>CAXKWD010000007.1:152335268-152820268 GCA_964059195.1 Ectobius pallidus | reverse complement strand
TTGTTTACATAACGAAAGTTTACGGTGTTCACGTAGGGCTTTGGAAACTATAGACCTATTATAATGCTGGGCTTTAACAAATTCTGATACTATCGAAGTAATTAATACATTTGTGAAAATAATTCTTGAAGAATAAAATCCACGAAAATAAAGCAGTCACATAACTTTCTCTACCCTCGACGTGGAAAATATAATTTTATCACTTCATATTCTGATGCAGAATAAGCAGGGACAACTTAAGTGTGTGCCAGTGAGTATGCTTTAGCGGAAGTCGGTAACAAATCCTATCCACTGATACGTCACTCATAGCTGTAGGCTTTGTATTAGTTGAGAAATAGGCCTAGGGATGTTTATCAGAGGCCCTAAGCATCTAAAAGAAGACAAAATGGGATAGAACATTTTCAGTCCTACGCGCGCAGTATATTATGTCCCAGGTTTTTGGGAAGGAAAGTATGAAAGTGATATTGAATTTCTTTTTTACTTCAGCCCCGAAACGGATGTATGGTAATATGAGAGTGAGAAATACAATTTTATGTCAAGATAATACAATCTTATGTAACCAGAATTTCCTTTTCTTCTTATTTGCACTCCTCCCAGGCATGGTGTGTAGAAGCAATGGAATGCAACATTCGACATCCTCTATGAGCCATAAAAAGCTATATCTAGCGTTTTCTGAGGGAACAATCTGAGGGTAACATGTCGTTCTTCCTCATTTCTAATTCTACATACATATTATATAAGGACCTAGAGTTTCAACATCGAAAGTCCTCCATAAGTTAATTTCATATTACAAAATAGGCTACAAAACCCGGGCGACGCCGGGCCTTTTAAGCTAGTATTAAATAAGGTAGGTTTATGTACTGAAATCTAACCTCAGATTGTAAAATCTTTTTGTGACAAATGTAAGCTTTTCTTAATGGATAATTGAATCAGACTGATTCTTTTTTTCCACAGTTTTATGATGATAAAGAAATCTGTATCTCATGGATTTGAGCATAACCTATAGTTATAGCCTATAGCCTAATATTATGAGTAACCATTTCAGTATATGAAACAGTTTATTAATAATATTAGTAACTGATAACTAATATTATTTTTATGAAAAGGATAGGCCTACTAACAATCAGGGCCCGGATTTTGATGGCCTAAAATACTTTAAAAATGAGCTAGCTATAAATGACCGTGAAAATACAAAAAAGACCCAAAAACTTATGTGTAAATACTAGTTTATTCATCAGCATTGTGCCTAATCTTCATTTATGTTGTTGACTCAATTGTAGGCCAATGTAAACAGCAAGTACCGTCTTTGTACATACAAATTAAATTTATAACAAGATTTATTTATATTAATTCCTTATTGCCTTTTATATAACTGCAAGAAATTAGAGTTCACAAACACTCTATATAATGCAAGAAACAATACAAAATGAGAATATAATGACTTTGAATTTTTTTTAATTACTTCAAAATATGAAATGAAGGACAAAAAAGACCGTAAAATGGCAAAAAATGACCCAATAATGTCATTAAAATAAAATAAAAAATTACCTAAAATAAAAATGGGGGGAATGACCAAAAATTGACCCTAATAATTACCATTTTTGTAATCTAGGAGTCATGATCAGAATAATTGCACTAGTGGGCATCGTCCATAATGGATCAGTTAAAAGATGACATGTCATCAAAATTTGTGCCCTGCAAATAGTATTAATTAATTTAATATTAACTAATAAAGTTCTAAGAAACAGGACCCAGGGTTGATTCCTATAAGAAAGAAAAAAACAACGAAGGTTGAACAGTAGGTCGTCGTCCTAAGAGCAAAATGTTTTCCTGTTGGGCACTGCTTCTTGTCGCAAGTGACCCTGAATGACCCTCCTACTCCTATAGCAGAACAATTAAATCTCCCCTCGCGTCACCGTCCTCCAGACTCGAACCCAGACCAGCAGTAAAGAGCGATTTACGAGCGCAGGATATGGGACAACACGTGGCAGGTCGCCATGAGAAATTAGTCGTACAAGATGGGATTATGACAAAACAAACGCCAACAATATTTTATTAACCGTATAACTCAAACGAGGCGAAAAAGTTGACTGTCGCCAAATGAATAATATGGCCAGTTTCATATAGGGCCTACGTCTTATCTGGTCATGATAGATTTATTTGAAATACAATCTTAATATGAGTTGACATTGTTGATAAAGACACTGCGCCGGGGTGTATCAGTGTGCAGTGATTAATAGTCAGATGTTGCCACTAAGCGGCACGAAAACAAATTATTTTATACAACATAACTTGTTTGGAAATTGAAATAATAGAAATGTACATTGATTGAGAACACAATTTCAATTCGGTGCAAGCCAGTTCGTGTGCGTTTATTGTGTTCTGCTGTTAGATTACCTGAATGAAGTTAACTATGTCTTATATGCACCATTGGTAGCACTGATCACATCATGGTAGCTCGAATCGATTCATGGATGGTTGTTTCACAGTATGCCGTGATCTCACAACTGTTAGTTTTGTTTTTATACAACAAAGTACGAAAGTAATTATTATTTATATAATCCGTTACATTTTATTGATGGAATAGTCTTAATAAATCCAACTGGGGTTGACGAGTTGCGTCAGATAAATTCATTCCTGCTGCGCAGTCGCGAATCTATCGATAAACTCGTCAACTCTCGTGGGATTACTATGACTATTCCACTCATATTTTTTTTTTTTTTTTTTTTTTTAATTTATTCTGCAGATTTACAATCTGTTCAAATAAGAACATTCAGTAAATGGTATAAATGGCACAGAAATGATGTCAGAGCTGTAAAATACAACTCTTTAAGGTAAGTCATTGAATAACAACTCTTTAAGGTAAGTCACTGAATCGGAATGCCAAGTCTAAAATCTTATGTCGATGTAAACGGTTGATTGAAGAACTATTGTCCAATAGATTGATGGCTAGGGAATTGGGATGATTGTTTAGGCGTTGCTGGTATCGAATGCTGTACAAGGTGATTTCTTCATTCCACTCATATGCCGCGTGTTTGATATTGACCAATAACGTTTACCAAATCCTCGGATATAGACCAATCACGACCGTTTATCTTACAATATTCTTGTAGGAATCGCGAGGATAGCATTTTATCGGGTAAAATACGCTGTTCGTTACTGAACTGTAACAGTATCGGTATGCAGTGATACTAAATTACGTCATCCATTGTCGGCGCTAAATTGAAAACAGAAATGGCAGCCTCAAGTTTGGTAATGCATCTGTTGACGAAATTGACATTATTATAAAGGAAGCTAGGCCACAAAATACCGAAAGAAATAGAAAATGCATATGGATCCAGTTCCAAAAGTTTTGTGAGGAACGTAAGTACAAATTGACTAAAGAAACTGAAATGCAACAGATTGCTCATATATTAAAATTACGTTCTTGAATTAAAATGTGTCTTTGTTTCGTTATCTTGATTTTTAGGTTAACTACGGCATTTTATCAATTTACGTTGGTAGTGGTTCACTACGGTATTTTGTCAATATACGTTGGTAGCATTGATTAGTAATCCATTATGGAGACTGTTCATTTATTTAGTATGCCGTGATCTGACAACTGACAGTATTAATTATTTCATTTTAAACTAACAAGAAGAAAGTAATTATTATTCATGTAATCTATTACATTTTATTTGTGAAATAGTCTTAATAAATCCAAATCGAGGTTACGAGTTTCATAAGATAAAATCGTAACCTCTCGTGGGATTACCTATGACTATTCAACTCATACGCCGCGTGTTTGATATTGACCAATAACGTTTAGCAATTCCTCGGATATAGACCAATTACGGCCGTTTATCTTACAATAATTCTTGTAGGAATCGCGAGGATGGCATTTTATCGGGTAAAATGTCTGGTCGTTACTGGAGACGCAAGTATCAGTGTGCAGTGATTAATAGTCAGATGGTATGGCACGAAAACAGATTATTTCATACAACATAATTTGTTTGGAAATTGAAATAATAGAAATGTTCATTGATTAAGAACACAATTTCGATTATGTGCAAGCCAGTTCGTGTGCGTTTATTCTGTTCTGCTTTTAGCTTAATTGAATGAAGTTAACTATGTCTTATATGCTCTGGTGGTAGCACTGATTACACCAAAACAGCTCGAATCGATTCATGGACGGTTGATTCATAGTATGCCGTGATCTCGCAGCTGTTAGTTTTGTTTTTGTAGAACAAAGCACGAAAGTTATTATTATTTGTATAATCTGGTGGATTTTTATTCATTGAATAGTCTTAATAAATCCAACTCGAGTTGACGAGTTGCATCAGATAAATTCGTCAACTCTCGTGGGATTACCTATGATCACCGCCGTCTCGAGAATTACACTGCCTGTCCTATGCTTTATTTTAACATGGAGTTGAGAGTATTGTTAAATTGCCTAATTTATCCAGTAGAGGCGACACAGTTCACACCCAGATTGCAGCAATCACTAATCAAAATAAGCATTAAACAGACACAGATACTTGTGTTATTTGTTTAGACCGTAATATTATTCCAGTATATGACACTTACCTTAAAATGGAATTTTGGAGCAATAATTAAAATAAATGTAAATTAATTAGACGCATTGATAGACTATATTATGAGCACCGCCGTCTCGAGGCGGTAGAGTTTAGAAGGCAGTGATTATGAGACGGCGGTGACAGCACTACATAATCAACAATGTCGTAGCAAAAAACAAGAAGCAGTCTGGGTGTGAAAGGTGCTGCCATCTGTAATGTCGCCGAGTACGCAAAATTAGCCGTATAGGACAGGCAGTGTATACACGATTAATACAGTTTAGAAGGCAGTGCCTATGATAAACAAGTCTGACTGCTTGTCCCTATCTCTTGACATAGTTAGTTAGGCCTAGTGTGATGGAGTACCAGGCGACGAAACCAAGCACTGTTATCATAATTTGTAGTTGCTTAGTAACGGTGCATTTCGTATTTGCTAACGATACAGTTTTATGTCCCTAGCCTTGCATTGTTATTTCTATCGGTGGTAACAAGCTTGTTTTATTGCGATTTCTCCTGTAAATTGCTTCAGACATTATTGCTTCTCAGTTCTTAAATAGTAATTCTGTGTTTACTGGCATTTACGTAATAATTTACAAGCTATGTTTCGAGAATTGTATTTTTTCTTTCTCTACTCTTACCATAAGTAGGCTATTGCAATTTTAAGATGTAAGATATTGTTTTCTATTCTGAAATTTTATGTCGATGTATTAGACTTAATAATAATAATAATAATAATAATAATAATAATAATAATAATAATAATAATAATAATAATAATAATATCTCTCTCTGTTAGTATTTTCCCTACAGGGGAAGTTTAAGCGACCCATGCTGCCCCGGCCTTATAGGGCCGCGACCTGTCGGGAGAAAAATTATCTATGAATCACATACATACTTTTTTGACCAGACAAGGACATGGAGGGCCTCCCCGGATGAGTGATCAGCCCAATGCCGGGGCCACCTCCGAGACAACACGAACACGTAGGACGAGACACACCATTCACACACACACTCCGAACAAGGCGTGGATGGGGTGAAGATGATAATGACGGCCAGATGATATCTGGGACCACAAGAGCCTAAAGCTACCCGACATTTGTCTCACAGGTGAGGAAATCCCCCGGAAAAAACCTCACCTAGGTAACGTGTCCCGACCAGGATTCGAATCCGGGCCCGCTGCGTGAGAGGAGCGAACGCATTCCTTACGCCACAGCGGTGGAGAATATATATATATATATATATATATATATAGCCTATGTATATATACTGTTTTACGAATAATGTAAACATTTAAAAAAGAAGCCCAACAAAAATCGTATCAAAAATAAATTTTTGATTCGCGTAGTTATTTTTCTCCCGTTAACACTTTTCAAAGAAAATCTAAGATTTTCCAAACTTTCCCCAACCTTTTTCTTCGAATTGAACAGAACATCAATATATACAATTATCTATAGTAATAAGAGAAAGTGTGTCTGTTTGTCTGTGCGCGATGCCCAGCGAAATCTATTGCAAGCAGAGATCTGAAATTTTAAACATAGATGGACTGAAAGTGGCCGAATGCACCTTGAAAGCCGGATTTTTAATTTTTGCTTTCGTTCGCGAGTTATGAGTGAAAAACTGGCAGAAAACGTGAATTTTTTTGCGCTATCGAAGCATCAATCTTCATATGTTTTTCCGTTCTGGAACTAGGAAGTTCACAGAAACATAGACACGTTTCCGAAAATAGTATTTTTGGATTCAGGGAGCCTCAAAACATGTATTTATGTTAAAAACCCAACTACGAATTTGTGGGTCGAAAACAATACTTCCTCTACCTATAGTAGGCCCTACCTATGGTACGGACAGAGGAAGTAAACACAGTTTAATTATAGATTATTGTCTCTGTTGGACATTACATGAGAATATTATAGGAGAAAAATTCCTCCGAACTGGGACTTGAACCCAGGACCTTTGGCTATTCGCTCCAATGCTCTACCAACTGAGCTAAGCCGGAGTTGAACTCACACCGCCAGATGGAACCTCTCTCCTATGACATCTGGCGCAGTGGGTTGAACTCCGGCTTAGCTCAGTTGGTAGAGCATTGGCGCTAATAGCCAAAGGTCCTGGGTTCAACTCTCAGTGTCGGAGGAATATTTCTCATATAATATTCTCAGTTTAATTGTTGCAGATGACAACAGACATCGTATATTGAATAGTGACTGCTCTGTATGGTCCGCCACTCTGTGTTGTGTCTGTACGCCCCCAGCACGCGAGAGGGGGCGGCAGGAAGGGGGTTCGGAGCGCGCAGGTTACATCCCCCGGGCGCACTTTTAACAAAGTCAAGTGGGGTGAGGATAATATTCAGTTGAAATTTCATCCCCGAATCCACTGATGGCCCATTAGCAGAGCACTTCAGTTCATTAGTAATGGAACCTTCATTTTCTGTCAAATATACCGTACCACAGTATCTAGTAGTCGATTCTTATACCTGTTGTACTTCTCATATCTTTATTTAATTCTTTTTTGTGTTTTGAATTCGTTTTTAAGGATAGCTCTTTATTAAGTGCCAGAATGGTATTTTCTGAGATTGTGTGATGGACGGGAAAATGACTGTCCGTCTGTCTGTCTGTCTGTCTGTCTGTCTGTACGCGCAATAACTCAAATACGCTTTATCGGATTTTCATGAAACTTGGTATATGCATTTATAACTTCCATGGGAAGAAGCCTTTCGATTTTGGACCAGATCGGTTGACCGGTACCAAATGAACCACATTCTGCAGAAAGGAACCAACCCTCAAATTAAAAAATAAAAAAAATAAAAAAAACAGCAGTAGATGCTAAATTTTTGCTACTGAACTATATATCTATGTTGTGCAACCTAACCAACCCTCTTCATTCATTTGTATACCATCTATGGGGCAAACAAAAGCACACTGAAAAGATCTAGGTGGCTTTTTCTATAACTTTAAATGCTTTTTTTTTCTTAGTTTAAGAACTGGTTCCTTTCTGCAGAATGTGGTCCAATTTAGCAGCTAGTTTATGGTAGGTCTAATCAGTTCTCATGGCAACATATTGTTTTACAGTGTTCATAATCGGCTTTGGAAGTTGCAAAACAGTTAACTTCGACGAATAACAATACCCACATATTCCTTCAGATAGTCTATGCTTATCAAACTAGACCTTTGTTCTTCCGTAAGCCTTGCTTAATGAATCGATCTGAAGCTAACTTGGAAATCGATTACAGAAATAACTCATCTACGCTGTGTGGGTATACTGTAGGCTATATATTTGCTTTGTTTTGTTTAGTTTAGTTTAGATAATGTAGCAGTCTGAGCTCCATCAAGACTTTACGGACACTCTGTATATGAAAATAATGTTAATAATTATTTCCAAGCGTGAGGTCAACAAAAACCGGAAGTCTTCAAGCCTTTATTTTAACAGTAGAAGGCCATGGAAGAACGAAAATATCAAGGAATCGGCATGTAAAAAATGTTGTCTAATTTAATTCAATACAAATGTTTAGAAAAACTGACTAATTGATTAGAAAATCTCAATGCCATTTTGTTTGTAGTAATTTTTCCCATTAGAATACATTCTGTGCCCGAATTCTAGGATATCTGGTTCACAGTATTCCGTTGCTACAATTTCATAAACCCGAATCACTTCTGCAAATGGATTTCTCGGAACCGTCTATTATGATCAATTATGAAATGTTATACAAAGTGAGCATTATTCTCAGAACCCTTAAATGCACCTCTGCAATTGTTTTGTTTTTCTTTACTTTGTTACAACACAAACCGATTGTATGGATGGCAATGAGACTGACACAGGTAATATCTGTCAGAGTTTCATCTTGTTAGAAATTTCTCCCAGCTATCCTAAAGATATGTGATTTTACGAGCAGTATACTAATAATGTAAAATTAATAACAGTCAGCATTAATCGACGGGGTCAATTTTTAGGCTTCATATTAAAATTAGCCTATAGTATGCGGAAATATAATTTTATTTTTTAAATACAATACAATAACGGTTCCTCTTATTTGCAAGAGGCAAATGAATCAAATGTATCAAAATGTAAGACGACCAAGGGGCAATTACATGGTCAAAACTATGGTTTGAAATTGTATGACACGTTTATTGCTGAGCACCCCGAATATATAAATTACAATCTCAAACATTTTAAGAGGAAAATAAAAAATATATAGGCCTATATATTATATATAGCACAACTTTAATTTTGTTTTGTTTTTTAAAGTTTCAACCCAATTTATTTCTATAATTTTTTTATGTTTTTTTGTAATTTCTATATAAACCAGTGGTTAATGATGCAAAATTATTTTATATACATTGTACTCATACATTTATAATTTTCGTGGTATACCGTGCATTGATATATAATTACATTTATATTAATCTATTATACCCCTAAACACGAGCTTTGCTCTTTTAGGGGCACACCTTACATTTTTTTATGCTACAGTTTTACTTGTAAATCACATGTAAAGTTGTTAAAGGTGATTATCTGATTGAATTAATGTGATGTAGTAATTTAGTGTCATTAAACGTTTAAATTTGAACATTTATTTTACATAATACGTTCTTATATGAGGACTTATTTAGTTTTTTGAGTCATATTTAGTCATTTTTAAGGTCATATTTTCCACCTTTTTAGGTCATAAACATCCGAACCCTACTTATCAATTATCAAACATTACATATCACATATAGTATGTTTAATTTTATTAAAATACATCTTAAATGCAAAATATACAATATATAATTAATATCACGATATAAACGTCTTGCATTTTAAAGCCTTATACTTTACTGATGTTTGAACAATTTACATTTACATGTTTACTAGACAATGACAATTAAGCTGTGAATGATTGTAACTTATTCTTGTTAACATAAAATTCAATAGAAATGAAAGTGTAATAGAGTAATATACCTACAAAATTACAAAGAATAAAAGTTGTATGTATTATAGGAACAGTTTTCTAAAATAAAGGATTTGAGCATTTTCTGAAATGAAATTTCTGTTTTTGTGATGCGATATGAGAGGAGTGAATTAAGTATTTTAGAGCATAAGTAGTAGGAAACGATTCGAAAAGATAAGTAGAGTGTTTACAGAGTGTTTATACTTTCAACAAGTTGGAAATAGATCTGAAGGTGGCGAAGAATAAAATTATTGCTTGTTATACAGGGAGTTAATGAATAACACCGAAATATTTTACCTGTGTATAGAGGGGACACAGACAAGCAACTTTTATTAGGAGATTTTTGCTCTATGGATTCAATTCTTCCTGTTATAACATAAAATCTCCCAAGGATATGCACGCCACTGACTTCTAATATTTGAAATTATGAGAAACAAAGGAACTGTGAATATTGTGTAGTGGTCGGGAAAATTGTAAAAAATGACGATCGATATCTTACAACTCTGAGGGGAAAAAAGACAAACGAAACATTTTTGTTACGTCTGGAATTAGGAATAAAAACATCATGCAGTGGCGGGCAATCATGTGATTAGTCAGTAAATTTTGCAGATTATGAAAATTCTAAATTATCTACATGCAGAACTTCAGGTTGTCCTTTGTGATTCTCAAAGCGGACTGTTTTCCTCTGATACGCATATATACATAACATAACTTGGACTCGCATTCGGAAGGTCCCATGTTCAAATCCCGTGGCCGGCCAATTTGACATGGGCTTTTTCATTGTTTCCCCAGTCGTAAAGCCAAATGCCGAATTGGATATTTACATACCATAAATCACCCTCGCCAGTTCATTTTGTACCATATCCATTTAAATTTATATCAGTTGAAATTTAGGCTATACCATAAAAATACACCAATAATAAAAACAATTGACGATCAATAATTCCATGGCTTGCCCTGCTGTATAGACACGCATCCCGAACTCGTGATATGACCTCGAAGCTAAAAGGAGTATAAACACTGCTGAATTAAAAAATAAATAAATAAATACACTATTTGAGGTCCCCTGAATCCAAAATTGATATTTTTCATAAACATGTCTGTGTGTCTTTGAACAGCATTGCTCGAAAACGGCTCTTACTATTAGCCATCTGTTTTTTTTAATCAAATTAGGCTTTAAGTCTTGCATGGCAAACAGCACATCTTTGCTTCAGGCTGCAACAGCTGAATATGCTTCATGCAATACGACCTCTTATTTTACATCGGCATTATTCTGAACTGAGAAAGTTGTATTGGCCATGGTTTAGGGCCAAAAAAGTTATGTCGGTGTATCACATCTGATTTTTTAATGTGGGACCATAGCATAATTACTCGGAAATTAATGAAATGTCATCTTCTTTGTCAGATATCACAGACAGTGCAGGACGTAGTAGGCCTATAAATTCGTCTCGCCTCAAAACGAACAAGAATAGCCTACTTTTATTTTGCATTTTTCGACATTTGCATCCTCTGCTGGTAATTTTTTAGGAAATTTTCATTCTTTCGTTGCATTTCCCCCTATTTTGTCTTCCGAATGAACTTTTCTAACATTATACACAAACCCATATCATAATTCCTTACCACTAGACAGTTAAATGCCTATTGATTTGGCATCCTTATCGTCAGACAATAAAGTACAAGATTCATTAATAAATATTGTGAACATAACAATAATAATAGAGAACACAATAATAAAAGTAGTAGGCCTAATAAAAAATACTTACATCTTGTTCTTTGTTTATTATTTATTATTATTATTAATATAAGTTACTATATATTCCCTTACTTATATATATATATATATATATATATATATATATATATATATATATATAGGTTTATATTTATAAATATTAAGTCTTTTTTTTTCAATTTTTCATGTCATGTTTTCATAATGTTAAGGTCGTTTTATATCATTTGTCAGGCAATTTTAGGTCATCAACTTCCGAACCCTAGTTATTAGATGTATAATAATTAATAAGTCCTTATCGTCAGACAAAAAAGTACAACATTCTTTAATAAATATTGTGAACGTAACAATAATAATAGAGAACACAATAGTAAAAGTAGTAGACCTAATAAGAAATACTTCAATCTTCTTCTTTGTTCATTATTTATTATTATAAGTTACTATATATTTCCTTATATATATATGTATATATAGGTATATATTTATAAATATTAAGTCTTTTTTTTCAATTTTTCATGTCATGTTTTCATAATTTGAAGGTCGTTTTATATAATTTTTCAGGAAATTTTATGTCATCAACTTCCGAACCCTAGTTATTACATGTTTAGCCTAATAAGATGAATATCGTCGAATCTTGAAGCAAACTCACGACCAGCACAGAACAATATTGTTTTGTCGAGCAAAGTGACAGGTGCGGAGAAAGTAACAGATTATATTCCATGTCTACAAACGTGGGGACAAGCGGGATAAAATGTTTACAGTGCGCTCATGTCAATTATACGCAATTAGAGACTCGGTCCGCGTATTGATCCCTGAGGAATAAAACATCCTTCGTTCTATATGCTGACAACAGTGTGTCGAAGTCTGATTATATGTTATATCTAACTCAAAACTTACAACATCATTATTCCAATTACGATTTTACTTTTTTTGTACATTTCTCTTATTCTCTCAACACAGGACAACTCTGCAGTTCACCATTACCATCTCTCCACAATGTGGAATGGCCTCCCACACGACATCAGAACCTGTAAGACTGTATCGCCTTTCAAATCTAAACTGACAAATTATTTGCATAATACTTAAAATACTTGGCTTTATTAAGTGACAGTATGGTACTTTATGAGATTGTGTGTGGGGTCGGGAAAATGTCTGTCTGTCTGTCCGTCCGTGTGTCTGTACGCGCGATATCGGATTTTCATAAAACTTGGTACACACATTTATAACGTCCATGGGAAGAAGCCTATTGATATTGGACCAAATCGGTTGACCGGTACCTGAGCAATACCCAATTTAGTGCCTATTTTATGGTAATTTATTAGAAAGAATTTATAAAATGCAAATCAGTTATCATGACCAGGCTTTAAAACGTAGTGCCCGAACCCACAGAGGGAGTTGATTCCGGTTACCAACAACCTGAGTATAGGGGGTGGAGGGTGATTGCGTAGGCTGATAAGACAGTCATTGATAGTAGTACTGAGAAGTGAATGCTCTCGAAGTACGGTGCATCTCAAATTAGTCAACAGTGCACCTTGTCATTGTGCGTGTTTAAATTTATAATACGTGTTCGGCATGCCGAAAGTAAAGTGTTCTAAAACGCAAACATATTATATTGAAACATTTGGGAGGGACTATTATACACAAACAGGAGAAAGTATCGTTTTGCATGATTGTAATGTGAGTTTAGAAAATGAGAAGTTATTTTGTGCTCTTCCTATATCTGTATTACGGTTTGTTTACTATCACGTGAACTAGCATATGGTAGCTGGGGCATACGCCGAGCAAAGTCTGTACAGTACGGTTGCTGTTAACATATTCGACCGGGCACTAAGTTTTAAAGCCTGATCATGACAACATATTGTTTTAGAATTTCCATATACGGCTTTGGAAGTTGCAATACAGTTAGCTATGACAAATAAAATTATTTCTTTACATACGCTTATTAAACTAGACCGTTAAACTGAGGTGCCCGAGATGGTAACGTCTTGAACCTGCTTTCTGGAGGTCTTTGGTTCAAATCCTGAAGCCGACCAATTTGTTGTGGAATTTTTATGTGACTGTGCGATTGTCATTATATCTCAAATCTGTAGACTATAGTTCTGCTGATGCTGGATGATTTTAATCTGATTTTTTAAATCCCTGCTTAATTAATTAATCTGGAGCTTAACTTGGAAATCAATTTTTTTTAAACTTATTTTTTGCATATCATAATTGCAATTATAACTGATTAAACAAAAGCATTCTGGCACTTTGTTATATCAGTTTACCTGATTTTATTTATCTAAATAATTGTTTATGTTTCTTGACACTCCTTTGTTTTTGTTTTTTGTTGTTTCTTGTTTTTTTTTTTTTTTGTTTGTTTTTTTTTTTAACTTTATAAGTTCACTTAATGTATAACCAATTATTTTGTAAGTTGTATGTATTTCACTTTTGGGGGGGGGGGGTCCTGGTTGAGTGGAAGATAAGGGCCTTAACTCTGTTTGGTAAAATAAAACATTATTATTATAGCCTACTGACTTTAATGAAAATAAAATCAGGTAAACTGATATAACAAAGTGTCAGAATGCTTTTGTTTAATCAGCGATAATTGCAACTATGACATGTAGAAAAGACGTTATTTTTGTAATCTATCTCCGAGTTAACCTCCTGATCGATTCGTTAAGCAGGGTTTACGGAAGAACAAAGGTCTAAAACTTGATACTTAACCTTAATTCATACTCGTCTACATTGATATACGAAAATCCTAAATCATGTCAACATTTCACAAAATGCACTGGAAATAATAATATTGATGTTTTAAGTGTAGGCCTAAGGTTTGCTGACATGTTTGTTTCAGGTTTACCTGATTTTATTAAGTACTAGCTGAAAAGGCCCGGTGTCGCCCGGGCTTTGTATTTTGTAATTTGAAATTAACTTATGGAGGACTTTCGATTTTAAAACTCTAGGTCCTTATATAATATGTACGTAGAATTTGAAAAGAGGAAGAACGACTTGTCACACTCAAACTATTCCTTCAGAAAACTTTATAGCTATATATGGCTCATAGAGGATGTCGAATGTTGCATTCCATTGCTTCTACACACCATGCCTGGGAGGGGTTTAATGTCTTGACGGAAAATTTTATGTCTCAATCACATATTACCATGCAACCGTTTTCATTAACTTTTGTCATTTCTATAGAAAAGTTGGAAAACTGTGGAACAATTTTGTAATTGCCTAGACTATTAGCTGCATTCAGGTTCGCCTCTAAGCTTAGAAAACAAAAGCTATCGCAACTCTCAACACTCGTAACATGAGACTAATGTTTTGCTTTGTTCACTTTTTTTTTTCCTTTTACCTGCCGTCCTCCCCTCTTTCTCCGTCACCCTTTCTCGTTCTTTCTTTCTCTTCCTCCCGTTTCCACACTTCCCACGACTTGTTTTATTTTCTTTCTTCTGAAGAACTGTATTAAGGCCTTGTTTTCTCTCTTTATATAATTATAGCAATTGTAAAAGCATAATATTTTCTTTTGTTTAAGTTGCTATTGGAAAATACGTCTGTAATGGGCAAAGAAACATTTTTATTCCCTATTTCTTTCCCTCCTGTACATCCTTCTTCTCTATCTGTTAAACAAGCAAGTTTTGTGTATTGTTTCCCTATTAATGGTCTTTACCTTAACGAGTTTACTGAAAACTTACATCCATAATAATTGTGCCATTTCCAAGTTCATAAACCGCTGCAGTAATGTACTTTAAGACCGTTGAATGCCTTTATAGGCTTGTTGGATGATGTATTATTATTAGCGACCGGATTTTTAGGTTTTTAAAACCACTGTTTTAGGTTTTCCATTAGGTGAAATAGTTTTTTCTTAAGGTTTTTTGTCCAAAATATCGTTTTCGGGTAGAATAATTGGTTTAATGAATTTCAATGTGCTACATAGGATTCAATACATAATACTTGTAAAGTTTAACTTAACAAAATTGACTTAAATTTGTGTAAACTTGCTTTAGGACAATATTACACAATTGAAGAAAGAAAGCATAAGCAATCAAAAGAAGCAGTGAAAATAAGATTGCCTCACATTTCCTGGTTACAGTATATCACTAAATATCTTTCAAGATTCTCAACTGTGAGTTGTATTGAATGACAACGTCTATCATATACAGCATATACAGAGCAGACCTAGATACCCGCGGAGTGCAACGTCATAAAATAACCTCAGAAGAAGAAAAAGAAGAAGAAGAAATTCAGGTCGTCGCCTATCCACTGCCGTAATAAACTCGATTTAATTTGTTTTGGCATAATAACACGTCTTCTTAAAACTCACAGTGTGACCACCCAGTATGAATAACAGGGAAGTACTAAAGGCACACAAGCGCTTTAAAACACAGAAATCTATATCCTTGTTCATACACGGCAACAATGGTTGTTCGCACGAGTATTTTAAAAGGAATGCGCCGGTACTCTTACACTTCCTCTCTTGATACTGTCCATCCCAGACGACAATGGGTTGAACGAAACGCTGGTGGTATTAATTTCAACCCGACAAAAATTATTGTCTCTCCGCAAAATATCGATTTCTCAACTGACAAACAAAAAAGAAAAAAAGTAGCCTAAATCAGATATTTTAGGTTTTATATCCCGTTTAGGTATATTTAGGTTTTTATACCCTATTTAGGTATTTTTAGGTGCCACAGAATTCATGTGGGTGAATCCTATGGACATGATTCGAAAAAGTGTATGAGCGCTTTTTGTTTTGGATGTAAGGAAAAAAATAGGTAAAAACCTAAGAATCCGGTCCCTAATTATTATGCACTACATGTTAGATTAGGCAAGACTATGCTATTATAACCAACCAAGTTTAGTTCCTGACAAATAATGAAGCCTAGACTTTTAAGAGATTTAAAACTAAATTACACTGTACAACATCAAAAATCTCCCTTAGATGAAAATATGTGTTTCTTGTATATTTTTGGCTGAAAATAAGGAATCCGTAATTATGTTTTGTTTGCCACGTAGGCCTGCCATTTCCCAAAAAATCCACATTTTTGCTTTTTACGTAAATATGAGAAGTGTGTCTCCTACAAAACCGGTAGCCTACGCGATGGACCATTTTGGTTTTGATATATTTATTTATTTATTTAATCAAGAATAAACATTACAGGTATACACTCAATTACAGTGTCCGTGACTATACTAGCAATACATCATGTACTTACAATAACACAAATATGAAATAGGTATAATGAAAAGTAGGAAAGTTAGGATAATGACCAATGTAAGGTAAGAAGTAAAGCGAAAAGGAGAGAATGAAGAGAATAAGAGAGATAAGAAGAAAGCAAGCATGAAGGATGTAGAGAAAAAATAAAAATGAAATAAGAGTAAAACAAGTAAAATAAAACAGTGAAAATATGTTAATTGACAATATACGGTATTCACACACAGATTCCTATGAATTGCCATTTTGGAAAAGTTTTAACAGTTGACTTGCAGCAGAATTAAATTGTTTAAGATTCATTCCAAATATATCTATATTAAGTGGGTGGTTTTGATTGCACCTATTCAAAGTTCTGTTTATTGGTGAATTTTTGTGCAAGTCTGTGTTTACTCTAGGAGTAAAAAATAGTTTTCCACTGCCCGGTTTCTACAAACTAGTGAATTACCTATGGGTAAATTATCCATGGACAAATTAGTTCCATTTAACCTACAATGATATAATGAGCAAGGCCTTGGAGTTGTACATTTAATTTAATTCAGAAGGCTTTGATTCTCATTGTTTAAATATTACTATTGATCCTATGAAAGGTTAAATTTTATCCAGCCATCCATGAAAGGATAAATTAACCCGAAGATTTACCCTTGGAAAGATCTAGCCCGAGTTTGTAGGAACATTTTTTTCTGTCATTTTCATATTTACCCAGAGGACATTTATCTAGAAACTCGCCACAAGTGTAAGTGATTGCTATCTTTAAATTATTTGTGTTGGTGTGGTGTTATTTTTGTGTAAATTCAATCCATTGGATAATTTACCCATAGGTAATTCGCGAGTTTATAGAAACCGGCCATTAATCTACTATTTTTACTGGGTATATATATATATAAATAAATTCTTTCTATAAGGTTTGTATCATCAATATGGGAATTAATTATTTTATACAAAAACTTAATGACTGGCACGCTCTTTTATGAAACAAGAAACTTTTGTTTATATAGAATAACATAGTTTCATGTAAAAGACAGAAAAAACTTCAAATTTGTTGTACAGTGTTATTTATATGGCTTGTGATTAATCCAGTTCATAGTTTTGACGAGTATTTTTACATAACTTCTGCTTATGAAATGCCTCATTTCAATATAACTTGAACAAGGCAATGCCTATTGTATTTTAAATATTTAATGGCAGTAAAGACTATTTTTCTATGTATCTTCATGTACAATAAAATAATTTTTTTTTTGTTTTGTTTAGGACAGATAATTATTTTTAAAGGCTACATAATAATGTATTTTATATAATTTTTAATTTCTTTTTGCAGTGCCTGGATATTGCCAGCAAGCTATCACCATGATAAATCGACCCCGACGTCCGCTGACGCCCATCAAAGAGGAATCTTCGCCCGGGGATCTGCAGCAGGCACTAGCAGACACTCAGAGGCGTCTCGATGACGTCGCCAACAAAATATGGTGAGTCTAAACTACACACACACACGTCAAATAATTCCCTCAATGCGGCTTGAACCGATCAAGTACGGACGAGATAACTGATAACTAGGGCCTAGATTTTTAGGTTATTATAAACCCTGTTTTAGTTTTTTAAAACACTACTCAGTTGTGGGAACCCGTGCAGAGATTACTTCGAGGTAGGCAAATAGGGAACAATCGAGGGAGAATAAAATGAAAACAGCAATTAATTTTTTTTTCCACTATTTTACTGCAGGAAGAATGTTTGCTTGTACATTATTTTCCACATAGTCCCCTCCCAGTTCAATGCACTTGCGCCATCGGATAGAAAGTGCTTTGATACCGCGTGAGAAACATTATTTTGGCTGACGTTGTAGCCATTCGTGCACCGCCTATTAGACTTCTTCATCAGACTTGAATTTCTTACCTCCAAGGAGATCCTTTAATGGTTCAAAGATGTGGAAGTCTGACGGTGACAAATCTGGTGAGTACGGCGGACGTGGGAGGCACTTGAAGCGAATGTCGTCGATGGTTTTCATGGTTGTACGAGCAACATGAGGACTGGCATTATCATGTTGAAGCGAAACAGCTGCACTCAGCAATCCCCTACGCTTTGGCACCATCAGATGTTCACAAGTTTTTATGTTCCTGGACTAGTGGCCTATGCTACTTAAATACGTTGACTGCAATAAGATAAGTTATGTTTTTAAAGTAGGTTAGATTTTTTTTGCACTCCTTAACTAATTAGTGGTACTTACGAATGTTGTTGCCGTGGATCGTAAGTTGACATTCCCGCATGCCATTTTGTTGCTATGTGCGGTAAGTGTTTCCGTCCTGTTATGAATTTACTTACGCCACACATCATAATACAAGCCTTTATGGACAAGGCCCCCCAGGACAAATATTCGGTTCGCATAACAACAAACACATGCGAATCACTTTCTGAAATAAACATCTATCTTCATGAATGTATATACATAATATTTTCAGGTAATATCACAATTAGCCTAATATAATTAAATTGATATAAATAATCATCGTGCCTTTATTTTGATATATTTATCGTAATACTACAATTTGTACAATTATTTTAAAAAATTCCTCCATACTTATTTACAAATATTCGGTTCCCATAACAACAAACACATGCGAATCCATCTTCAATAGTGTACATACATAATATTTTCTGCTAATATCTCAATTAATATAATTAAATTGATATAAATAATCATCGTGCAAAAAATAGCATGCAATACTCGTGCCGTAAGCGCATAACGGATTTCAGAAATTGAAAAAATTCGGCGCCTCGTTTTTTCAAACTCTTTCCTCGATCCGTAAACACCACTTACGGCACTTGTATCGCAATATACTATAACGTGTTAAATACTGAGCATAGGTGGAAATTGTAATTTAAAAGTAAATTATATAGCTCAGTAGGAAAATGAAAATAACTGAAATATCTAGGCCTACATGTGATTTGTTTTTTCAGTGAGGTAAGCATCAGTGGCGGCTCGAGCACCACCACGTCATCACAGTCAGTGGCGGTATCGAGTTCACAACAGCAGAGTAATAACGCCGCGAGCTCGGAGGAGGACAAGAAACCTCCGTACTCGTATGTGGCCCTCATCACCATGGCCATCAACAACAGCGCCCACAAGCGGGCCACGCTTTCAGAGATCTACTCCTACATCATGGACAAGTTCCCTTACTTCGAGAAGAACAAGAAGGGGTGGCAGAACTCCATCCGTCATAATCTCTCCCTCAACGAATGCTTCGTGAAGCGACCGCGGGAAGGCGGTGGCGAACGCAAGGGCAACTACTGGACTCTGGGTATGTCACGATATTTCATTCTGTATCATATCCATTTAAATTAATATCAGTTCAAATTTACTCCATTAAATACACCGATAATAGAAACAATTGACAATCAATAGTTCCATGACCTACCCTACTGTATATACACAGATATGGCCTCGCAGCTAAAAGGAGTATAAACACAGCTGAATTTAAAAAAAAAAAATCTTCATTATCTTCTTGATGCAGTGGAGAACACGTATTCCAAAATTTATTAAATTCAAATAGTAATTCAGGGGGGGGGAAGTAATTTCTACAGCAAATAACCGTGTATTTAATGAGACAGTAATAAATTAAACAGTTTTTAAGTAAATTCCCTTTAATTTGCCTAATAATTAATTATTAAATTCCGCTTGTTTAGCCTAATATGCAGTGATCGGGATGAATAGGCATATATTTTTGTACATTTTGCTGATTTGAGATGGTTTTTATTGGACCAATATAACTTTTTAAAATGAAGCATGTTGTTTGACAGATCCAAATTACGATGACATGTTTGAGAATGGCAACTACAGACGCAGACGCCGCATGAAGAGACCTCACAGGTCACCCATGCCATACGCTAAGGCTCTCTTCGGGGATGGCACCGGCTTCAGATCTCCGGCACATCACCACCAGCTGCCCCTGGGAACACGGAACCTCTTCAGCGCAGCGTCTTCCTATTCGACGTCGTACGGGCGGTACGACCCCGGGTAAGAATTTTTATTCTATAGACCAGGCCTGTTATTGTGGCCCGCGGAGCATAAGCTGCGAAAAGTTAACAAAAAATTCAGAAAAAAATAATTTGGCACATTTTTCATTTTGTCAAGTGTCGTAAAAAGCAATACAAGGTGCGAATTCTTTTAATTCGTGAGGTTACTGAAATGATTTTTCAAGAATTTCCTTCAAAATACGAGAGCCGTCCACAAAGCAAGTTTCCTTAGGACCGTTTACACAAACAAAACAAAATTTCATGGAAATATTTATAACAACAGCTATAGCAAGTGTTCAGCTATTTTTCAACATATTCGCCTCAGGATTTTTAAACATTTGTCATACCATGGGACCAACTTTTGAACACTTGTGTCGTAGAAGTCTGCCGCCTGAGATTTGAACCATTGTGTGATAACCTCCGTTTCTCTGTCAATTTCTACCATTCTCTGTCATTCACTGTTATTTCTTGAGGAGTAGGAAAATATGAAAATCTCTGGGTGCGCGGTACAAGCTGTAGGATGAGACTTCAACACCTCCCTTGCAAGTCTTCTACAAAAGTTCGGCTAGGAGATGTTTCAACATCCACCCTACAGTCCGAACCTCGCTCCCAGCGATTTCCATCTTTTGCTGCACGTCAATAAATGACAGATGAAAGAGAAGCGGAGATGGTTGTCACACTGAGGTTCAAATCCCATGCGGCATACTTCTACGACACAAGTGTTCAATAGTTGGCCCCACGGTATGACAAATGTCTCATTTCCTGTGTTGAATATGTTGAAAAATAGCTGATGAATTGCTATATCTGTTGCAATAAATATTTCCATTAAATTTTGTTTTATTTGTGTAAACGGTCGTAGGGAATGTTACTTTGTGGATGTCCCTCGTATCTTATGTGATCCTACCAGGGGAACCCAACCACAACCATTAGTCGGAAAAATAAATTTTCTGATTTGAATGGAATCAACTCAGGATAAAGTTGTGGGCGTTCTAAAAAAATAAATTATTCCTCTAATAAAAAATTCACATTTTTATGTTCTTTGAAACTTCAGCGTTCAAAAAGTATTATTTATGGCTGTTGACCTCCAAATGTTATAAGTTTCCTCATGAAGAGCTTGACAAGCCTCCTATAGACTACATAGCCTCTGTTTCCAGAATCAACATAACAACAGTAATACTTTGTTTTGTTCATTCAGATGGTCGTTGCAGTCTCCGTACCCGACATGCCAGGCTCGAGGCCCGGGCAATCCCTCAGCGCAGAGTTTCAACCCTTACAGTCAGCTGCAGTCCCAGGTAATGATGCAACTCCAGTATTATATTATAGCCTACTTGTGTATAATATACCTGTGTATAGAGGGGACATAGGCAAGTAACTTTTATTAAAAGATGTTTGCTCTATGGATTCAATTTTTCCTGTTACAGCATAAAATCTCCCAGGGAATGGCCGCCACTAATATGAGAAAAGAAAGAAAAAAAAAAGCGAAAAAAAGGAACTTCATTGTTAACACTGTAGTCAGTGGCGACCAGTCTTGTGATTAGTCTGTAAATTTTGCAGATTATGGAAACACTTAATTATGATATAGCTGTTGACGAATGATTAAGAGTCAGGTTTTTACCGATCACTAGGAAGGCATGTAATCAATTTAATGAACATTTTAACCTTATTTCGCGTAATTATTGATTTATGAGCACCAAATTATAATGACTTTAATGCCCTGTAGCATACACATTTTACGTCATACAGCAAAAATCTCCTAATAAAAGATGCTTGTCTAAGTCCCCTCTATATACAGTAAAATATTTCGGTGTTATTTATTAACACCCTGTATATTGCGTCCCCAATTAGTTTTTCTTTTATGTTGATTTGACTTTTTTTATTCGTCGATAATAATTACCTAATAAAATAACGTTAGAACTGAAATAAATACGAAACAGAAATAAAAGCATTTATGTAATCACCCTACTTCAACCTGAGAATTGTAAAATGCAAGTTGAAAAGTATTTATATTCTAAACATCTTGTGTCAAATGCGTAGACTACCCGTGACAACTCAGAAGACAGCAGTTGTTCGAGTGCCTTATCTTTAATTATTATAAATAAATAATTATGAAACTAATCTAAAATGACAGTGAATTCAAAATACAATACAATGAATACAAGATTCATTGGCCTAAATATAATTATTTCTAACATTAATACTAACAATATCTGAGTTTGAGACAAGTTGAGGCTTTCCCATGAGATGTGAAAACGAACCTATTCAAGACCAGTACCCTACATGGGAGTGAGCGAGGTCTGCTAATATGTTTTCAGGATGAATAGTGTAGTATAGCATTGTGTATGTTTTCAGGATGAATAGTATAGTATAGTATTGTGTATGTTTTCAGGATGAATAGTATAGTATGGTATTGTGTATGTTTTCAGGATGAATAGTATAGTATAGTATTGTGTATGTTTTCAGGATGAATAGTATAGTATTGTGTATGTTTTCAGGATGAATAGTATAGTATTGTGTGTGTTGCGTGTTACAGTTGCAGCCAGTACAGTCCATGCAGATTTCCGCCACCATGAATGGCTACAACCAGGGCCTCAGTTCGGCTGGGCTAGGTGAGTAACCCAAGTTGTTAAAAAGCAGAGTGAAAGCACAATAACAGTAGCGAAGCTCTAATGAAAGGAAAATGCATCCTTTTGACAGATCGGTGCGACACTAGCACCCCAAGCGGCCGGCAAGATTGAACTAGCAAACAGCCATTTTTAGCATTGGAAAGATACGAATATATGGCTGTATTTCTTCTTATTTTTAAAATTACTAGAACGAGATTATTACCGGAAAGGCATACTGGTGAACTCACCAAATCATGGACTTTATGGTAATATAAAGAAGTTGTAGTTTCAAGATCGATGACATTGTATATCTTATAAAGTATCAGACCGGTTTCCCGATGTGGTCTAGTATGGATGCAAGCGTGATAATCACAAATTGGCAATTTAATTTAACAAATAACTGTTTTTGCTTACCTCTCAGGATCTTTAGGGAACCTGAAGAAAGATAAATCGAGAGATTCCTTTGGTTCCTTTGGCTGTTGGTGCAGTTTATAGCACTACAAGCATTTCCATAAAATAGGCCTATTGTTGACATTTTTCCACTGCCTTCTAGATTGTGCATTTTTCATAAGAAACAATGTAACAGATTGTGTTATCTCTCGCTCACCGCTACGAGAGCTGCAGTCGCGCCGGTTGAAAAAAAACTGTATGGAGCTTCGCTACTACTGTGGTGAAAGTATCATTCTTAAACCTTAGAGAGCTAAATTTGTATATTTATATAAGGAATCTTTAAGTAAAATCATCAGTGGGCTCTAAGCTTAGAATCGACCAGGACAATTTTAGCAGAAGAACATGTATCCGCGAATGATATTCGTAACAAGAGGGGATAATCCTCTTTTTTTAAGTAAAACTAATCTAATGATCTTATATCTCTGCTTTTTTACAATATTTTTTATATGTCGAATTTATACGCCAGTCGCAGCGAAAAGGTTAAGGATGCGGCATTTATGGAATTACCTAGAAAATCGTGTAAGTTAAACCAAAATGTAGGCATTTCTTCTGAACTCGTATGTCTACATTGGGTAGTCATCTCTTTGTCTCCATTTCCCGTTTATCGTTAATAACAAAATGCCCTGCCCATGTTTTAACAATATTAGTGTTTGAAATACAATAGTAGATCAGGCTATATATCTAATATATATCTGTTATACAAGAGTGGATCTAGTACACGACCGAAGAGATGAACATATAGTATGCTAGCTTTCTTTTTAGAGATCTTGGAAAGTGTTGGGAAAGATGCATCATTTAACATTGTGCTGGATGTATACAATTATATAAGTACTTATATATGTATGTACAGTGCACGCTGCTTATTGTGATCACTTCGGGGCGCAGCTAATCTGATAATATTAACCGACTGATAACACTAGCCGAAGGGATTAAATGAACGTTATTTATTCATACATCAGATAATACACTACTAAACGGAATTAAAAACACTTATTCATAAAATAATACGGAACTGTGAATTATTAAACCACTCATATGCTAATGAGACTGCAAGCAACTATACTCTAACCAGGTTTTAAATTGTTTTTACTCTCCTTTAGGAGTCCATTAACCAATACTCCATACTTAGTTAAGTGTGTTTTTGGAAGTCTATTCTGATCTGTGGTGAACACCGCGTAGCAAAACATCTAGCGCCTGTCTGTTCAAGTCTTTTCATTTTACACTAGCAAACACTGCATGTCAATATTGATATCTTCATAAATTAAAAGATGCAGCTTAACTGTGGGGTGAAACATGTTTCATTGGTTAAAAGAGAAAGTTAGGTAATGCCGCCCCCTCGAACTGGTCATCCTGTGAGCTGGGAACAGAATTGCTAGCACAACACAATACAGAAACGAAACCCTTAAAAACGATATTTTGAATGACGTACAGCACTTGGAAATAAAGCCGCAAAAAGGAAAGTGTGATAACGTAAACCAAATGTTTGATCACAATAAACAGCATTTTTTCAATGTATGAGTATTAATCCGTACGGGGCTCCATAAAAGTGATAACATTACCCGATTTATCCGCGATTACATTAAGCGGCGTTCACTGTACAATATATTATATTAATCAAAACATAGGTATAATATGAGTAGATATGAATTGTTATGTTCCAGGTGCGAGTAGCACGACAGGTGCTGGGTTCGGGTCTGGATTCACTCACTGCAGCAGACCGCATGATGCCGCCACTGCTGCTGCTGTAGCCGCCGCTGAGTCAATGCGCTACTCCTATTGGCCTGACGGTAAGTTTAATTTAGAATTGAATTCCAGTTGTATTTTACTTTGTTATCAGTGATATAGCTTACCACGTTACAAGGGAGTTCTTGAAAGTCTAGAAAGAAAGGAACTTACTTAAAGCTTAGGCCTATTAACTTTTCTACTGACACTCACTACTTATGGTTTCGGAATTGTAAAACAGCTGGTCGGAGCGCTTTCAACGACAAAGGCAGTCATCTTCAGCAATTGACTTCCATGTTTCCAACGCTGTAGTCAGGAAGATGTAGGTACCCTACATACACAAGTTATTGTTCGTTTACGTTCTTAAAATAGTGATAAATTGTATAACTTTTGTTGTCTGAAAGGGGGAGTGGATGAAATTTTCATTTTCTCTATTTCTTAAGCTATTAAGTTGAATTTTGGAAAACATTTACAATAATATTCTGAGCAGTATGCTTTACTTTCATTGGTTTAGAGTCAATTTGTTTGTGGTATTGACGTTTTAAATAAATAAAGAACTTTTTAAAAAAATATATCTTGTTTTGAAGATTTACTTGCCCATATAGAAAGACATTTATAGTTCAGATTTTGAAAGGTTTGCTTACAAAAATTCTTTTTATTCCAAGAAATTTTCAAGATATAAAATTTCCCATTGCTTTTTCTTATAGTAATATACTAGGACCGTAATATAACATAACCCTTCATACTAAGATGTGGAAGCTACGATAGATTGCTACTTTCTTCTATGGTCGTGATTCCGAATTATCTCCAATTAACAGGCAGGTCTTAAGCTAGACAGATAACCAGAGTTCAGAGTCTACTTCAGACCCTTCACTGAACACAACAAACGACATTAGAGGTACTCTACCAACTTAGCAGGTACAGTATCCATGGTATTGACTTACCACCGAACAGAAGTTTCCCTCATGCCAATATTTCTTGCGTCAGAATCCGACCACAAAATAAGGTTTCATCTTGTACAGTGACGCGCATGAGGTCCGAAGACCTACCATTACCTACCCAGTTAATTCCTCGAGAGAAAGCAGCAGAGTTTAGTACGGTTTTTTCTACAACCAAAATAGAGATCAAGGGGCTCCTCGCGGAGGTGAAAATGGTAGATTTACTGGGTCTAGGCTAGTCCTTCAATCACTTTGCTCTTTCCAGGGAAGAGACCAAACGAGTCTTCTAAGCCAGCGTTTCTCAACCTATGGTCCGCGGACCACTGGATGGTGCAGATTGTCCGCAGACATAATTAAAAAATATCATAAAGCAAGTAAAGAAGTAACAATTTTTCACATAAAATGGACACTAGATGTCAAAGTTTTTAAAATCTTCGAAAATACAGGCCCTATTACAAGTTTCCTTACTTTTCCAGTTACGAACTACAGTATGAAACCCTTGATGCACTGACGTCTATGGTTCCTTCTTTCATCCAAAACCCTGAAATATAAGACTTTGTCGGAATTTGTTATTAGAGGCACTCTCTTAACAAGGGTTTTATTGTTGGAGGTGCCCGAGTGCCTGATACCGGTAAACCTGTACTATAATTCCTAATTATGCTATCAAATTGGTAATAAATATTAAAGTCTGTTCAAAATATAATTTTCCTGTCAATATTTTACTTCCACTACAATAACTGTGTTTCCGTCGAGTTAAAAAAATGCATTTAGAATTATTTCGTTATAATGACCTATAATTAATATCCCAATTATTAAGAATATAAGCCTACATCAGGGGCGGATCGACGGGGGGGAAAGGGGAAATTCCTCCCCCCCAAATTTGTAACATTAAGGCACAAATTATTCAAAATTTATTAGAACATAACCCAAATACTTAAATTAAAGCAACGACATTCATTATTTTGAAATACCTTTGTAAGAAAATGCTGAAATGTTTATTTTGTTTTCAATTGTGTACTGGGAATAATTAATTTTTATGCGTAAAAACTTCCCTCTCTACTTTGGTTCCCCCCCCCCAAAATGTCTCTCTGGATCCGCCGCTGGCCTACATATAGCCTACTTTTAAAAATGGGATGCAAAATTAGGGGTCCGTAAATTTTTTTTAGGCATTTTAGAGGACCTCGGGTTCAAAAAGGTTGAGAAACGCTGTTCTAAGCTGACAGAACCCCAGATAGGCGATAACCACAGTCAGTAAACATGTATTCTGGCCAGTTTTCACCATCCATCTACTACAACTCGGAGCTATTGTGTGAAAATGCTTTCGTTTGTTATTTCAGTGATGGTAAACGACAGTTCAGGCGTGGCGACGTCAGCCGCAGGCACGTTCAGCGGAGTAGACTTTAGCATCACGACTTCGGCGCGACCAAAATGCTTCATGTGAGCCACCATCTTGTTTTAGCTGAGTGAATTGTATAACAAACTACCCTGCCCGCTCTGTGTGGACAGGATAATTATTTATTGGAAGACAGGGTCACACAAACATCGATTTAAATATACCTAAGCGTAGACATTTCATTGTTGTCATTAAGGTAGAATATGTGTCTGCCTAATAGTCTATTTCCCCCATTTCCATTAAATTGCTTATTTATTACCAGAAATATTTCAGGTAGCTATATTTTTTCTAAAGTTTATTTTTTACTTGTTTTAATTAAATTCATTCAAAGGATGTAGATCTGATCCTAAAAGTGGCTTCAGTTTCTGGAAGACTTGTAATGTAAATATGTTAGAGCGTTTCTGAATGTCTTTGTTGCTTTCAGTTACATAGGCCGTCTGGAAAGTAATTCGAATTAAGAATAACCAATAAACATTTTTCAGCAGAAGTGACAAGTAAATGGGACATATCTGGAATGCAAAAAAGTGTTCAGTATGCGAAAGTCTTTTAAATGCAGAAATCTCTTCAGAATCGGAAAGTTTTTCAAATGCAGAAAATTGTACAGAGCCGGAAAGTTTATCAAATGCAGAAAAATGTTCAGAATCGGTGTGTTTTTCAAATGCAGGAAACTGTTCAAACTAGGAAACTTTTTCAAATGCAGAAAACTGTGCAGACTAGGACAGTTTTCAAATGCAGAAAGCTGTTCAGACTAGGAAAGTTTTTCAAATGCAGAAAACTGTTCAGAATCGGAGAGATTTTCAAACGCAGAAAACTGTTCAGAATCGGAGAGTTTTTCAAATGCAGAAAATTCTTCAGAATCGGAGAGTTTTTCAAATGCAGAAAACTGTTCAGAATCTAAAAAGTCTTTAAAATACAGACATCTCTTTAGAACCGGGAAGTTTCTCAAATGCACAAAATGTTTCAGAATCAGAAGTACTCACATAAATCCCTCATCGCATCATCCCTTCTATCGCTCTGAAAAAAATAAATTTATGAATTGTAAACGTTTAAAATAACGAAAGAATCCGATCTAGTTCTCAATCAGAGCTATTCTGAAGTATTATACACAGAGAAGGCCACTTGAATGGTTCTTGGTATTAGGGGGCTGTTTATTGAGACACATCTTTATGCGGAATATTGCATAACACACACATTTATTGTGTAAACAGTCCCTGATTAGTATAAAACATTGCCGCAAATCTCGACAGAAATGTAAACATAGCTATCACCTTCCCTATTCTCATTGTTATTTGTTTAATTTATTCTTGCTTTTATGTAGGCCTACGTTTACACCTAAGGTCATGAAGTTCGTTTATAATAATGATTTAATAAACTAAAAAACATATTAATAAATCATTGGTATACTATTTATAAAATACCTCTACTAATAATAACAGTAGTAATTATAATAATAATAGTAATAATCAGGGCCCGGATTTTGATGACATGTCATCTTTTAACTGGAACATCATGGACGTTGCCCACTAGTGCAGATATTCTGATCATGACTTCTAGATTGTAAACATGGTAATTTTTAGGGTCATTTTTTTAATCATTTTCTTCCACATTTTTTATTTTTAGGTTTTTTATTTAATGTCATTATTTGGTCATTTTTTGTCCATTTTACGTTTCCCTCCATTTCATATTTCTAGGTAGCTTTTTAATTTAAAGTCATTATCTTCTCATTTTGTGTTGTTTCTTGCATTACATAGGCCTACAGTGTTTGTGCATTTACTTACGTTCAATAGCCTGCTATCGGAAATCTAAATAAGTTTAAATAAATAAATATTATTATAATTTTAGGCCTAATTTGTATTTTGAAAGACGGTGTTTGCTGTTTTGCATTTAACCGCAGTAATTAAATAATTACAAGCCTATAAGTGGGTCAACAACATAAATGAAGAATAGACAAATCTGATGAATAAATTAGTATTTTCATGCAAATTTTTGGGTCTTTTTGTTTAGTTTTTGGGTCATTTTGTATCTTTATGGTCTTTTTATAGCTCATTTTTAAAGTATTTTTAGTTCATCTAAAATCCGGGCCCAGGTAATAATTATAATAGTAGTAGTAAATATAGGCCCAATGTTTTGACGAGAAGGTAAAAGATGTTGAAGAAAATAATAATAATAATAATAATAATAATAATAATACTAATAATAATAATAATAATAATAATGTTTATTGAGCCGTTAAGTACAGTACAATTGGTCAGGTCAAAATATAAAATAAATAATTAGTTACAATACATAAAACTCAAAGACTGCTAAAGTCTAAAGTAAAAACCTCTTCAAGATTATACAGAGGATTGCAAATGAGAATATTTTTCAATTTTTCCCTAAAATAATTAAAAGATGTATTTATAATTCTTTCAGGAAGTGCATTGATGAGTCTAATACCCACATAATTGAAACTTGTAGCAGTCTTGGGCAGTCTGTGTATGGGGAGATCCAGCAGATAAGCATTTCTAGTTGGGTATGGGTGAATAGATGATCTGATGACCTCAGAATTATAATTTAGTTTCATGTGCAGAAGTAATTCAAAAATGTAAAGATTATTACTGTCATAATCCGAGATTATCTGCCAAACTTGGAATTAGACCTGGAATGCTTGTATGGCAGGAAAGGTCTCTTGGAAATAAAAGATGAAATAATGGAAATTTCTATGGAAGATTAGGAGAGTTTGCTTTTCAAGTAGGCCTAAGCCAAATCGTGAGTATTTTTTACGACTATTCCATCCACGTCATATGTTTGATATTGACCAATAACGTTTAACAATTCCTCGGATAAAGACTAATCACGATCGTTTATCTTATCTTATCCTTGCTATTAATACGAGGATGGTATTTTTTCTGATAAAACGTCAGCTCGTTGCTGGAAATGTAGGTATCAACATGCAGAGGCTAAAACGTCACATGCTGCTAGTGAGCACAATAAAAACACATTATTTTAATGGAAATTGAATTAAAAAATAGGCATGATAATAATAATAATAATAATAATTTCATTTCATTCCAATTGAAATAAAAATAGGCCTAGTAATAATAATAATTTCATTTAATTTCATTTGAAATCATTATTATTATTAAGTTATTATTATTATTATTATTATTATTATTATTATTATTATTATTATTCGGTCAAGAAAACCACCAATAACGGCCGTGGGTGTCGGCATGCTGACCACATGCCCCCCAATCCTGCCATCTGCCTATGGGAGATGACGCAGCGGTCGGGTGGTAGGCCAAGTCCCTCCAGGGATGTAGCGCCACGGAGTTTATTATTATTATTATTATTATTATTATTATTAGGCCTCTTTTATTTTAATTTCCAAACAAGTTATGTTGTATAAAATAATAATCATATTATTAATAATAATAATAATACTAATAATAATAATAATAATAATAATAATAATAATAATAATAATAATAGCATGTTCCTAAGTCCATTTAAAACAATTACTTGTCTTTTCTATGTTTGTTTTCTTCTTTTCTTGTCAAACGAAGATAACAAAGCTCTATCTGCGTCCCTTTTTATTTTATTTTCCTCTCAGAGAAAAACTTGGCTCACCAAGAGCGACATTAGTTACCAGACTGACAGAAAAGCAAACAATAAACACCAACTTATGTTAAAATGTTTTTTTCCTATAGCGCTAGGTATCATACTGACAAGATAATGGCAACAAATGTAAGATTTCCTATAAGAGGATAAGGGTATGGAGGTGGATAAATAAAACCTTATATTAAAACCAGGGCCCTGTTTCATAGAACCTGCTAATAATATTAGTTAATAATATTAGAACTCATAATATTATTTATTAGTTAACAAATTCTTGTTTCATAGATATATGAACACTACTCATAAAATATCTTCACTAATATTATTATTAGTTCATTAGTCAGCTGATTGATTTGGAGGTTATTTCTGAATTGTTATTTTTATTAGTACTATTTCAAAGCAGCACGGCCTACATATATCTTCATAAATGTAGCTCTAAGAAATTAACGTATCCACTAGGCACTTATTGAAGATAGCAGTAAGCTTATGTACTAAAATCTAAGCTAAAATCTTGTTATGACAAAAATTCCTTTTTCTTAATTATTATTAAATCAGAATGAGTCATTTTTCACAATTTTAAGATCACGAAATCTGAAATACACTTATAGAAAAACACCTATTATTATGGGTAAATCTTATTACCTCTGCAGTATAGGCCTATGAAACAGTTTATTACTAATATTAGTAATATTTACTAATAATTTAGAGCCATGAACTCATAACTAATATTATTAGAAAATATTCTTATGAAACAGATGACTAATAATAATATATAATATTATTATGTATTTACTAACAATATGAATGTAACAGTTCTAAGAAACATTGCCCAGGCCTTTAATTAGGCCGGTATTTAGTACCGGTAGAAGTTTAATTTTGTGAGCAGCGAAATGTAGCCTAGGCTATAGCATTCATTGGCAGTTCTGTTTACAGTAGGCCTACTCGTGTTTCTTATTACAAAAAAATATATATATATTTTTACAAACTTTTCAGGGACAAATGGAAATATTTAAGTAGTTTCTTTTATTCATAGTTAGTTTATTCATGGTCGATTTCTCTGCCAGGTTTTATTAACAGGCCTACAGGCTGTTTCATACTTCACGTTTTTAGAAAAAAGTCTAGGCCTAATGAAAGATTTTAAAATAATCTTGAAATGTTATCCATTTTTAAACTACTTGACCAACATCACTTAAAACAAATTATGATTGACTGTCCATTGACTCACTTCAAAGGTGTACAGTAATCATCATCGTAGACGTTTCGTTCGTTTCTTTTAACAAAATAGACCTATAATGCATTATAATTATAATATAAGTAGATTACAGGCCTATAAATACACTGCTGTATAAACTATCATTTACAATCTTTTAAATAGGCTTATGGTTCAAATACTTTTATATTTCTATAAAGTACACTTCAAACTATGAAATTACGCAATAAAATAAAAATTGGTATTTTAACCTATTTCGAGGCACCTTCTCCCCTTAAGCTACTGAATCTCACCCCAGAGACCTTTGTAGGCAGGGGGATAGGGGAGCTGATAAGGAAATAGTTGCAATTTCTGCATTTGAAATATTTTTTTAGAGTTATATACTTAAATGTTTATACCGATTCCTTAGCCTATGTTTAATGCAATTTTATCTAGGTAGGCCTACAGGAGAGATTTGCTACAAATTTTAAATTTCACAAGCCCGGTTTCTAGTTATATTTCTAGAGCTCGCCTCATACTGAAGACAGCTTTTTTCAAATTTTATTTTATTTTTATAAGAGAATTGAATTTGGCTGAGTATGCTTATGTATGTTTACGAAGCGAATATTTATAGTTCCAAGTTCAGAATACAGGAGGATTAAATTTTCATGGAACTGGCACTTCGTTGAAGATCTTAACTCGAAGAGAAAATGAAAGGTAATTTTAAATTATTTCTTCCAGAAGTGGAAACTTATTAGACATAACAGAATTCTTGTATTTTGAAAACCAGGATTTCTGTGTTGTTTCTGCGACGCTTAAAGTAGTATATACATTCATTCATTGTCATGTACTGTACCTTCGTGACTATAACATTACAGTCTTAAAATGTACGTCATTCCATGCAAAATTAAACCTTAACTTTCTTTATGGCTGTGTCCGAAATCTGAAGCCGTAAACTATGTGCTAGTGATTAGAAACTTTGTATGCTGTAATCACTGCTTCCAGATTTAAGTCTCCAAGTTATCAATAAAGCAAGCATTTTCGATCACTAGCTACTAAGGACTTGATTGCTATGAATTATGTACCTTTCGATAATGACTTCTCACGTCATTTAGCCGGGTGTATGTAATCTGCGCCACGGTTGATACCTAATTTGAAATAGAATAAAAATGAGATATGTAAACTGCGCCACGGAAATATGTAGGCTGCGGCAGTAGTTATAGGCAAACAAAAGTTAGATCTAATATGTGAATGACAAGTATTCTCGTCTACTCAAGTGGAGAGAACAATAGGTAATGTAAATAATGAAATATCCCGTTTTGATTTTATTAAGAAGGCGTCATATGAGAACAAAGTGTTCATGCAAAAAAATAGAGTAGTGATTTTTAACAATTTTATAAGTGACGAAGCGTTCATGCAAAATAAATTATGGTATTGTTTTTAACATTTTTTTTAAATGACAAAGCTACTAAGCCATACCTATGCAATTTCATAGCCAGTCCTAAGTGTGGATAAGTGAGAAGGAAAATGATAGTGCGTTGGTATGACGGTGACGCCATTTAAATGTCGATGGCGCAGTTTACATATGTCGGTGGCGCAGTTTACCTATGTCGGTGGCGCAGTTTACATCGTGTAGGTTGGGGAAAAGGTAGAAGTGGCGCAGATTACCTTTTCCCATTTAGCCTACAGCTATTTAGTCAGCTATCTAGTTGTATATATGTATTCATAAAACCGCTGAATATTGTTCTGTTGAACATTATATGAAATTTTTAGGAGAAAAGTCCCTCTAACACCGGTATTCGAACCCGTTACTTCGACCGGAAGACCGGTCACAAAATCACTAAATTAGTGTGCTTCACAGCAATAATATATGACGTAAATGTCTTTCAATGAGGTCGACAAAAGTAATCATAGGAGAGAGCCGTCCATAAGTAGAACTCAGTTGGTAGAGCATCTGCACAGAAAGGCGAAGGTCACGGGCTGGAATCCCGGCATCAGAGGAATTTTTATTTTATCCTAAAATATTCTCAAAAATATTCTTAACTATCTAGTTCACTTCAGCTGAAATGTAGCTTTCGGATGCGACTTAAATAAATTTTCTTGGCTTCAAATTCATGAGATCATACGTGCAGACTTCTTTATCTCACATGTAAACATGTTTTCTTCACTATCCGGTAGAGTTAGTATTTGTTGATAGTATTTGGAATCATCCCAGTGTATTTTATATTAATTATTTTAAAGATTTATGATTTGTTTTAATAAAAGGACTTGTTATTGTATGTATGTACGTATGTAGATATATTGTATATTATAATTATTATATTGTATTTGTGGACGAGTATGTGGCTACGTTTGGACCCTTAAGTCAGTACTTTCCATCCAATGTGTGTAATATTCCGTCCACTATATACTTGACCTACAAAGATCTCACAATATAATTTAACTGTGTTGTTTGGTCCATGGTTGTAGAGTGATTGATGTTGTGATTGTGTTGTTGTGAAAATAAAATTTATTGTATTCAAAAGACTCATTTCATTTATTACGTTATTGTTTTGCTCTTAGACACACAGAGTGGGACATTTTATTTATTACTTCCTCTGCCCGTACCATAGGTACTATAGTAGAGGAAGTATTGTTTTCGACCCTAAAATTCGAAGTTGAGTTTTTGGCATATATACACGTTTCAAGGCCCCCTGAATCCAAAAATACTATTTTTGGAAACATGTCTGTGTGTGTGTCTGTGTGTGTGTGTGTCTGTCTGTGTGGAAGTTTGTGAACAGGCTAGCTCCGAAACGGAGAATCGTATGAGAACAAAATTTCGTATTTGGGTCAGGTACCTTCTGAAGATGTGATTCGAAGATTGGCGACAAATTTCTCTTATTTTTAAGGGGACTTTACATGAAGAAATTTTCGTTTTTCGCGATTTTCTCGAAAACGGCTCTAACGATTTTCTTTAAAATTTGCACATGTGTTCCTTTTACTGAGAGCTAAAACTTTTATTTGAAACTTTTTTTCGAAAAAATTCTCTGAGGGTAGTTACAGGCCACCCACTGTTCACCCACTGTTTGTAAAAATGTAGGTATTTATAGGATAATAATAGCGTAAAATTGTGTCTTGCGATTCTGTAAAAGGATATGTGAATACTGCTAACTTTTTTTTTGGGCAGAGGAAGTTATGTGACTTTCACATCAGATTTTTTATTTTGTTACATTGCAAGTGGGTCAACAACCCGGTGGCAGTGTTGCAATTAATGTAGCCTATATTATATATTATATACATATATTTACACACATTAAATATCACAGCAAGCTATCTACATACCAAAACTCTATCAATATAAGTATTAATACGAGTAAAAAAAATCTCTGTCCATTCCAAACTATAGTCTAGTATATAATAATTAGTCATTAGCCATTAATTTTGTTTTATTTTAGTTTATCAAACTTGTAATTACATCCTTGTAATTTGTATTAACTGCAGCATGTTTAGTTTTAATTTCTAATTTATCAAATCTTGTATTATTTGTAATATGTGTTGTTTTACTAATGAAATGCAGTGAGGTCGAACAAAAGGCCTTATGGCCTTAACTTCGACAGTGTAAATAATTAAGTAATAAATCAATAAATAAGTAATAACAATAGCAATAGCAATAATAATAATAGACATTTAAATGTTGGCAGGGCAGAACTTTAAATTGCGGAAAATGCCTCTATTTTTTAAAATATAGCCTAATTAATATTTTAATATTACTTAATATTTTAAGTAATGGGAAGAAATTTCGTTTTTCACAGCAAACATTTCAAATATAAGCTATATTCATAAAATTTATAAATACCTTTATTTTTGCATATCCATTAAATTTTACTTTGAAACGTTAAAAGAGAAGGCTATAAAAAGAAATCCTGTCCAAACGACAGCAGATAAGCAGACAGGTTAAGAAAACGTCTATTTCAACAAACATAGCCTTAAAGACGTGCAGTGGGAGTACAGTGAGCTCATATGATCTGCTAAAGAAGAAAAGTAGTAAATTGTTACAAGCATAAACTTTTATTCTCTACATTTGAAACATAATTTAATATAATATTATTTATCAGGTCTGTTCCTGAAGCTAAGTCATGTACTATCATCTATCAAGACGCCTGCCCACACTGTATGCTGAAAAATGACATTGTGCGCATATGTCGCGCAGCGTAATTGATAATAAAATTATAATATGCTATCGCTGCTGCTTTGAACGCGCCCCCTGGGATTATCGCTTATCTTTTGTTCAACCTCTATCTTGCAGTGATGAGTCAACGTGTTTCACCTGGTGAGTGTTCGCTTGTGTTGGTTGTGATGAAGTGAATTTGTTTCGTAAATGAAGTGTGGATTGCTTGAGAGACTTTTAGCGTGTTCTTTGGTTTGCTTTGATGTCCGAGAAGCTGATGAAGTCTGAATTCTGTTGCAAGCTGGTATAAGGTGAGTACAGAACATGTACATTTTTCAAAGGGTTATGTTTGTTGGTTACATCGGACCATTGCAACGAGGCATCCATTGATGTGGGCACCTACCGAAACTTTCAGGAAACATTGCTAGACGTATAAACTCATATTTCCCATAATATGAAACGTATTATTAAATCTCATTATCTATTAGCGATCAAATGCATATTTATCATTGCGCAACATTGCAAAGTGACAACAGGAGAAGCATTTTCTGACGTATTGCCTTTCTTGTCTAATATTGATAGGCCCTACATTGAAGCAAACTGTATATGAATTCCGACATTTTACAGGAACTCACATTCAATCTTAATTTTTCTTCTGGTAATATTGTCGACATCGAGTGGGGAAATGCATGCTTCTATTAACTGCACTAGCATAATCGTATACTCGTATATTCTCTTGTCGCCGGTAAGAAAGGTCCCAACATTCTGTACGTTGTTAATATGTTAAAATACTGTAATTATTCTGAAACATCTTATAGATGTGTAATATGTAGTCCTAGGAATTATAATGCTTTTCGAAAAGGTAAATCAATGGCTGTATGCACTGTCATAACTAGAGACCGGATTTTAAAGGGAATTCCTTTTTTTTATATTTCATCACAACACGTAATAAAATTGAACAGGACATTACTGAGTAAGTTTCAACTGCAAATGACCTGGTTTTAACGTCCCTTTTTTTGGCCAGTTTCCCTTTTTTTTTAGGAACTTTCCTTTTCCAGTACCTTTTTTGCTAATTTATTTTGAAAAATTCGTAGATTACACAGTATTTGGCAATGTGAAAACATTTTTAAAAATTTCACTGATTCACCATTGAAAAAATAATTCCTCCCAGCAGAATAGAGCATTACAGGGAAATCACAGGCTCGCCATTGCCTAAGTTTCCCATTATAAGAAGGTGGGGAACATGGATTTCGTGTGCTATTTTCCTCTGTGAGAATTTCAACAAAATAAAAAAATGTCACCAGTCATTAGATGTTGCAGAATCAGCAGCTGTAGAGCAAACAAAGGCTTTACATAAAACAAACATGTATTTCTCTGTTGAATTTTTACAATCTCTTACGTTTATATCCCTTTTTTCCCCACCTTTTTTTGGCAATAATTTTCCTTTTTTCCCTCACCTTTTCTTGGCAATAATTTTCCCTTTTTTCGTCCTTTTTTGGGTGAAAATTTTCCCTTTAAAATCCGGTCTCTAGTCATAACCTCTCTTTGGGTATCGCAATTATTGTTCAGAATATTTGATTTAGCTTATGCTAAGTAAAGGAGCTACAACGACCACAATAGGATAATATTGTAGTTTTATAAAGCCTTATTTTTGCTCTTGTGTCAATTAAAATGATTTTGAAATAATTTGCACCGTATCAGTAGACTATGTTATTGGACCTATAGCAGTGAAGGAATGTAAGCGGAAGGATTCGTCTGAAGCGTCATGAATCAACTTCTCTTGACATTAATATCCGTGCCTTCGGAGTGACTAATAGCCCCGAGATAAGCTGTACTCCTGCAATTTAAAGAAAACGTAGTACTTGAAAGATAGGATAGGATAGGATTGCTCCAAACCAAAAAGTTTTGCTGCCCCAATACAACCGACAAGAAAGTAAATTCACAGGCTGCAGGGCCAGTGGCGTCAGAAAATAATTTCGTGCAGGGGAGTATGGATTACCACCCTAGAAAGGGGGGTTTGGGGGTTCATATTGAATTCATGAAAATCACATTTTACACCATTTTAGCACTGAAATACTAGTTAGCAAATTTGTTTACTATACTCTAAGACATGTAAATTTAAACAACACATTGTTACCTAATTGTAACACCTATTACAATTTATAAGAAACGTTTAATAACACATGGAACAGTGGAAATAATAGTTTTTCATTTACAAGTTCAGTGTTTTATTATTTTATTATTAAGTATTTGACAAAATGGAGCTTGAATAAAATTTTAGGTTCTGATTTCGGGGCAGGTCCGGACCCCTGGACCCCCCCCCCCTTTCCTACGCCACTTGTATTTTTCCGCTTATATACAGTATGTTACCACTATTTGTAATTCCGGTTTGGAGAAGAAAGTATAGCCTACATATTTTACTATCATCTCTAGGCTATGTTAATTTTCCGGGGCCTAAGATTTACATACTACGGTATTGGATTAGTAAAATAGCCTACAATTATTAATTACATATGCTATTCATTTAGTAGGGCCTACGTTATGTTGCCAGTAGGCCCAAGATCTTTATTTGACTAACGTTCCAATGAGCCATTACACTACAAAATTATATTTTACATTGGTGTTCGTATTATACATACACGTCTAGGTCTTCCAAGTGGTCTTTTCCCTTCGGGTCTCCTGTTTATTACTTTCGAGATATGTCTTTCCTTCCCCATGCGCGCAACATGTCCAGCCTATTTCATCCTCCGTGATTTAATAGGGATGTAGCGAACTAGAACCAACAGATGTCTCCACTGCTCTAGCCGGTATGCGCTAACCGTTCGTCACTTGTTTTTCGAGTTGTCGTCTGCTGGTTCAATGCTTTTAAATGGCGTTTCATCTTAGCAGACTGAAAAATACGTTCGAACGTTTCTATTTCTGTAGTGGGTAAAGCGCTACTAATCGCATTTCTTTGTATACTGGAGACTTCCAGAATATATTTACGTGAAAAGGCTTTAAAAAATTGCAGAAGATAGACGCTATATAAGTCGAAAAGAAGGAAGAATAAGCTGACAAATACTGTGAGAAATGCCCACTATTAACTACATTACTTTGTTCCCGACATTCAAAATCTTATGAAGATATGATTATTTGTATACAGGGCTGCTATTTTGGCGATTGGGTATAATTCAAAGTAACTAAAAGAATATACCTTTAGGGTTCAGACAGTAAAATACTAATTGATATAAGGTGATAAACACTGATTTCTTATGGTGTGTATTCGCAGAGATTTTAAATATTACAGCGGTTCGGTGGAAAATGATGGTTACCTGGGCGCCACAGTATAATGCATATACTGAATATTTCTGATTTGTTGAACCCGCCTCCGGTCTGCCAGTCGATCGTTGAGCACTTCCCTCTAGCTTCAGGGTAGGAAGCGAAGAACACCTTAATATTATTGCTTGAATAATAATGCAGTTTCTTTGAACACTGAAGGAATATTCTGTTTATTCAAAGCGTTGGAAATACAAGTCCAGTCATTGACAATAATTACAAAATTTGTTTGTGAATAATTAATATTGTTACAAGTTCTCGGTAGATCGTTACTAGTGATACAATTGCTGCCGTATATGATTTTGACTAATCGCGATTGAAAGTAAGAATCCTTCTAAGTCGATTAATTCCACAGCGAAAATTTTATAAGTCCAATTAATTCTGTGGGCACGCGGCCTCAAAGATAAGTAGAGTGATTGATGTAGGCACGCGGCCTCGACGTAGATTGCTGTTGACTGCTCTAGGCACGGGGCCTTGAAGTAGAGTTGAATATGACTGTTATAGGCGCGGGGCCTTGAAGTAGAGTGATTTTACAGTGCCACGTTAGGCCTAAAGAAAACTTTCTTGGACAAACATTTATCCCTACTCTTCTTAATTATTATTCGTGAATCCCGGCACGTGGTACTATAGACCAGTTCTTATTGGCAAATCTCCCGACCAATAATAATATGTTAGTTTCCCACGGAAATCAATTGGATTTTCCCTTATTCTCAAAACCCACAACTTAGCGTCTCGGATTTCTAAGAATGTTCGGACAGCGTGTTGTATCAGTAGCAACATCAGAAGCTATGCTTAAACACAATAGCCGACTTCTTAGAATTACTTAAGTGGATCAGTACCCTCTGTGATAAGATCTTGGGAGATTCCCGATACATTGTACCTGAGTACTGCATTGCCTTATCTCGCACCCGCTAGGTCTGCTAGGGAAATTCCCAGCTTCTCCGTCTATTCACTGCAATCTCATTTTAATAGTTATTTAAAATGATGTTGTTAAACTTTTTACCTTTGCCTTCTTTCTAGTTAATAATATTTATAATGAATGTTCCGTCTTTTCACGGTCATTTTAAGACCAAACACGGGCTATGAGATTTTATGATTTTAGTTTGAATAAATTTGGGCAATTAATCTGTCATTTATTATACTTAATTTGGTTATCTTGTTTATTTCTTTTTACCGAAGTATCTGAACTGCAATATATGCCCCAGTCTATTAAGACAGGAATCATCATAGCCTATGATTGACTTACTGGCTGAATATACTGCATCTCTCCACAAAATATTATACCTTATTTTCCTCCAGTGTTGCAACTATCTTAAACAAATACATCAATAATTTAATTCCTATCTTGACACGAGACTTCACCTTAAATCCTGTCCCACATGTACAAGTTTTCTGACCCTATCACATTCATGCCTTCATACATCTTGCGGTTTTCTGTAGTGTTACGTTGTTTGTACGTATTACTTGATTTATTGCATGACCAAGACATTACAACAAAATTTTACGTAAACACCATAAATTTACCGATATACCCTCGTGAGACCATGAAAATTAAGCTCAAGCAGTTCTCACTGAAATTTTATAAAATATATTGAATGCATAAAGAAAAACAAAAACACTTTTTTTTTTTTTTTATATTGAGACTTTGACAAGGTCGATCAAGCAGTTCTCACTACACCTACACTATATTATAAAGAAGGCATAAAAACACTTTTTCATGAGGCTATGACAAGGTCGATCAATCAGTTCTCACTACTATTACACTATGTTATAAAGAATGTATAAAAACACTTTTTTTTTTTTATGACAAGGGCGCTCATTCAGCCCTCACCGCAATTTCAATACAATATATTGCAATGCAAAATACACACGCATATTTTACTCTCATTCATACCCATTCCTCTAATCCTAAACCTATGTGGAACTGATAACCTATCATGCCAGTAGCTATTTTACCGCGTAAAATATACATTACAGGTTATAGGCCTACATTATTCCAACTCAGTACAATGCCTTTCGGTTATTCTGCCCTTTCCTCTAATTTGTTCATATTTACAATACATTGTCGATAAATGACGTCACACAAAATCACTGATCATCTGAATACATTTTACGGATTTATATCCTTTATTGGTTCTGCCCAAAAATTTTCTGCTTCTATGAATAATTTAAGATAACTAGAGTCAAAGGTTAAGCGTAGTTTTCCATGTGCTTTCACTACACCACAAATCGGATTTATTTGCTTACCGGCTTCATCCCTCATTGAAATTGGTACAGGCCTACTCTTATAGCGACGCTCAGGAATTTCTTGTTTTAATTTAAATTTGTGTTGGTAACCCCGAAATAGGCCTGGAGTTGAACTGAACACTGATTTGTTCTTATATAGCATGTTATATAAAGTCGACTTTTGACCATCTGACAGCACATCAATTTCTTCTACTTTCTCCCTGAGAATTAATTCGATATCAACATTTTCCTCTTCATTTCTTCCATTCTGACTAATGTTAGTAAAATTCGCGTGTACCGTTTCACATTCATTTTCATCTACATAATTATTAGAACCCTTAATGCACAAATGATCATATTCTTCGTCCTCCCAAACAATATCAGATTCCATTCCCTGTAACTCTGCGACACTTTCGTCACAATCAGCCTCATTATCACCTTCATATATAAATACGGCCGGTTTAATTCCCATAGGCCTATATTCGTCGATACTATTTCCCTCTTGTACTACAACTGATTCCACCACGAAAGGCTCGCGTAATAATACATCTTCATTTTGGCACTCCAACTCCTTAGTAATTATATTCTCATTAGATAAAAACGGTACACGTAACTTTTCTTTCTCATCTAATTCCATTTCTACCCAATTTTCTTCAAAATTTATTCTCATTAGTTGATCTGTCATAGAATCACAACCCAGAATTAATTTATGTGCTAAATGTTTTATTGTCAAAAAGTAGACTTCTAACTTCTTTCCCTCAATTTCCAACGGCAACATACACTGATGCTCAATTTTATGGGATTTGGCACCAATTGCAGTTTGTGCGTATAGGCCATGTACTTTCAATTCCTGAACGCGCACTCTTGCTGCTTTCAGCGTTTCATAGAATTTTTCGTTTATTAGAGAAAAAGTACAGCCAGTGTCCACCAACATATCGACTTCAAATTGGTCTATTTTTACCCTTATTAATGGCGGATATGTGGGTGTTATACCCTCTCTATTTGCACATCCTACTACGCACCCCTTCTCTCGTGTTTTATTTTCATTATCAGGTCTTTTTAATCCTTTTAATCCCTCGGTCTGTGTGACGTCATTTCGACCTCCAAATGCGTCTCCTAGTAGTTTAAAGGCCTGTCTTGCGCTACATGCCTTTCGTCATTTCTGTGACGAATGTCTCCCTGAAGATCATTGTGGTTTCCCGTGCTATGCGCCTGATTCCTTTCACCTTCTATGTTAATGTCCCCCTGGTTTTCTGGAATTCGTTCTCCTACTTCGTTCTGCATCCTGCCATGAAATCGAACATTATTTACTTGTCTATCTTGAGGCCTATTCTCTTGATTATTTCCCCTCCAGTTTTGGTTCCCATTATTTCTATATGAGTTATTATTGGGGGGTCCTCTGTTCGATTCCGCATTTCCGTTGGCATGTCCTTGGTTCCATCTACCTCTGTCATTATTTGGACCTCCTCTCGTATCTTGATTCATTTGCATATTATCCGGTCCATTTTGTCTCCTATTATCGCTACGCTCTTCTCTGTTAGTTCCTACTTCGAAACTAGATAATAACTCCAAAGCCTTGCTATAAGTTTGGGGACATGATACTATAAGCAGGTTACATATTTCCGGCTGAAAATGTCTCGTCACAAGCTGAATGGCCTCGCGTTCTGGCATTCCGGGGTCTAGTAACTTGATTAGGCCTATAACTCTTAGGAAATGGTCCGATAGAGAGACGTTGCCCCTAGGAGAATATCTCCCATTATAGACCTCATTTCTAGCTAAAGCTCTCTTCGCCTCACCCCAATATCTTGCTAAGAATAACTGCTTAAAATCCTCATAGTTGCACTCCGGGTGTACTGTAAGTTCAAACCACTCTTTTGTTTTTCCTTTTAAGGCTCTACCGAGGATCAACATTTTGTACTGAGATGGAATAGACCGTAAAGTAAAATATTCTTCAACAGATTTCAAGAAGCTCTGAGGGCTCGTGTTGCTCTCATTGAAGCTGGGAAGTGATACCTCATTTCCTATTAAATTACATATATTAATCCTATTATCGCTAACTACCGGCACGCTGGTGGCTACCGTCTCGTGTACTGTATTACAGGACTCATTTGCAACACTAGGAGGCCTATATGTATTTCCTATTCCATTACATATACTCTCACTACAATTTACAGCATAGTTATTTGCTACAGGCCTACGATTTTCGACCTCTTTAGCTACCGTGCTTACTTCTTTAGAGATTTCCCCTATTTTAACCGCTAATATATTTTCTAAATGCACTACCTTGTCATTTACTTCCGAGATTTTGTCTCCTAACCCTACTTTTACTTTTCCCACCTGAGTCTCCATATTCTTTTTCAAGCTAGACTCCGATTTCTGTATTTCCTTCTCCAAAATTTTCCTTTCATTGAATAATTTTTCTTCATATTTCTTGCCCTGCATTTCTATTTTTCTATCTACCGATGCCATATTAGCCTCTAATTCAGACCTAATTTCCCCTTGACTTTCACTAATTTCTTGCCTCATTGCTTTTTCACTTTCTTTAAGTTCCCTACAGAGTTCTCCCCTGATTTCGTTGCATATGTTAGATTGGACCTCTTTTATATTATTAAGCTCCCTCTCAAGCCTATCTATATTCTGCCTATGTTCTTGGTCCGATTGGTCTATCCTATCTCCCAGTTTCTCTATCTTTTCCCCGGCTTCATTACTCGATTTTTCTAACCCCTTTATCATAGCTTCCTTAGATTCCCTCATCATAGCTATCAAATATGCAATAGAATTCGGGTCTATAGTTTGATTCAATTCCCTAGGCCTATGTTCAGTTACACTATCATTCTCAGTTAGCTGGATATTCGTTGCATTATTTTCCTGCCTATTATCAACTCCCTGCTCCAAAACCCCGTCACCTGTCGCGACACTGTTCTCATTGTTAATTTCCATTCTACAATTATTTATTTCCTCACCATTAAGCAAGTCGTGCCCCTCTCCACCTTCCATATTAATTTTATTCCTAGTAACTTTTCCGTTTCTAAGCCACATACATAAATTATAAGGGTACTGATACACTCTTACGATCTACCTTACCTTTGGTTAAGAAGTTCAACATATAATGCATAACATGTATAATTATACCCTTGCACAATAAATATTCGATATGCCTGAGTTCTTTTAATTTGAAAAAGATTTTATTTTACTTGAATTTATTCTTTAATTTACTTAGTGAGTTTCAGTTTAATTTTACTTTGATCTTAAATTGCAAACTTTAAAAAAAATATTATTTGATGTCAGGCTTACTAATTTATTTAATTAATATTTACTGTTTCTTAAATTATTGATAATAAAATTGTTTACTTTACTGAAACTCTATGTATATTTAAGTTCTTATCTGTTGGTGATTTTTGATGTTTTCTGCGGCGGTCTCCGGAACTGATGTACCACGATCTTGAATTCCAGCGGTGCCTTTACGGGTGACGTTCTAGAAATTCTGCGGTGTCTTCCTTCCGTTTTGGGATGATTTTTGAAGTTGGTGATCCTTGATGTCCAGCTTCACTCGTGCCTCACGTTGGGAAATAGCCATGTACAGCGGTTCGGTGGAAATGATGGTTACCTGGGCGCCACAGTATAATGCATATACTGAATATTTCTGATTTGTTGAACCCGCCTCCGGTCTGCCAGTCGATCGTTGAGCACTTCCCTCTAGCTTCAGGGTAGGAAGCGAAGAACACCTTAATATTATTGCTTGAATAATAATGCAGTTTCTTTGAACACTGAAGGAATATTCTGTTTATTCAAAGCGTTGGAAATACAAGTCCAGTCATTGACAATAATTACAAAATTTGTTTGTGAATAATTAATATTGTTACAAGTTCTCGGTAGATCGTTACTAGTGATACAATTGCTGCCGTATATGATTTTGACTAATCGCGATTGAAAGTAAGAATCCTTCTAAGTCGATTAATTCCACAGCGAAAATTTTATAAGTCCAATTAATTCTGTGGGCACGCGGCCTCAAAGATAAGTAGAGTGATTGATGTAGGCACGCGGCCTCGACGTAGATTGCTGTTGACTGCTCTAGGCACGGGGCCTTGAAGTAGAGTTGAATATGACTGTTATAGGCGCGGGGCCTTGAAGTAGAGTGATTTTACAGTGCCACGTTAGGCCTAAAGAAAACTTTCTTGGACAAACATTTATCCCTACTCTTCTTAATTATTATTCGTGAATCCCGGCACGTGGTACTATAGACCAGTTCTTATTGGCAAATCTCCCGACCAATAATAATATGTTAGTTTCCCACGGAAATCAATTGGATTTTCCCTTATTCTCAAAACCCACAACTTAGCGTCTCGGATTTCTAAGAATGTTCGGACAGCGTGTTGTATCAGTAGCAACATCAGAAGCTATGCTTAAACACAATAGCCGACTTCTTAGAATTACTTAAGTGGATCAGTACCCTCTGTGATAAGATCTTGGGAGATTCCCGATACATTGTACCTGAGTACTGCATTGCCTTATCTCGCACCCGCTAGGTCTGCTAGGGAAATTCCCAGCTTCTCCGTCTATTCACTGCAATCTCATTTTAATAGTTATTTAAAATGATGTTGTTAAACTTTTTACCTTTGCCTTCTTTCTAGTTAATAATATTTATAATGAATGTTCCGTCTTTTCACGGTCATTTTAAGACCAAACACGGGCTATGAGATTTTATGATTTTAGTTTGAATAAATTTGGGCAATTAATCTGTCATTTATTATACTTAATTTGGTTATCTTGTTTATTTCTTTTTACCGAAGTATCTGAACTGCAATAATATTACTTATTTTCTATATCAAATGCGTACTTAGCCTATACCGTCATATTAAAAAGTATTCAAAATCAAAATATTCAAATATGTTTACATCACGAAAACTTCCATTTCGTGTCCAGAATAGTTTAAAAAATATAGGAACTTGAGAATCGATTAGACCTTTTTCTGTTTTATTGTCATTCCTTCTTATTCCTTGTATATCGGTATGCTAGACCATCGTTACATGATTTTTATTTCTAGTTATGAGACAAAATATTGTTAAGAATATTTCATTGCATAGCTGAATATAAAAGCAATTTATTTTAAATTTAAGAATTTTCATACGTTAAGTTATATAGCCTAAACTTGGCTATTTAGAAATCACAGAATTTATATTTTGATCTCAGATGCAATAGAAGGCTACACTAACAGTAGGCCTAGTATACACATATTTATACAGCAAAGTAAAATAAATAGGCCAAAAATAACTAAATTAATTAAATAGGGAAGTGATATTTAAATATAAAGGTGCACTAAAGATAGAATTTAACTAAAGTATAAAACTAACACAATGTACTGTAATCATCATTGCGTTACTACGTAATTTTAATTTATTTGTATTTTTTGCAATTTACTCTATTTTTAAATGGCCCTTAACATCTTCTGAATGCTCACGGCAAATTTAATATTAATTTAAAAATTATAGAATATCCAATCCCCACACTGCATATAAATATTCATAGATTCATAACATATTACTGCAAGTCAGGTACAAAGTAATGTTGTCTATATCGGAAATATCTCACAATATTTGTTAGTTAATCCTTCCTTTTTTGTGTTATTTAGAGCTTTTCTGCTCTAATTTTTCTTTCGTCTTATTGACACATATACATTCTAGAAGAGCCCAGTAAACAAGGAAGTACGTTTAATAGCCTCGTGTCCTCTATAAAAATGGAAAATTACAAACATATTTTTCGATCTGGGAAGATGGAACGCCATTTAAAAGCATGGTACCTGCAGACGACAACTGGAAAAACAAATGACGAACGGCTAGCGCCTAGCGCATACCGGCCACAGCCCGGCAATCTGGGTCCCGGCGGTGAAGCCAAGCCTTGCGCTATGCCGCCATCTTGTCTCACCTGAAGACACCCACTGAACTACACGCAATTCAATGGGAAACTATCACGAGAACTTAGAATAAAGTCTATTTTCACAATTTTCTATTGGAAATTTTGTATCCACTAGTGAACACACTGAAACCACATTGAAAAAGCACGTCCTCTTGCTATTTTTCTCAAGTATTGGTTCCTATTACTTGCTAAAAATTAGGTTTTAGATGTGAAACTTCTTTAGTCGCGGTAGGATTAAATCGAGAGCTTGCGTTACGGACAAAATTGTCACGAAATTAGTGTTATGCTCAAAATCGTCGCGAAATTAGTTTGGTGTGACGGAACGGACTGCACAGAAAACAAGCAACTCAATAATTAGGCTTATCCAAAATTCAAAAAAAATAAAAATTTAAAAAATTCAAATTAAAAAATCGAAAATCCAAAATTTTAAGTCTAAAAATTCGAAATTTAAAAATAAAAATAAATTAAAAATATAAAAACTTCAAAGATCCAAATTTTAAAAAATAATCCAAAGTAAAAAAATCCAAATATCCAAAATTAAAAAAAAATCTTAAAATCCAAAAAAATAAAAAAACCAAAATTTAAAACATTCCAAATTTAAAATCAAGAGAAAAACATCAATACTATTAATAAACTACAGTATTGCTCAATTACAACACGCACAATGAAATGACAGGCATAAATGAAATAAGGACATTATTTTATTAAGACTATATTTTAGATAACTTCCATTCCATTGATCAAAAGAATCAGTATATGGGTCATTCTTCAAATACGGGAAAATTTGGAGTGTCTAAAATCAAAATTTTTTAGTTTATATTTAAAATCTCAAAAAAATTGCTAAAATACTTCAGGGGTTTCTTGATAATAATAAGACACCAGCAGAGCTTAAATGTTTATATATATATTTTTTTAAAGCCATGTGAATGACATCCGTGTACATGTGGATGGCAGAAGGCCACATTAATGACTAACTTTGGCAACAATATGCTTTTTTTATGTGGTTTCATATTTTTCTCAGTTTACTTCAGTTTATTTTGCACCAAATTTGCAATTTTGTGTGCATACTCCGGAATCAATCCAATTTTAACTAGACTGTGTTTTTACGGTTGGGGGGGGGGGGGAATCAAGCAGAAATTCATTTAATCAGTTTTAAGATTTTAAATACAGGTCACAGACACCACAAACACAATAGTATCCTACATTTATCATCTACATGACTTGAGAGTCATCCACGTACCCCTTTATGAGGAATGTGGATGAAACAAAAATTAGGCATGTGGATGACAAAAAAAAAAGGAGTTTAAGTGGTCTCAGCAAGCCATTCCTAAACCTCTGTAGGCTTAACTTCAGTCAGGTACTTTGAATTGGTAGGTTTATCATAGTGCATAATCAAAATTAATTAATATTCACTTTTTGCCTATTTTCTAGAAGTCATGTTAATGACGGAGAATAAAAACGCTTTCCTTTGCTAATCCCAAACTGTTTGTAAGCAAGCAAAATTCAACCACAAGCTGCTCTGTTAGCTTCCTAACACTGTTGCCAGTTATACAAATTTCTCATTCCTGCAAAAAATTTTTCTATTCTTTTCAGCCATGTGGATGACCAAAAACCCTTGGGACATTCTTTATGTTCATTAGGTGAAATGACAATTTTATTTTCACACAATCATACTCATTGGCAGGAAAAAAGTCGAAAAGGAAGTAACATTTTGTTTTGTGGAAAAATGCAGTAGAATATACAAAACCGGGGTATGGGACAGGGCATGTGGATAACATTTAATTGAATTAAATTTGGTTTTGGAGTATCATAATTTAAAGTTAGTGACATTTCAAAGTGGTAGTTGTGGTATGGAAGTAGTAGAAAAAACTTTTATTTCAATTTTTTATAAAGTTGAATTTGAAGGGAAATATCACTCCGGAACGCAAATTTTCCCGTATTTGAAGAATCACCCAAACATGAACTATCTACTACATATCCTATGTCACAATATAGCAAGGTAGTGATATTTTAATAATTAATTAGTCATTTTAGTTAAATCAAATTTTTAAATATTGACAACACACAGTTTTACTGATTTGAATATATGTAACTTTTGTTAACTTGAGCTCTTTGTTCAAACATGAAAATATAATTAAAGTATTGATACTAACCCGGATTGGGTAATAGTTTTTATATCAAATCAAAATCATCATATAACTTAATCCTTGCTAAAATACTGACTAATAAACATACAAACAATTTCTCAATAGAAGTGAACTGGCATTCCTGATTATTTTTTCTCTTCTTCAGCTTTCACATGTGCCTAATCAAATTAGTGGTATACTAGGCGGAACTTATTAAGATCATTCAAGTAATACATAGATTTAAAAATATTACATAGTCCAAAGACAACACAGTTATACAGAAAAACACACACTACAAATTTCAATACATTAATATGAAAAATAATATGTTATGGGACACTTAAAATAAATATTCTGCCCTTATTAAGGGTGAAAATGGCAAAAACATTAATTTTTACTTTATTTTATATTCTTGTGTTTCGTCCATTTTGTAGTGATGTAATAACTTAATGATTCGTTTAGAGCATAGGCCTATAGGTTTTTTTCACTGACACTCACTACTGTGGTATGGCAATGTTAATTACCTTGTTGGAGCACTTTCAACCGTGTGGAGCGGCCATCTTCAGCAACTGACTCCCATGATGCCACTGTTGTGGCTAAGAAGACATTTTTGAATTACTGTGTCGTAGAGTGCATGTGATTTGAACTGTAATAATTACAATTATTGTTCGTTTAAGATGTTGGTGTTGTCTTGTGTGGTGTGTTTGTATATTTCATATTGTTCGAGTGTGTTGAGCATATGACCTTTGTGGTTAATGTGTAGGATATCCATGTCTGTATTGATGTCTGCGTATTTGTGGCCTGTGCTTATTATATGGTTTGCATAGTCAGAGTCTTTGAGAGCTCGTATGTGTTCTGTGTATCGTGTTTTGAAACTTCGGCCTGTATGTCCTATGTAGAACTTTGGACAGTCGTTGCATTTTAGTTTGTAGACTCCTGGATTACTGTATTTATTTCTGTGTTGTTTGTCTGTAGGTAAGTTAAATAACATTGCCATACCACAGTAGTGAGTGTCAGTGAAAAAAGCTATATGCTCTAAATGAATCATTAAGTTATTTTATGTATTATAAAAATATGGACTTTCCTCTTTAAAATGACATAATTATCTCATCTTTAGCTTGCTTATAAATATTTTAAAGCACTGGTTTGAGTCTCAATTTCATTAAGTTAATTTTTTCCTTGTACTGGGGGGCATTTTTTCTAAACTATAAGAACCAGAGATTTATAACTTTCAGAACTTGTAAGAAATGCCACTTTACATTTTGTAACATGTAGTCATTTTATTAAAAGTGCAATCATAGAAAAAATATGGCCTACCGGTACCAAACTGAAAAAAAAAATTAAAAATAAAAATCCTTCATTTAAAAGAATAATAACTTTAGGAAAACATAAGTACCGGTACACTAAAAATCCCAATGGTAAAAAGAAAAACATGCAAAAGCATCATACAGGAAAAAAATTATTGTTCTAGTTCTAATAGTTTAGGAAAAATGTTCAAGATTCCACTCAATATGCTCCCTAGTGCAAACAGTGTAAGAGAAAATGTTGCTTTCATATAACATTGCAGATATAGGACCTTCCGGGTGCCCTTAACATACTTTGACCAAGATATTAACTATTTTAAATAATAGAATAATATATGAACTTTGTCTTCATAACTCCAAAAAGTAAAAATATTTGTTGAAAAATTTAAAAAATCAAAGGAAAAGGTTTTTAAGTATCCTTGGTCTCCCCTATTCTAAATTTGAAATTGAAGGGCCTAGTTCCATAAAGGCGTAAGGCAGAAGGACATGGTTTCGAGAATTCTTGATGTTTTTAAACAATGTTACCACTCACAAGTAGCCTAGGTGGTTTAAAGTTTAATTGTATAACATATATTTTTGAAGGACAGGCTAAATTTACAATGTATTGGGATTTTTTTACAACTAGAGGTACCTAAACATGTCAAACAAAAACTGAAGTACTTTTACAGTAGCAAAATCTTTTTACTTTGTATCATATTATTTGTTTTTACTTTATTTTAGTAAAAACCTTTATTTTAGTATTTACTTTATTTTATTATTTAGTAAAAAGATAAATTAACTTTATATCAGAAGCTGAACTTATGCGCGTGAAAGAAAATTTCCTAAAAAAAGTGCCAGTAATGTGTGGATGCAACAAGAGAACAATTCCAACATCTCTTGTGATGAAGTACGTGTTTATTTTCATTGTAATCTTAACTGTAAATGTGAGAACCTGAATCATTACACCGACCGTGGCTCTATTAGCGTAGATATTTCACCCGATCGCTCGGGAGTTGGAGCTGTGCCCGCCGCACCGCAGGAACCTGCGTCATTGGCCAACTCTTGCGTGGAACTCACTGTAGAATGAATGTGCAGTCTCACAGGTCTTTTCTTATAACTGAGCAGAGGTTTAAGGCACAAGTACAATATTTCACTGAGTATTTAAGAGATATGAGGAGAAGGCATAAATGTTAAAAACTCAAAATTAAAGATTTGTGCCTTACACCCTTATGGAACTAGCCCCTTCAATTGATAAACAGAATATTTACAAATGTTTGAAAATAGCCAGGCGATTGTAGACTGATCTGTGATCAATCTTATGTCTATTAGTTTCCCTAACTGCATGATTAATGCGAATTTTCAAATATGACAATGAAATTACTTGTATCAATCTATTAACATGAGTGTCCAATGGATTTAAGTCCAATACATGAGTATTTAATGAGGGAAACAAACCTAGTTCATTTGCTTCAGCTGCGACTTTGTAGGGTATGTTACTTTTCACAATTGAATTGATGCCTCTGCATAAATTCTCTCTAAAACATCTTTCACTTAATTTACATACTCTAACCACATCATTTGAAGGAATAAATAACTTCCCATTACTTTTGAAAGAAATAAATGAATATGGACATTCTGTCTGTGTAATCGCTTTTTTGCAGTTGTCACACTTTAGAGAACTGACTACTTTCTTAACAACATAACCTGATATGTATTCAACAATACTGTCTGACAACAATGTTAATGTTGAATAAGATGGGCAATAATCATGATCAGAAATCTGAACTGGTGACTGAAGACATAAGGGATCATCCTCATTTTGTATAAATTGAGTGCTCTTCGCATCACGAGTACTACTTACATTAAGGATAGGTATACTATCTTGTGAAATGCAATTTCCTGTTTTTATGCATTTTAGTTCATTCCTGGTAATCAGTCGTTTGAAGGCTGATTTGAACTGCAAACATGTGGGATTAACGTTCCAACCTCCTCGTTGCCTTATGAGACCAAAAAATAGTTCTACATGATCCTGGCTTAATTTGTATGTCAGAAGGTATTCCATTTTTTTTGTTTTTACAAACATGTCATATAAATTCTGCACAGACAATAAGCACACTTTTAGGCCCACAAATCCAACCTTCCTATTACACGTTATAATCTTCTGTTCACATTCCTTATCAGTGTATAGGGAGTCAATGTATGCAATAGCATCACAAATGAATGGACTCCATAGATTTTCATTTTCCATTGCAAGTGGGGCTTTGAATGCTTTGCCAAATTTGCTGGATGAATTGAGTAAATCAAATATCTTGTCCATATATTTAAGGAACTTCACAGTTTCTTCACAACCTTCAAATTCTTGTAGCTTTAACACCACATTACAGAAATCCAGTGCCTCTGCTACTGATTTACTAAGTGTCTGAACTGCAGGTCTCACACGCATTTTATGTTTATGCCAGTTGATATGTTTCGAGGTTAATTTGTTTGCCAGACACAAACCCTCGGCACTTTGTAATTCGAATAGAGATTTCACATAAGACCAGCGAATTGCACCGTCTTTGCGATAAATTATTTGTTTCTCAGCTAAACAGTTGCGTACAAGTTTGATCATATGACAGGCATCAAGTAATACAGCAACTGATGCTCCTGACAGAGATGGGTGAAGAAAACTGGTTTTGAGATTATTTGCATCAGATAAATTAGCTCCCAAGTTGTTGGCCATACTTATATTGGAGCTGGCTCCATCAAATACAACTGCAGCTATGGTGACACCAATTTCATGCAATTTGTCGATGCAACTTGACATTAAAAATGCTCTTTCCTGACCTGAGAGTGAATCGATAAAAAAATAGCCACAAGGGATCTTCCAGGTATCATTTACTGCTGTACACATAATTACACAGGCCATTTTTGCCGTGGGTAAACTGTCATTATTAATTTCGGTACCAACCTCTACATAACCTATAATTTTATTTCCAGTATATTCTACATGTTCCTTCAGGCACATATCATCAATAGAGAGGCATACTATAGGAACTTGAGCCTTCTCGTTGCTTTCTCTAACTTTACATGCAATTGCATTAAAAGCTTCAGTGCACAGACCTGGTTCACAATCAATTTTCATATACCAGGAACGTATTGTCCTTGTACTAGGCAATGAATTATTGAACTTCAACCGTACAAACTCATATGCTTTTGGTGAGAAATAGTGCAAGGTCAATGCAAATGATCTTAACAAAGGTTCATATGCCAAGCCGTGTTTACTTACTCTGGTTCCAGCACTCTGCGCTGCTCTGTCTAACAAGCAGCATACATCAGAAGGGAGTGAATTTTTTAATATTTCAGCATTATTTTCAAGAATGAGTTTTTCTTTCACTAACAAGTCAATAACTTCTCTGTCATATTTTAATTTTTTCTCATGCCGTCGTACCTTTTGCTGCAAAATCTTTATTTTCTTTCTTGCACTGCAAAGCTCAACATTTTTCTCACTCAATTGGGTCATTAATTTTCTTTTCCGGGGTGTTAATGGTTCAGAGCCACCACTATTGTCACATGTACCAATACTATTCTCACCAGAATTTACACCAACTTCAATCTTGACAGTTTCTGTTATTGTGATTTCACTGGCACACGTAGCGATATCAGGTTTTGAAGACACATGTCTCACTTTAGGTGGTTTCCGTGGGACTACATGTCGCTTCTGCAAATGCACAGGATAAGAAGGAAATACAGAGGGAACTGCTCCTTCTCTCAGCCTCCTGGTTTGGCCAGTATAGTCCATATCTTCGGGACGAAAATGTTGAGAGCACACACCTGAAGCTGTAGTCGGTTGCCAATTCTTTCTGTTGATCGCCTTTATCCATGCTTCCCGAATGTCCTTCTTCTTAGGAACTCTGAAATAAATAAATAAATATTAAATATGTTAATTATTAAACTCAAATAAATGATGCAATTAATTAGATACGGTAGGTATTCCTGCATGCATATCATAAGGGCCTACTTATTTATTTACTATCCAAAAGTTTAACCATTTTTGTACCTAGAGGTATATTAAGGTTAGAGTTATTTACAAACATAACATGAAGTATAACATAAGAATATTAATTATAGTGCATAAGATGGCTTATATGTTAATAATTACTTAGGGCCTACAAATATTATAACACATGCTTAAATTCTTAAGGAAGTATGAATAATACAAGAAATAACTATCAATGTATGCTTACAGTTATTTATAAAAACATAAAACATTCCTAGTAACTAAAGCATATTATTTACAATGCAAAAAATACACATAAATTGAGGTTAAGTTGATTTGCAATTTCTAAATGCTAAAGTAATATATGACTATTTACAGTGTATGAAATAGTTAACAATATTAGGTTATGGTTATTTACAACCATATAATACATTCCTAGAAACTAAAGCATGCATAATGCATGAAATGGCTAACAATAATAATAATAATGAAATGCCTACTTACGCATGTATTGAAACGTGTTCCTTTCCTTGTTTCTTTCTGTCGTAGTATGAAAAATTACACCCGAATACCACACAGGTATTCACCATTTTAGAAAAAGTATTTATACTCCTCAGTCCAATTACATTATTAGCTAAAATGCTAAAATTCACATCGCTGTAACGCACTTGTAGCATGTACACGATCAGCTGCTGCAGTGTAGTAATATGGCGGTCCTTGCATCACGTGGCTTCACTGCCGCCAATGGTACAGCATACACCATTGCCGATCTATCTCTATATATCTGTGATACCGGCTAGTACACCCACGCTATCTGTCGGAGAAGTTTGGCGAGCTACATCCCTATTATCCTTACTATATCCGGTTAAAGTCATGAAGCTCGTCGTTATGCAGTTTTCTCCAGTCCCCATTTTCGTCTCTCTTAGGCCTAAGTATTTTCCTAAGCACCCTGTTTTCGAACACTCAGATGAATCGAAAATATATTATTTTTAAGTTCTGTGGGAACAAATAAGCAAGTTTTGTAGTTCTCATACAGTAGTGAGCTACATGGAAAGTTTGGGAAGACTTTCAGTTCAGGTGATTAATGCACGGCTTAGGGTCCACCTGTTTTACGCGAGAGTGATGGCGGTGTTTGTAGTAAGTTGGCAAGGGGCAGTCAAACAAGTGGAGCGGTTTATTTTCAAACTTATCTTTCACTTGTCCCCTCCTTCTCATTACCATGTCGTCACTAGACCCGCCTCTCCACTAATTCTACTTAATCTCTGCATTACATGTGTCCTCGCTCAGGGCTGTACAAGGGTTGTACAGTACACAAGAAAGTAGCGTGTATGTCACTTAATTATCAGACTTTTTTTTTCAAGAACTACCTGCTGCCACCCTAATCCTCTTGACCTGTCAATCAGTGAATAGAAAGGTAATTACGTGCATTCACACTTGTCTGCAGTCCAGTACAATGTTGCCAAATTAATACCACAGCACGTTTATTCACTTGAGAAGTGGTGAATAACTGCGGCAACACTGGGGAAACCCACGAGGTTGCAAGAGCACCTATTCTTTGTCGGTGTCGGCGTCGGTGCAGATTTTCGGATTAGGGAACAATGCTATTAATTATATTCTTTTGGACGATGGTTTGGGACGAGGTCTTCTTAAAATGGCAGAACAATAGCGCTTGCTCTTTTACACCATATTGCAATGACATGGATGGAGCAGGCGGTAAGGCACTGGTTTTCTGTTTGCAAGTTCGTGGGTTCTATTCTGGCCCACTTCGATGGCGTTTTCTGTGTATTAAGGCTGAAATCCATATTCGTTAAAATGAATCGTGGCCAACTTTCCACTGTAAAAATAAAAGTTATATTTTTTTCAATGAATTTCGTTTCCAGGTGTTGTAAATAATATTAAGTGGAAGCATATTTACGCCAAATGTACCACCACTTATTATAGCATTAATTCCGGTCGTTTTTAACTATAGACGGCCTATCTCAATTTAATGCCCCTAGATATAACCTAAACCATAGATCAGTAGCTCAAACGCTCTTCTATAGTGACAACATGACTAATAGGATTCCTATGTCGAAAAACTTGTAAGTTATAAAAAGTAACGTATTCTTTTATAAAGTCAAAATATATTTATAGCCTAGTGAACTTACAAATAGGCTATTTTTATTTCCCAATCAGGTTTGAGGATGGTGCATTCATACCGAAATGCATAATAAATAATCTCGGCAACAAATTCCGAGCTGGGAAACGTTAAGAAAGGATGACTACATGAAAGTGCTCCATAAGAATTAATGAACATAATAAGATACACACTACAAATAGATCTTCAGTCAAAAATACATTTTGTAGCATTACCTCATAGTTTAAGATACATTTTAGTGAACGATATTTTACATAATTGAAATATTATCACACTTCTGTATTAATGGCATATCATAAAACAAGATCATTGTTTATTTTTTTATTCATTTATTATTACAGAAATACAGGTGTACATATACAAAAATTTTAGCTGATAGGCCTACATAATATTTCATGAACGTCTGGTTTATGTTAAGACTTCTACGACACAATGTTCAACAGTTGGTCCCACGGTATGACAAATGTCTCAATTCTAGTGGTGAATATGTTGAAAAATAGCTGAACACTTGGACTCGAGATCTACTGTGAGTTGTTATTATTTTGTAAAGTTATTTTTAATGCCGCATCTGTTAAACCTTTGTATACATACCCCGTATAATGTTTTCATAACGTATTGTACAACAGTACGTGGTATTTACCAGCTTATGCCTGAACATGTGGGTGGCCCTTGTAACAGTATGAACGAGACATTTCTTGATGTATTGCTTTTAATACTTACATGTTATTCACAGAGCTTCCTGTTGCACTTACAAAATTATTACAGCAGCTAGTAACATAGTAACAAAACTCTCAAACTGTTTTCTTTTTGGCATTGCGTTACGCATGTACCTAGTAAATTTATTTCAACCCAGGATCGTTGCCTACGCTATGAATGAACCCTTAACAATCAATGTACATTCCTAACTGGTCACGGTCGAATTAACTAATATTTTTATAAATTTAAAATTAAAGGCAGCCCTGAGTGTACAGGTAGGAGGGGGAAAAAAGCGGACCAACTAAAAATCTAAGTTGTCGATATGAGCCACTGCGCATGCCTAGCGGCATTCACAGGATAGCAGGGAATGTATTGAAATTTGTTCCAGAGCCGATAAATTGCTTGAATTTAGAAATCATTTCACGTAATTTGCATTGCTTGTGAAAACAAACGTTTCCGTTACATCTCTTACATTTATTTACGTATCACAAGGCTCTGAAATCAGCTTCAAGAGTCCGTCCGCTTTCATTTTCCCTACCTGTACATGTGGATTAGGGGACCAGACCGTATTGCATCTCTTATTCGAGTGTTCAAAACTGGACCGGCAAAGAACATTATTCATGAACTCAATTATATTGGTTCATTTAATTAAAAATTCATATTAACTTACAAATTAGTAATGAATGAAATATTGCATGATATATTTACGAGAGATTATTTACTCTAGGCCTATTCAGATCTAAATTTCGCGATCTAAATGATCAAATTCGCGCATATTCAGCTAACATAGTCCCCAATTGGCCTATCTTTCTTTTCACAAGGGGAGATATAACTTACATCCAAAAGAGGGGCAGATGGAAAGTAGTCCCTAGGGATGCACTCGCACATTTCAAAGGGACCGCCGATCTCTTACACAGATTCCCTCTCAATGGCCGGAAATGTCTTTACCACGTGTGATTTGAGATGTGAGTTTATAAAGTTACCAATTCTCAACAAAATATCGTACAACTTCCAGTGTAAAATAGATAGACCTCATGTACAAAAATTCACAGGCTCCAGCTAATATGCCCTTATAAATGACTAAATGTGACCCAAAGCCCTAAATATGACCTAATAAAATAACGTATTTTCAAAAAAATAAATGCTCTATTTTAAAACGTTTAAAGGCACTAAATTCTTACATCACACGAATTCAATCAGTAACTTTTTAACAATTTTGTTGATTTACAGTTTTAATATAAGAACTTCTATTTTGGAACAATTTGTTCCTGTTTGCTCGCTTAATTACCTCCAAATACTCCTAATATTTTATAGACCTTGCGTATCCCTATAAAATATTAACAGTTACATTAATTTTAAAATTTAAGTTACAAATATGACGATTTTTATGACGACCGTGAGAAATTTAACGTTTAAGAACGGCATAAAGTTTTTTAACATTCTCAATATTTATCAAACTGAGTCTAGCCTATTTAATAATCATAGGCTATGGGAATATTCTTAACTGAAAAAAAAGCATTTTTCATGTAATTGAATCGCATTTAACACAATTATTTTTGGTGCTTAGATGGTAAAAATCTATTATTCTAGGCAATCCTCTAGCTGCAAATATGTATTTTAGCACAATTTTGTAAATATGTGTTTTCCGCATTGTAAATTGTATTTATGTTAAAATTAAATAGGTAGGCCTACCAACATTTTAGTATAACTTACTCTGCTATTACTCAAGCAATCCTGCAAATATCAATAAGAAAAGGGCCATAGTTTGAAGCCTGAACGGTTTAACTGTGCTTTTTGAAGGCAGAAGGCGTAAAAAGCCTCTTAGGCCTACTTACTTACTTACTCAATGGCAATAGACAATTCCTAAGCAAGCTAAAGGAATAATATCTATTTTATGGAACCCGAAGGTTCATTGCCGCGCTTACATGAGCCCGCCATTCAATCCTATTCTGTGTTAACTCCATCCAACCATCCCTCGCAAATCCTTCTTCCCTCAAATCTATCCTAATATTGTCCTCCCACCTACGTCTAGGTCTTCCAAGTGGTATTTTCCCTTCGGGTCTCCCAGTCAATATTTTTTAGATATGAGTTTCCTCCCTCATGCGCGCAACACGTCCAGCCCATTTCATCCTCCGTGATTTAATTACCCTTACTATATCCTGTGACGAGTACAAGCTTGAAGCTTGTCGTTATGATGTTTTCTCCAGTCCCCATTTTCATAACTCTTAGGCCTATAGTCTACTATTCAAAACTTCGTTTCTAGCCGTCCTTTTCGAAAAAAGTCATGTGGCACTGATACAACTAATGTGTTATTGGAATAGCAATTTGAAGGGAATTAAATATACGAAGTACTTAAATATGCTGAGTGATAATAGATGATTTAGAAGGCTGTGGTTTGGTTTGACTTAACCTGAAGTGTGATTGTGATGCAGCGGTGTTTTATTGTGATGTATCGTGACAAGTGTTGACTAAACTGAGCGTGATGAAGTGCAGTCAGCTGCTTCCTCTCCTGGCTTTAACAAATCCTCACACTACCCTATCTACTTGATACAGCTCTGGAAATATCCACCCACTAGAGGCTCTTAGCATTGTACATATATGCCATGAATGCTATAAGTTATTACTAACATAAGTAACAATTTTACCTACATTAGTGTATGTACTAAGAGCATAATAACATGTTCATGCAGGTATTAATGTGAACTAGAACACTATTATCATCAGGGCCCGGATTGTAATGACTTGTCATCTTTTATTGATGCTACATAGACATTGCCAGCTTGTAGATAAATCCTAATCATGGCCTCTAGATTATAGAAATGTATTTTTATTAGGTCATTTTTTGTCATTTTATGTAATATTTTTATTTTTAGGGCATTTATTTCAATTTTACGTCATCATTTTGTCATTTTTGTGTCATTTGCTTCCTTATATAGTCATTTTCGTGCATTTACATTGAGTATATTAACTTTTATACCTTGAATAATCTCCTTATACTGACTGTAATTTGGCCTACTGTAATTCTAAATAAAGTAGGATTTACAAGCTTTTTTCATACGGGTAATAGGGCCTACTTAAATAAATTACTAGGTTACCATAATGAAACATTTTTGTAGGATCTACTTTAAGACAATTTTCTTACTTCTTTTCTCAAATGCTCCAATCAAGAACAAAGAATAGAGTTTTTAGACCTACAACATCCTTTCTGCATTTAGCCGACAGTTTTTTCATTTATATACAAATTAGTCTACAACTTTGTGTGTACAATAATAGTTTTTTTTAATAAATAAATATAAGTTTATAGGTCATTCTTTATAATTATTAAGTCATTTTCTATAAAATTTAAGGTCATTTTATAGGTCATTTTCCAAACAATATTAGGTCATCAGAATCCGGGCCCTGATTATCATATACATTGAATCAGTGTTTACATGATTCACATCTAATGTTTGTAATAAAGCAGTAAACGCTGTGCCAAATTGAACTTTCTGCGTAAATTATATTTGTGGTATAAGGTGGATCTTTTTATTATAAATTTCATTAAATAATTTTTAATTTGTCAGTATTTCCATTATAAATATCCATATTTGACGATTAAATGTTTTAATTGTTTTATATGACTAAGATTTTCGCAAAAAACAAACAAGTTCAAGTTTTTTTATATTTTCTCAACTAGGCCTATCCCGTTAAAAAATCTTTTATTTACCGTGCAGATCTGTCAGTGAGCAAATAGTACAAAAATATTATATTTTTCCATTCAGCACAAATGAAGCTACTTTTTTTTTTAAGTTTCTGAAAAGTTGACTTTTTTAGACTTGTCTGGTTCTTGGAATTTACCCTTCAATTATTGTACAGTCGGTTCTCAAAACATTCACTTAGCCAAATATGCTGTAAATGTTTGACTTAACAGAGATATCTTTAAATCTGTCAAAAATGTGCCGTTAAAATGTGACAAAGTAATATTTAAGTAAAGATTTTAATATCAAGCAAATGAGATTAATTATCTTAAGACTAAAAAAATATGCAAGAATGTGCTAAATGAAAGCATGAATTTGAACATTTCTTCCTTCTCTTATAAACTCTAGCTTGTAATAGACTGCATTATTAATTTTTGTTTCATAAACTTCCGGGCCCAAGTTATCATTTTGGAAAATTGTGTATTACTTAGCCTACAGGTGTTAGTGGTAAACTGATAAATTAGGCGGAAACTATACAGAGTGTTAATGAATAACACCGAAATATTTTACCTGTAGCCTATATAGAGGGGACATAGACAAGCAACTTTTATTAGGAGAGTTTTGCTCTATGACGTAAAATGAGTATGTTTCAGGGCATTAAAGTAATTATAATTTGGTGCTCATAAGTCAATAATTACGGGAAATAGGGTTACAATTTTCATTAAATCGACTTCATGCCTTCCAAGTGATCGATACAAGCCTGATTCTTAATCATTCATCCACAGCTGTATCATAACTTAGAGATTTCATAATCTGCAAAATTTTCAGACTAATCACATGACTGGCCACCACTACATTAGCCTTCTTTTATTCTTAACTACTGACTACAGTGTTAACAACGAAGTGGCGGCCATGCCCTGGGAGATCTTGTGCTGTAACAGGAAAAATTGAATCTACAGAGAAAAAATCTCCTAATATCTCCTTGTCTATGTCCCCTCTATACACAGGTAAAATATTTCGGTGTTATTCATTAACACCCTGTATATTCTGCACTATATTTCGCATTAGCAAGGTATACCACTATGATATATCACGCACATTGTACGATTCGTAACCCTGTGAAAAACATAACATAGAACCCATTCACCCATTTTCCAGACGAGAACTACATTATTGTCTGTAGGGATCTTAATGATCGTGTGTAGTGTGCGAGGCGGCGAAGTGCCTGCTTAATTTATTTAAGTAGCGGGGACGTTATCCAAGAAGCACTTAATGTGTGTTACACTCAAGTAATGAAGTGGTAACTGACAGCCCGCGCCGATAAAGCTGCTCCCTGCTCTTTCACGAGTTCTCAAACAGTGGGCGAGAATCGTGTTTATAATAATATCATGTCTACATGAATTAAATAGACTTCAGATCAAATAGACGTCAACATCTTCAGATCCAGTGGCGCCAACTTACATGGGCCCGTGGAGCTCAAACCCACCCCATATTTTGCAGCATATCTAATATGTAAAATCGAAAGTGTGTGTGTGGATATGTGGGTATGTAACTATGCATGCCTATGTTCCCTATACAAATCTACATTTCTATCTCGTTGGAGAACAATAATAATAATAATAATAATAATAATAATAATAGGCCTAATAATAATAATAATAATAATAATAATAATAAAAAATGCAAAAAGCGGTGCTTATTAATACCGCCCGTATTGTTAGGAAGTTCTTGGGCAAGTGAGTGTGCTTGGTTGACCCGTACCTCACTTAGTGCCAGTCTTAAAAGCTGAGATTTATAAATGAATAAAAGATAATAATAATAATAATATTTTTAAAGTTGCGAGTTTAAATGTAAGACGCTACACTTTGCTGTAAGCAGCTCTCAGTTACTTGTGATGTCATTTGTTTTTTCAACTACAAGATATTCTAATAACTCGAATTGTACAATGTGTGCTTGGGCTATGGTTTAGCAAGATACATACTAATAATCTATTATTACAAACCAATACAAAGAATATGAAAAAAAAATTGCCGCGAGTCTGTGTCACTTATTTCTACAAGCCCTGGAACTGTGTGAAGCAACACTGTTTTTTTTTTACTTCCTCTGCCCTTACCATAGGTACTAGGCCTATAGGTAGAGGAAGTATTGTTTTCGACCCCAAAATTCGCAGGTTGAGTTTTTAGCATATATACACGTTTCAAGGCCCCCTGAATCAAAAAAGAATATTATTTTTGGAAACATGTCTGTGTGTGTGTCTGTGAACAGGCTAGCTCCAAAACGGAAAATCGTAAGAAAACAAAATTTTGTATTTGAGTCAGGTACCTTCTGAAGATGTGAGGCTAAGTTTGGCGACTAGTTTCTCTTGCTTTTAAGGGGACTTTACATGAAGAAATTTTCGTTTTTCGCGATTTTCTCGAAAACGGCTCTAACGATTTTCTTTAAACTTTCCACATGGATTGCTTATACCAAAAGCTAAAACGTTTATTTAAAATGTTTTTTCGAACAAATTCTCTGAGGGTAGTTATAAGCCACTCACTGAGAATTTTAGCATAATTAGCGTAAAATTGTGTCTTGCGATTCTGTACAAGGATGTGTGAATACTGCTTTTATTTGGGCAGAGGAAGTTATGTGACTTTCACATCAGATTTTTGAACATTTTTGTTAGAGGTGGTTCGAATTTTATGTTCCAGAAATCATAGTGGATTTCTAATTTGCGTCTCTGGCGTTCAACCACTGGGCACTCAAATAACAGGTGGTTACCTGTTCGATTCTGGTGAAGACAGGAGCATGAAGTATCATTTGGATTACCAATTTTAAAACGGTTTCAGTAAGATTTGAATTTTCCATGCTCTGTCATAAATTGAGTCATTATAAAAGTAGGTTTAATAGTATATTGCAGTACAAGTGCCGTAAGCGGTGCATGCGGATGGAGGAAAGAGTTTGAAAAAACGAGGCGCTTTCACAGAGTTTTTTACAATTCCGAGATCCGTTATGCGCTTACGGCACGAGTATTGCATGCTATTTTTTGCACGATGATTACTTATATCAATTTAATTATATTAATTGAGATATTACCTGAAAATATTATGTATATACATTATTAAAGATAGATGTTTATTTCAGAAAGTGATTCAAATGTGTTTGTTGTTATGGGAACCGAATATTTGTCCTGGGGGACCTTGTCCATAAAGGCTTGTGATGTGTGGCGTAAGTAAATTCTTACCGCACGGAAACACTTCCCGCATGGAAATTTGTTTTGTTTCCATAGCAACAAGATTGCGTGCGGGAATGTCAACTTACGATCCACTGCAACAATGTTCGTTAGTACCACTAATTAGTTAAGTCGTGCAAAAACAAATATTGCAGTTATTTTAATAACTGTTTAACCAAATTGAACTTAAAAATTGCTGCACATTTAAAATTACATTTAAAAATAAATTTTTTGAAGGCGGTATTCCGTCTGTCCTCCTAAGAGAGTAAACAAACCTTTTTTCTTGGGAATCGTTTTGTTGTACGCTGTATCGCGAGCCATAGATTGCCTAACATGACTATTTTAAGTCTGCCAGGAATCTCGCCTCTTCCCCAAAGGACTCCGTTCAGCTGGCGACCGTCAATCAAGCGGAACATAGGAAACCCTTGAGTGTGACGCTAAATCAATTAGCAAATATGTAGCTACTATTTGTACCCTACTCAGTGCCACGCCCATACAAATTACTCGTATCGAGAAATATATCGTTACATTCAAATTTACTAGTTACTTCCTATATAGTATACGTGTCTTATGGCTGAGTTGAGACATAACCAGGGCCAGGATTTTTAGATTGTTATTAAGTTATTTTATTTTCTTGTTTTTCTGAAAATACAGCCTAGTTGACAAAGATTAACTAAGCCTAACAAATCAACAAAGGTACAATATGCAGACCTAGCCGATGATATTAGTTATAAAGAGGGCAAGGCATTAATTGATTTTCTCTTTTTTATATGAAAGTTAAAAGATAGCTCAAATATGTATAAATGTATGTCGTGAAATAATTGATTAAATAAGGGCAATTTGTTTTTGCAATTTTCATCATTTTTTGGAGATGTTTACGTCATTTTCTGCATTTTTAAGTCTTTTTCGGCATTTTAGGCCATGTTTCAGTGGAGATAGATAGGAGCTTTTCCATGTACAAATAGTTACTTTCAGACAACAGACAGTCGTTTTTATTTTAGAATCCCTGCTAAGTGTCCATAGTTAATTTTAATTCAGGTTTATTGTAAACACCATAGCAGTTTGTCTTGTAGCAATAAAGAATTATTATTTTTCTTTCTTAAATGGTACATATTTCCTGGAGGAAAGTTGATGGGCATGCCAGTTCAGAATTTTTTTTTCACTAAGGGCGTCCAGGTTTACTTAGTTATTTTATTGGTGTGTTTTATATTGTAAATACATATATAAATATAACACACCGTCATCCGTTAAATTGCTTTTAGCAATTCATTACTTAAAAAACTAAATATAAGTAATAATGGAAAATTTATTGGTCATTTTTTTAAATATGGGGCATTTTTTCACTATTTTTAGGTCATAAATGATTTTTTTTTTATTTTTTCAATATTTTATGGCCATTAAATGCCTTGCCCTAGTTATAAGTTTGAATATTGTCATCATAGACTTGAACTTTAGGAAAAAGTGAAAGGCATAAAATAGGAGCTTTTGAGATGTGGTCCTATAGACGAATGTTGAAAATCAGATGGACTGACAGAATATCTAACGAAGAGGTCTTAAAATGAATAGAGGAGCAAAGAAGTCTATGGACGACACTCGTTAGAAAAAGGGCCAGACTAGTGGGCTTGGTCAACACTATATTAGAAGGAACAATAGAGGGGAAAAATTGTAAGGGAAGACCGCGATTAGAATATGCAAAACAGATTATTATTGGCGATTTTGGATGTAAAAAATATGTAGACATGAAGAGACTGGCTCAAGATAGGAAGAACTGGAGAATTGCATCAAACCAGTTGTAAAACTGATGACTACAGAGAGAAATTTACTCTAAAATAAAATTGGTTATAGGTCAATAAACAGCTTAAGTTATGTTTTATGTGTTTATTTTATGTGCATTGTCCTGTCGTATAACAATGACACGGAATTAATCAGTTAATCCGAAATGGATTATTCTTGAAGAACAAGTTCTATTTTTAAAAAGTAGAAGCAGAAATCCTTTTGGACTCAACAGTAGATCTCACTAACGTTCGACATTTAAAATCATAATTTTAAAAAATTAAACTGGTACATACAGATAAAATTGTTCCTATATAAAATATTTTAATGTATTTTTCCGTTTCGTGCCCGGCATCAGTTAATCGATTTGGTCTAAAATCAATAGGGTTCGTCTCATGGGCGTTATAAATGGTATACCAAGTGACTGTGCTATTTGTCTGCCTCAATGTCTGTGTCGCCTTTACACATTCAGACGTGCACCTTGGCCAGACTTTGCACAGGCTGAACTCAGACTATACCACAGACCAATTTGTTTCATTTACATGCACCGGTTTGACTGTGGAGACAAACATTGTAAATATCTGTGCGTGTAAAGGGCCCATTACAGATTGTGTAAAAACAAAAAAATATTTCTGCAAGACAAGTGAATTAGAAAGGAATACACAAACTATGTTTCATTATTTCAAACATTTTAATATACATAGAAATATAGAACACTTTATACATACAAATCTTTTAACAAATATATTAACATGCACATGAAATGACTAGTTTACTTAGGAATGGCTTGTACAGGACTCTGGGTTCATTCCCAGAGAAGTGTTATTTCAACACAAAATAAGTCACATGTACAATAGAGATGAACGTTGGATTAATCACAGAATAAACTATATATATTTCACAGTAGATACAGCTGAAATTTTCCTAAAGGAGTCACTTTTTAATGGAGTTAGTAGGCTACCAACCTAGAGTTTTGGGGACCGAGATCTCCACTAGCCTTAACACCAAGGTTGCCAGGTGAAAATAAGGGACAGAAACCCCAAAGTTGCAATTTACAACATGAACACAAAGTAAAATTATATTGAAAGTAGTGCTGATAAATAATGAAATTCAAATCCAGGCTAGAAAGATTTATTAAAAAAAAATATATATATCCGCTCTTTCATAATAGCCTGGAATACTGGAATCATGTAAGAAATACTTTAAAATATGTGTTGATTTCATAAAATTGGCAATTAATGAGGTTTGTATATTATTCACTAAACATGTAGATTATGGCTTCAGCATGGCTATACAGGCTAGGAAAGGAGTACAACAAAACCCCTTGAAGCTGTAAACAATCTATCAGCTAACATATTAATACTGGCACATAAGTAAGGAGTATTTAAAATGAAATATAATCACATTAAAGTTCAATGTAGTTTTGCGAGAATTTAATAAATGCACAATGATCACAGAGTTAACAATTAAAATTTACTTTATTTCTCAAATGTATTTTCAATTTGAACTATTTGACAATTCATCTTTTCATATTTCACAATCAAAATTTATATATAACTAAAACAGTTAACAATTAATTATACTTTTTGGGTTTATTTGATGCTTGAGGTGTTCTAACATTGAATTTTAGCTTCAATGTTGTCCATTTTGCTAGCATTTATCATTTGTTTTGTTCACTGCTGTCTCGAGAATTACACTGCCTGTCCTATAGTTTATTTTAACATGGAGTTCAGCATATTGCTCGGTTGTCAAATTTCTCCAGTAGAGGTGATACCGTCCGCACTACAGCGGTTCGGTGGAAATGATGGTTACCTGGGCGCCACAGTATAATGCATATACTGAATATTTCTGATTTGTTGAACCCGCCTCCGGTCTGCCAGTCGATCGTTGAGCACTTCCCTCTAGCTTCAGGGTAGGAAGCGAAGAACACCTTAATATTATTGCTTGAATAATAATGCAGTTTCTTTGAACACTGAAGGAATATTCTGTTTATTCAAAGCGTTGGAAATACAAGTCCAGTCATTGACAATAATTACAAAATTTGTTTGTGAATAATTAATATTGTTACAAGTTCTCGGTAGATCGTTACTAGTGATACAATTGCTGCCGTATATGATTTTGACTAATCGCGATTGAAAGTAAGAATCCTTCTAAGTCGATTAATTCCACAGCGAAAATTTTATAAGTCCAATTAATTCTGTGGGCACGCGGCCTCAAAGATAAGTAGAGTGATTGATGTAGGCACGCGGCCTCGACGTAGATTGCTGTTGACTGCTCTAGGCACGGGGCCTTGAAGTAGAGTTGAATATGACTGTTATAGGCGCGGGGCCTTGAAGTAGAGTGATTTTACAGCTCCCCGTTAGGCCTAAAGAAAACTCTCTTGAACAAACATTTTCCCCACTCCTTCTTAATTATTATTCGTGAATCCCGGCACGTGGTACTATAGACCAGTTCTTATTGGCAAATCTCCCGACCAATAATAATATGTTAGTTTCCCACGGAAATCAATTGGATTTTCCCTTATTCTCAAAACCCACAACTTAGCGTCTCGGATTTCTAAGAAGGTTCGGACAGCGTGTTGTATCAGTAGCAACATCAGAAGCAAGGCTTGAACTCAATAGCCGACTTCTTAGAATTACTTAAGTGGATCAGTACCCTTTGATTATATCTTGGGAGATTCCCGATACATTGTACCTGAGTACTGCATTGCATTATCTCGCACCCGCTAGGTCTGCTAGGGAAATTCCCAGCTATCTCTGTCTATCCACTGCAATCTCATTTTAATAGTTATTTAAAATGATGTTGTTAAACTTTTTACCTTTGCCTTCTTTCTAGTTAATAATATTTATAATGAATGTTCCGTCTTTTCACGGTCATTTTAAGACCAAACACGGGCTATGAGATTTTATGATTTTAGTTTGAATAAATTTGGGCAATTAATCTGTCATTTATTATACTTAATTTGGTTATCTTGTTTATTTCTTTTTACCGAAGTATCTGAACTGCAATATATGCCCCAGTCTATTAAGACAGGAATCATCATAGCCTATGATTGACTTACTGGCTGAATATACTGCATCTCTCCACAAAATATTATACCTTATTTTCCTCCAGTGTTGCAACTATCTTACACAAATACATAAGTAATTTAATTCCTATCCTGACACGAGACTTCACCTTAAATCCTGTCCCACATGTACAAGTTTTCTGACCCTATCACATTCATGCCTTCATACATCTTGCGGTTTTCTGTAGTGTTACGTTGTTTGTACGTATTACTTGATTTATTGCATGACCAAGACATTACAACAAAATTTTACGTAAACACCATAAATTTACCGATACACCCTCGTGAGACCATGAAAATTAAGCTCAAGCAGTTCTCACTGAAATTTTATAAAATATATTGAATGCATAAAGAAAAACAAAAACACTTTTTTTTTTATATTGAGACTTTGACAAGGTCGATCAAGCAGTTCTCACTACACCTACACTATATTATAAAGAAGGCATAAAAACACTTTTTCATGAGGCTATGACAAGGTCGATCAATCAGTTCTCACTACTATTACACTATGTTATAAAGAATGTATAAAAACACTTTTTTTTTTTTTTTTTATGACAAGGGCGCTCATTCAGCCCTCACCGCAATTTCAATACAATATATTGCAATGCAAAATACACACGCATATTTTACTCTCATTCATACCCATTCCTCTAATCCTAAACCTATGTGGAACTGATAACCTATCATGCCAGTAGCTATTTTACCGCGTAAAATATACATTACAGGTTATAGGCCTACATTATTCCAGCTCAGTACAATGCATTTCGATTATTCTGCCCTTATGTATGGTTTAATGAAGGACAGGTTGTATCTTCCTACAATTCTGTCTTTTTCCGGGTCGTATGCCTCTACTGTAATTCCGTTAAAAACTTGGGTGACTTGGTACGGTCCGTCGTACAATAAATTCATCTTTGCATACTCCTTTCTTAGTGCGCTGGATAAGTTCTTCCTTTTTACCATTATTTCTTCCCCTATCTGAGGTAGCCACACAGTTTTGTGTCTCTTTGCTTTGCTTCTCCTCTTCTCGTTCTTCTTGCGGATTCTCTCTACGACCCGCTTACAAATTTCCTCCATAGTCTCGCCATTTTGGTCGTAATCCAGCGCCTCAGGCATCCCTTTTACCAGTTCTTTAGGCTCACCCCCAGTCATCAATCGAAATGGCTCTATCCCTGTTATTGGGTTGACTGTGTGGTTCAGAATATCTTCGATTTTCTGGCAATATGGTACCCAGGCTGAATGCTTCCTGTGACACAGCGCCCTAAGATACAGTGACACATTTCTGAGTTCCCGCTCACTCCGGTTCCCCTCGGGATGATATTTTGATACCTTATATACCTTCACTCCATGTTTATTTAACACGTTCTTAAACCTCTCACCTGTGAAAGGCGCTCCGTTGTCCGAAATTAGATTTTGGATGGGGCCATAGGTCGGAATAAAATCCCCTGTAAGTTTCCTGAGGCATTGGATACGGTCTGCTCTTGTCACTGGGTAGAGTTTTACGAAATGAGTAAAAATGTCTACCACTATAAAGATATACTTCATCCCGAATCTCCCAGTGGGAATCGGTCCATGGTAGTCTATAGCTATTAAGCTCCCTTTTTCTTCCCTTGTGATCGTCAAAGGAGGCCGATCAAACTTCTTATTTAGCGGTTTTACCCTCTGGCATAGATCACAGCTGCTTATGAATTTTCTTACTTTCCGTCCCAAGTTCTTAATGTACACCCTCGCAGATATATAAAGCATCACCCTCTCCGTTCCACTGTGGCCTAAAACTGTATGGACAGTACTGATGATGTTTGTTTCTATTTCTCGGGGCACATAAATTAGCCATTTCTTGACGTCCTGCCCACATAATTTATATATTACATCATCGATGCACCTGTATTTTAGCTTTGTCTTATTTGCGTCATCTTCAATAGGCCTACTCAGTTCATTAATTACTCGTGCTATTTCTGTGTCTTGTCTCTGTAACTCTACAATATTCGCAAAGTTCGCTTTTAAGGATGGTTCCCTTATTAGGCGTACCGGCATCACTTCGATAGGCCTATTTGACGATTGCTGGTTCTCCGGTATTTCCTCCTTCATTCTAGAGAGATAGTCACACAGAATATTTTCCTTCCCAGGCACGTGCCTTATCTCAATGTCATATTGGCTAATTTCGTGAATGATTCTGCTTATTTTACTATTACTCAATCTGCATTTATTTATGAAAGTGAGGCTAACGTGGTCTGTGTACACGATAACATGCCTGTTGAAGATGTACCTATTGAATCTTGTGAGCCCAAAGTACACCCCTAAAATCTCTAATAGAGTAACTGATCCATGTGATTCCAACTCGCTAAGGGCCCTGGAGGCCACAGCTATAATATGCTTAGTTCCATCGTTATGCTCCTGCATAAGCGCACAGCCAATTGCATTACTCGAAGAGTCCGTGTATAGAATGTATTGTAGGTCCTGTTTAGGCCGTTCTAATAGGATAGATTCCTGGAAAGCCCTTTTTATACTTATAAAAGCTCTGTCTTCCACATCTCCCCATTTGAACCTTTTAGATTTGCTACTCAAGAGCTTTCTGATGGGTGTAATAAGCTCCGCATAACCAGGAATAAAGCGTGATTGGTAGTTGAAAATGCCTAATAGCTTTCTAACTTGCTTTACGCTAGTAGGCCTAGGAATGTTCCTTATTGCTTCAATCCTCTCCGGATCAGCCCTTACGCCATTCTCCGATATAATGTACCCGAGAAACTTAACCTCTTTTCTCATGAGAAAGACTTTCTTCGGGTTTACAGACATTCCGAACCTCAGAAATGTTCCTAATACATTATCCAGTTGTCTCACGTGTTCTTCAAAGTCTATTGTATGAATCAGGTAGTCGTCAACAAATGACGTCACACAGGAGCCTTGCCCATCCGGAAACATTATTTTCAACGCTCTCAGTAGCGCACTGCCCGAGGTTTTGACTCCAAACGCGCAGCGGCAATATTCGTACGTAACACCACAATGGTTGAATGCGCAATATTGTCTGTCTTCTTCTCTTAACTCTATCTGCCAAAAACTTGACGTCAAATCAATACTGCTAAAAAATTTTGAGTCTCCCATTTTGGCAAGTAAATCTTCTACTGGCTCCGCCCGGAATTGATCTGGTTCTATATATAGGTTAGTATGCCTCGAGTCCAGGGTTAAACGTAGCTTTCCATTCGCTTTCACGACCCAACAAATCGGATTCAAATACTTTGAGTCCGATACTCTAATAATATTCGCATCTAGCATGGATTTTATTAGCTTATCGGCTTCATCCCTCATTGAAATTGGTACAGGCCTACTCTTATAGCGACGCTCAGGAATTTCTTGTTTTAATTTAAATTTGTGTTGGTAACCCCGAAATAGGCCTGGAGTTGAACTGAACACTGATTTGTTCTTATATAGCATGTTATATAAAGTCGACTTTTGACCCTCTGACAGCACATCAATTTCTTCTACTTTCTCCCTGAGAATTAATTCGATATCAACATTTTCCTCTTCATTTCTTCCATTCTGACTAATGTTAGTAAAATTCGCGTGTACCGTTTCACATTCATTTTCATCTACATAATTATTAGAACCCTTAATGCACAAATGATCATATTCTTCGTCCTCCCAAACAATATCAGATTCCATTCCCTGTAACTCTGCGACACTTTCGTCACAATCAGCCTCATTATCACCTTCATATATAAATACGGCCGGTTTAATTCCCATAGGCCTATATTCGTCGATACTATTTCCCTCTTGTACTACAACTGATTCCACCACGAAAGGCTCGCGTAATAATACATCTTCATTTTGGCACTCCAACTCCTTAGTAATTATATTCTCATTAGATAAAAACGGTACACGTAACTTTTCTTTCTCATCTAATTCCATTTCTACCCAATTTTCTTCAAAATTTATTCTCATTAGTTGATCTGTCATAGAATCACAACCCAGAATTAATTTATGTGCTAAATGTTTTATTGTCAAAAAGTAGACTTCTAACTTCTTTCCCTCAATTTCCAACGGCAACATACACTGATGCTCAATTTTATGGGATTTGGCACCAATGGCAGTTTGTGCGTATAGGCCATGTACTTTCAATTCCTGAACGCGCACTCTTGCTGCTTTCAGCGTTTCATAGAATTTTTCGTTTATTAGAGAAAAAGTACAGCCAGTGTCCACCAACATATCGACTTCAAATTGGTCTATTTTTACCCTTATTAATGGCGGATATGTGGGTGTTATACCCTCTCTATTTGCACATCCTACTACGCACCCCTTCTCTCGTGTTTTATTTTCATTATTAGGTCTTTTTAATCCTTGTAATCCCTCGGTCTGTGTGACGTCATTTCGACCTCCAAATGCGTCTCCTAATAGTTTAAAGGCCTGTCTTGCGCTACATGCCTTTCGTCATTTCTGTGACGAATGTCTCCCTGAATATCATTGTGGTTTCCCGTGCTATGCGCCTGATTCCTTTCACCTTCTATGTTAATGTCCCCCTGGTTTTCTGGAATTCGTTCTCCTACTTCGTTCTGCATCCTGCCATGAAATCGAACATTATTTACTTGTCTGTCTTGAGGCCTATTCTCTTGATTATTTCCCCTCCAGTTTTGGTTCCCATTATTTCTATATGAGTTATTATTAGGGGGTCCTCTGTTCGATTCCGCATTTCTGTTGGCATGTCCTTGGTTCCATCTACCTCTGTCATTATTTGGACCTCCTCTCGTATCTTGATTCATTTGCATATTATCCGGTCCATTTTGTCTCCTATTATCGCTACGTTCTTCTCTGTTAGTTCCTACTTCGAAACTAGATAATAACTCCAAAGCCTTGCTATAAGTTTGGGGACATGATACTATAAGCAGGTTACATATTTCCGGCTGAAAATGTCTCGTCACAAGCTGAATGGCCTCGCGTTCTGGCATTCCGGGGTCTAGTAGCTTGATTAGGCCTATAACTCTTAGGAAATGGTCCGATAGAGAGACGTTGCCCCTATGTGAATATCTCCCATTATAGACCTCATTTCTAGCTAAAGCTCTCTTCGCCTCACCCCAATATCTTGCTAAGAATAACTGCTTAAAATCCTCATAGTTGCACTCCGGGTGTACTGTAAGTTCAAACCACTCTTTTGTTTTTCCTTTTAAGGCTCTACCGAGGATCAACATTTTGTACTGAGATGGAATAGACCGTAAAGTAAAATATTCTTCAACAGATTTCAAGAAGCTCTGAGGGCTCGTGTTGCTCTCATTGAAGCTGGGAAGTGATACCTCATTTCCTATTAAATTACATATATTAATCCTATTATCGCTAACTACCGGCATGCTGGTGGCTACCGTCTCGTGTACTGTATTACAGGACTCATTTGCAACACTAGGAGGCCTATATGTATTTCCTATTCCATTGCATATACTCTCACTACAATTTACAGCATAGTTATTTGCTACAGGCCTACGATTTTCGACCTCTTTAGCTACCGTGCTTACTTCTTTAGAGATTTCCCCTATTTTCTCAGCTAATATATTTTCTAAATGCACTACCTTGTCATTTACTTCTGAGATTTTATCTCCTAACCCTACTTTTACTTTTCCCACCTGAGTCTCCATATTCTTTTTCAAGCTAGACTCCGATTTCTGTATTTCCTTCTCCAAAATTTTCCTTTCATTGAATAATTTTTCTTCATATTTCTTGCCCTGAATCTCTATTTTCCTATCTACCGATGCCATATTAGCCTCTAATTCAGACCTAATTTCCCCTTGACTTTCACTAATTTCTTGCCTCATTGCTTTTTCACTTTCTTTAAGCTCCCTACAGAGTTCTCCCCTGATTTCGTTGCATATGTTAGATTGGACCTCTTTTATATTATTAAGCTCCCTCTCAAGCCTATCTACATTCTGCCTATGTTCTTGGTCCGATTGGTCTATCCTATCTCCCAGTTTCTCTATCTTTTCCCCGGTATTTTTCTCTAGTTCCTTCATATTTTCCTTAGAGTTTTTCTCTAGTTCCTTAATACTTTCCCTAGTTTCATTACTTGACTTTTCTAGTCCTTTCATACTTTCATTAGTTGCATTACTTGATTTTTCTAGCCCTTTCATCATGGCTATCAAATATGCAATAGAATTCGGGTCTATGGTTTGATTTATTTCCCTAGGCCTATGTTCAGTTACACTCTCACTCTCAGTTAGCTGAATATTTGTTGCATTATTTTTCTCCCTATTATCACCTCCCTGCTCCAAAACCCCGTCACCTGTCGCGACACTGTTCTCATTGTTAATCTCCATTCTACAATTATTTATTTCCTCACCAGTAAGCAAGTCGTGCCCCTCTCCACCTTCCATATTAATTTTATTCCTAGTAACTTTTCCGTTTCTAAGCCACATACATAAATTATAAGGGTACTGATACACTCTTACGATCTACCTTACCTTTGGTTAAGAAGTTCAACATATAATGCATAACATGTATAATTATACCCTTGCACAATAAATATTCGATATGCCTGAGTTCTTTTAATTTGAAAAAGATTTTATTTTACTTGAATTTATTCTTTAATTTACTTAGTGAGTTTCAGTTTAATTTTACTTTGATCTTAAATTGCAAACTTTTTAAAAAAAAATATTATTTGATGTCAGGCTTACTAATTTATTTAATTAATATTTACTGTTTCTTAAATTATTGATAATAAAATTGTTTACTTTACTGAAACTCTATGTATATTTAAGTTCTTATCTGTTGGTGATTTTTGATGTTTTCTGCGGCGGTCTCCGGAACTGATGTACCACGATCTTGAATTCCAGCGGTGCCTTTACGGGCGACGTTCTAGAAATTCTGCGGTGTCTTCCTTCCGTTTTGGGATGATTTTTGAAGTTGGTGATCCTTGATGTCCAGCTTCACTCGTGCCTCACGTTGGGAAATAGCCATGTACAGCGGTTCGGTGGAAATGATGGTTACCTGGGCGCCACAGTATAATGCATATACTGAATATTTCTGATTTGTTGAACCCGCCTCCGGTCTGCCAGTCGATCGTTGAGCACTTCCCTCTAGCTTCAGGGTAGGAAGCGAAGAACACCTTAATATTATTGCTTGAATAATAATGCAGTTTCTTTGAACACTGAAGGAATATTCTGTTTATTCAAAGCGTTGGAAATACAAGTCCAGTCATTGACAATAATTACAAAATTTGTTTGTGAATAATTAATATTGTTACAAGTTCTCGGTAGATCGTTACTAGTGATACAATTGCTGCCGTATATGATTTTGACTAATCGCGATTGAAAGTAAGAATCCTTCTAAGTCGATTAATTCCACAGCGAAAATTTTATAAGTCCAATTAATTCTGTGGGCACGCGGCCTCAAAGATAAGTAGAGTGATTGATGTAGGCACGCGGCCTCGACGTAGATTGCTGTTGACTGCTCTAGGCACGGGGCCTTGAAGTAGAGTTGAATATGACTGTTATAGGCGCGGGGCCTTGAAGTAGAGTGATTTTACAGCTCCCCGTTAGGCCTAAAGAAAACTCTCTTGAACAAACATTTTCCCCACTCCTTCTTAATTATTATTCGTGAATCCCGGCACGTGGTACTATAGACCAGTTCTTATTGGCAAATCTCCCGACCAATAATAATATGTTAGTTTCCCACGGAAATCAATTGGATTTTCCCTTATTCTCAAAACCCACAACTTAGCGTCTCGGATTTCTAAGAAGGTTCGGACAGCGTGTTGTATCAGTAGCAACATCAGAAGCAAGGCTTGAACTCAATAGCCGACTTCTTAGAATTACTTAAGTGGATCAGTACCCTTTGATTATATCTTGGGAGATTCCCGATACATTGTACCTGAGTACTGCATTGCATTATCTCGCACCCGCTAGGTCTGCTAGGGAAATTCCCAGCTATCTCTGTCTATCCACTGCAATCTCATTTTAATAGTTATTTAAAATGATGTTGTTAAACTTTTTACCTTTGCCTTCTTTCTAGTTAATAATATTTATAATGAATGTTCCGTCTTTTCACGGTCATTTTAAGACCAAACACGGGCTATGAGATTTTATGATTTTAGTTTGAATAAATTTGGGCAATTAATCTGTCATTTATTATACTTAATTTGGTTATCTTGTTTATTTCTTTTTACCGAAGTATCTGAACTGCAATAGCACCTAGATTGCTTCGCGTCTTCTGCTAATAACATTGTTGATAAAAGGTTTGTTCCCAAAGCAAATCCTTGACTACTTGAGAAACAATGTACGTAATGTGTAAGGTATTGCCACAAAGTATGGTAGGTGCTGCCATCTGTACCATCGCCGTGTACCCAAAACAAGCCTCATAGGACACGAGTAATAAAGTCTAAAAGGCAGTGGTTTTGTTGTTACAAATTGTTCATTGAATGAATCTTCTATGAGGCTTTGGATCAAGATATTGAAATGTGCCATTCTGTTTGACTTTAAAATATACTAGCCTATTTTAATTAATTATTTTAACCAGAATACCTATTAAAACTCAACAGAGTTAGTTAAAATGGAGTGAAAAAATCTTTCGGTTAATTCATCACTCGTATGAATTGAGCCAGTATTCACTTTGAACAGTGTAAAACAGAAATAATATGTACATGATTAATTAAGCATATTTTATTGCTGTGTCCAGCCCTTCAGCATGGTGCAAAGCAGTCACAAAGTACCAATTTCCACAGTGTAGAACATGGATGCAGTCAAAGGGGAATGTAGTTTTGAAACATGAGATAATTAGTGTCCCATGATAAAATTCTACGGTGCTGCTGCACCCAGTTTATCTTCTGTTCTACATGCAATTTTATTTTTAAAAACAATACTTTATTTCATTATGTAGATTCTGAACGTCCAAGCGAGATCTCATCGGTTGAACTCTTATGAGTCGGTAATATGAATAATATGAATGAATACAAAACTGTCATGAAAGTAACATTTAGTAAGTTTACATGCAGGATTCAGTTCGATCTGAGTCTGATCCCCATATTGAGATTGTCATGCAAATGTCGACTCAGTCCGGAATGAATTTTCGATCCGATCCTCTGCAAATGGAGGAATGGATCTGATTCAAGTTGTATTCAGTTCCATGTAAATGCTACAAACTCAATCTTGGTGCGTGCGCATACCCTTGTACGGTGTTCATATTTGTTCTGTCAGTTGACTGTCAATTTATTCAAAAACACTCACTCATACTGTTATGTTACTCTTTTATGCCATAATTTGTTTATGATGACTAGAAATTAATAGAACACATGCTTTTTAATAATTTAAATCATGGAATAAACACAGCAATTGTTTACATAGATTACCACACACATAGCCATATATAACCAATGTTAGCCAATAGTACAACAACTCCCAATACTCTCCTATGTAAACAGGGAATGTATTGAGTATCAGATAGATTTCAATCCCACATGTAAAAGTGGTAATTGATAACTTCTGCAGTAAAAAGATTACCATATGGACCTAACTTTGTGGCAGCGATTTCATAAGTAGGACTACCTAGTATCAATATTTTATTTGTTTTAAATGTACAAGCCACGACTGGTTTTGGGGACTGTCCCTTGAAATCTGGGAAGCCTGGCAACCCTGCTTAACATATATCTACTGTTGAGATTGGGCTGAAACAATTTACAATCTAACACAAACCATTCATTCTTGTTACAAATAAATAACATCATGCTTTTAAAGAGTTATAAATTGCAGATCTTTGGCATTTTAGACACTTTGCCATTTTGTTTTCATCATTTTTATTATCTTCAAATACCAAGTCCATATATGTTATTGGTTGAGTAAATCATGCATAAAGACTTCAAAGCTTTCATCTTCTGCGATAAACTTTTCTTGTGTCAATGTCAAATGCGTACGAAGTCACTCTTACAAAACTCAAATAAATTTGGGGCATTTATTACACATTATTTTAATTACTCTTTTCATAACTTTGTCACATGTCCTGATATTTGTTCTTAAAAATCTGGTCATCTTAAATTAGTTACTGAATATTAAATGATTTTACTCCTTGCAATTTCTTAAAAATCTGGTCATCTTAAATTAGTTACTGAATATTAAATGATTTTACTCCTTGCAATTTAACAACATAAAAATGGGGAACACTTTTTACACCAATAGCAACATGGAAAGTTTTAGAGTTTACAAACTTGCAATCGTCTGCAATCTGCATTATTCAGGTACCGATACCATGGTGAACTTCATATTATGTAATTTCATTCAAATGTTGATATTCTCAAACTTTCTGGATCTGTTACATCTATTTTGAGATCATAGACTTCGTTCTGAGAGTCTCTTAGGCTTCTTAAGCCCAAAACAAGTCACAAGTGACCAAAACAACTTCATGTTGTTCTTGCTAGCTGCTACGAGTACCATCAAAGTGGATGAAGTTCTTCCTCACGCTGGACTGGACCTTGTGCTCGCTTGCTCAGACATGTCAAAGGAATCTTCTTCTCTAATCGAACTGGTGGAAGACAGGTTGTGAGCCGGTGAATTCTGTCTCCCCTTCCCTGTAAAAAATAAAGAGTTAGTTTGTGATAGTAGATACTTATGTTGACAAGCAGTAAAATTGTCATGACACACTGGACCACTTTTTTACTTATTTTTTCAACTTACTAATATAATAGGTCATAAAAGAAGTCTCATAGGAACCATTTTAATCCTAATATACTCTCTTTATTCAATGAAACTAATAAATAAAATAATCTGCATTAACATTAATTAAAAATAATTGCATATAAAACTATATTACTGCCCTGAAGGGGCATCGCCAAAAATTTTATTAAGGGGGGGGGCAAACTCAACATAATTCTGGATAAATGATTCTTACTTATTAGGCTAATTATACAGTAATCTACAATAATAAGAATTAAATTAATATCATGAACAATTAGTAGTATTACTACAATCACTGCCTGTCCTATACGGATAATTTTGCGTACTCGGCTACATTACAGATGGCAGCACCTTTCACACCCAGCTGCCAATACCCTTTACATTACAATATGCTCTGCGTTGCCCTCTGAAGTATAAACTCGGAAACTGAAATATGCTGGAATTTCATGCTATCTGGGTGTGAACTGTGTCGCCTCTACTGGAGAAATTAAGCAATTTAACAATACTCTGAACTCCATGTTAAAATAAACATAGGACAGGCAGTGTAATTCTCGAGACGGCGGTGACTACAATAAATTTAAATAAGTGTACTGTGAGCTAATTCTTAATTTAAGTTAATCTGCGATCAAGTGATACAAATGATCAGAAATCAACTCAGTTTTAAATGATCAGGCTAAATACATTAATGTTCAGATAGTTCCCGTCTCGTAGTTTTTGAATCTCAACTGAATTCAGTGAGGCGGCAAACATCTTAAATTAATAGATTATGTTCTTTTGACTTTTGAGCAACAGCCTTGTTACAAATATATTATTATTACACGGATTATTACAAATACACAGAGACAGATATGATTATAATAAGTAGACTTCGGACTTTTAGGTCGCTAAAAATGCTGTTTTAGGTACCTAAAATAGGCTCTAAAAATTGGAAAATAGGTTCTAAAAATCGTAAAATAGTCTCTTATAAAATTGTTTAAGTTGCCAATTTTCTGAAATATCTCAATTGCAATGCAGAATATTATATTTATTGAAGTGACCCTTAATCAATAATCATGATAAAACACAGATATAGGCCTATGGTACTCAGAATTATGTAGACTTATTATTAGGGTCTGCATTACTACTGTACAATAACAGTGAAAACCCTGAGCCCAGAAACTATGCATATCATACTAGTATATTCAAACCCTTGTATCCCTCAGTGATTCAGAGAACTACTTTTTTTTTTGTTACTGGATGTGGAAGTCGGGAGAAAAACACTACATTTTCTTGGGAATTTTTCTACTGAGGACGAAACCTTCCTTACTATTTAACCAAGTCACAAATGTGTCATGTATTGCACATTCTGAGCTAAAAATTTAGTACGAATTGAAAATAATGATAGAATTTTTAACAAAAAAAAGTAACTTATTTTGAACTTTAGAGGAAAACAAGCAAAAAAGGCAATATTAGGCTCTAACGTAAAAATAGGCTGTTTTAGGTCCTATAAAAGTATCAATTTTAGGCAAAGTCACTCATGAAACATGCATAATATATAAGTTTTCGTCCATATATCACTTAAGGATTAAAATAGGTTTTTACCTAAAATCCGAAGTCTAATAATAAGTTAATACAGTACTTGCTAAACTCGTTATTAAATATTATTTTATATATTTGTATTCTTCTTGCAACAACTACAGGTTTACAGAGCAAGAGAACAATAAAACAAATAAATTAATCCGTAAGGCATTCCAGAGGCCCATGTTACTAATAATTTTTATTAACTTGGTACACCTGATATTAATTATTGATGTTCTCTGTTCGTTAAATTAAGGCTTTTAAATACAAAGTTTGATATGATTTCACTGTTGTGGCATATTGTAGTCAGAAATTCGCACAAAATGGTTGCCAACCTAAACCGATATATTATGTGTAAACTGTAGGATACCTTGCTAATAAAGGCCACCTCCAATGAGGAAGCAAACAGTGGTTTGACTCACATGCTCGTGGTGAATGAGATCCAAATGGAGATCTGTGTTGCTTCTTCTTGTTGAGATCTGTTCCCACTGAGTCGATATTGCCATCTTCCAACTGAGCTGTGTCATTGTTCTGAACATAGTGAACGCCACCTGCTGGAAATCGCATCATTTGTTATTAGTTCATTAAGTTCGCACTCTTCCACGGCTGGAGTCATATATAAACTGATTGTGTTGGAAAGTTTTTAAATAAACATGACATTGACACAAATTTTACTCCTGCTAACAAATTGGAAGGCGTTTTAAGAAGAGAGAAAGATGAAATGAACAATTTACATGTATGTATGGAAAAGTATACATAGGGCAAACGGTACACTCTCTAGATGCCAAAAGAAAAGAACATATCAGACATCAGAAACAAAACAACACTGACTACTCCGCCATAGCATCTCATTCTGACGAAATGGGCCACAAAATACTCTTTTATGACATAACACTACTAAAACAAGAAAATAGAAAATTCCCTAGACATTATTAAGCATCCCATATAACATAAACAGAGACATCTGGTGGGAAACAATTAAAACTTTCAAGAATGCACCCATGTTGACACTTCATTACAGGCACTTTGTTTTAGTGTGAATCATTCTCTGAAGAAGGACACGACAGGATGTCCAAAACATTAGACACTAAAAAAACAATGCGACCCAACCCGGATAGCCAACACAATCAGTTTATATGTGTTATTAGTGTTGTTTGTCTGTCTACCCAAAATCAAAACCCAAGTTCAATATAAGGTTCCTTCCCAAGGAATGGCTAAGGGTGCATAAATGTTGGAATGGTAACAAACAGTGGTAGAAACATGCCCTACCATAGAGAATATCGATATTATTTAACTCTGAAAGGTGTTCTTTGTAGAACAAAGATAAAAACATTGATAGAAGATACAAATAATAAGAATGATTTCAAAATATAGGGTATCAATCAATTGTACGATCTTCTTTGGCATATTCAAAACCGTATGTTTCATTGTTTTTCCGTAATAAACAAGATGATCTTAGTGAAGATGTAAAAAGAAAGTGAGTAGGCTCCACGATACGTAATGTATTTTTTGTTTTTCCATTATATCATAGTTGTTACTGGGTTTCTGAATTGTAAGATTCTGTTATGTATGTGTGCTTTTTTCTGGGGGTATGCATACTCCTTAAAGATTTTTCCAGTTTCATATATTTGAAATCAGGAGAAATTTGTGCCAAACAAAATAATGAAAGTGATTACATGCAACATGACAAAAGATTGAGTTTACATTGGAGATAAAATGTGAGCCTCTTAGGGCTGATAATCTGTCTGATCCTGGTTTTTAGACCGATAATCTGCGATATTGTCCATTTTGCATTTCACCAGCTACAGTAACTTGGTTTTTTGATAATATCCAAGCTAATGCTTTACCGGTGAAATATTGGCCAACAAAACAGGATAAACCAAGATAATTGCAACATCAAGGCAGTTGGAACATCTGATGAGCATGAGAGATGGTCACAGTGACGAGGGATATTCAGCAGAACACAAAATAAGGCACCCTAATGGATAAAGGAACATACGTCGTACTAGAACATCTTTGACGACATTAATTTCTGCACAAGATTCAAGAGGAAAACAAAATTGTCTGCTATACGCCAAGCCCCCAAAAAAGTGAGACACCTAGTGACCATTTGTAGAACTACTAGCTAGCGACAGCGTGAGGGAAAACTTTCCGTTGCTATTGCAATGTGTACAATTAGCAGCCAATTGTCAGTCTTCCCTCCGCTAGATGACGCTAGTTCTCTTACGAAAAATTTAAGGATCAGACAAATAATAGAAAGAAACCAAGCTTTTGAAACCCAAGGTGACAAACTATGTGGTGAAACCCGAAAGGTTTACTATTTGAGATAATGGATTAAACATAGTTTTTATTATCCACGATACCGAGAAATTTGATCCGTGTTGGTGAACACAGCCCTTACTCCTTTTCATGGATTACAAGATGATGGCCATTGGCTGTATTTCTCACATTCCTGAACATTGCTGGAATAATTTACAAATATTAGTTTCCTCCACAAAGTCAGAGGCAACTCCATGAAACCATATTTTTCTGCATATTGGCTGCTTGAACTAAACATGCATCTGTGACAAGAGCAGGTGCACGTTGTATTTTTTACATCATTCAACACCTCGTCGCTTACAGTTCAGAAAACCAACTGAAAAAGCTAAACAAGGAAACTGGAACCATAGTAACATTGTCGCGTAAGCTTAAACAATGGAATAAATTAGGGGGTTGGTGCAATAACTCACGGTTAAGACATCGATAATGCACAACAGCTGCTGTTGTACTTTTTACAACAGCGCGCCTGCTAGAGGGTTAAATCAGGCACCTGAAATCAATTTACCATGCTTACTCTGCTCAACAGTTAAAGAGGAAATATATACTTACCACTAACAACAACTGGAACAGGTGTGTTGTTACTGGGAGTAGCTAAGTACGATGAGCTACGGTGCTGCGACATGACAACTTCCTTGGTGTTCTTCTCGGGTTTGAACAACACTATGTACACTTTGGGGAAGAACAGACATCCCAACTGCACCAGACCACTGAGAAATAAACTCAAATTAGTTGCGTAGTGGACATAGAAAATCTTACTTAAACAAACCACCTCTTCCCATGTATAACAAAGTTTATCATAAACCAAAAAGAAACAAAATAGGAAGGAACATTTTTAGTCCTATGTGCACGGGATTTTTTTTTATTTCAGCCCCAAAACAGCTGTATGGGAACATGAGATGGGGAAATAAAATATCCCATAAAGACAGTAAAATTTTATATTACCAAAATTTCTTCTTCGTCTTATTTCAATCCCTACCATGTCATAGATGACACAGCAGTCAGATGATAAGCTTAGTCCTTTCATAAATGCAGTGCCATGGAGTTTAGTTTTTAGTGGAAGTTATGTTTCACATCTGATTTTTTACGTAGTTATAGTGAAATGTCCATATTATCTCACTAAACAGTTTTAATTACATTCTTTAGAGAAAAATTTAAATTTGACGAGAATGAAAACTGGTTTTCAGATTAGCGTGCTTGTGTGAGTTTAATAATCTTAAAACTGTTTCAATTCTCATGTAAGATACACAAGAACATAATTCTTGAGTCCTTAACATATCAGTGTATTATATTAATGGTAAAGTGATCCCTATACAGGCCATGGAGGCCCAGAGGGTTCCAAGAGGTTGAGGCTCCCAGATTTTGGACATTTGGCACATGAAGGTGGTAAGGTTGTCAGCCTTACGCACCGGCCGTCTTCACCCCCAGGATTGCTCCTGGTACTCATTTCTGTTAGAGGCTGAGTCGACCCCAGGGCCATAGTGCCACCAGAAGGATTAGGCCAATTGAAGTGTATTATATTAATGGTTATTGCTTACCTGAGAGAAAGTGATATTGCCAAAGTGACCACTCTAATGGAGTTGCTGGTAGAGGCGAGGTACAGGGGCACAAACGCCAGCCAGATGATAATTGCAGTGTAGTTTGTGAAAGCTATGTGCCTAGTCTCATTGAATCCTCCTGGACACTTGCGAGTCTTCACTGCATATGCTGTGCAGAATCCTGAATACACATCACGACAATTAAATTAAACTGACCAGATTTTTTCTGGTTCTACAGGGGACATCAATATTATTGTCATGAATAAAATTTAACATACACTATGGTACTGGTACCTAACCGCGTGGCATTGAAAAGCCAAGGGACACTGATAATGTCAATATTGTAATTAAATATAGACTACAAAAAAAATAGACTTCAAGTAAGTGAAATGAAGTTCCTAAGAGCAATTGCAGGATTTAGAAACACCGACCATAAAAGAAAACATGAAGAAATAAGAGAATAATTATGGATATACGATATAACCTGAACAATAAAGCTAAAAAATTACAAAACTAAATGGGTAACGCATGTACAGAGAATGACACCTGAAATATTACCACGCTACTTTATGAATTATAAACCAAGAGGAAAGACCTTTTTAAAGATGGCATGAATAAGAAAGATATGAAGATAGCAACAGGCAGAAATATCTAAAGCATGACTGCACATAATATACAGCGTGATCAGAGATCCTTACATGTGGAGCAATTTCAAATTTGTCAATTTTTTGCTCAAAATCTAAATCATCCGATTCAACTGACAATGTGGAAAAAGTTCTTTATACTGAAAAACAAGAATTACCTTCAAAATTTCATTTTGTTTCCCATTTCAAGTCAATTTAATGTGACCAACCTTAACTATGACGATGTATGACTTGGAGATGCATGAATTAAAAGCTGGTATACTTAACTTGTTTTGTTACGAATTGACTTACCTATGAGGATGAAGGGATATAGAAGTCCCACCATATATGAATAGTCATCCAAGCCTTCACATATGAGCAGACGTGACTCCCTGGTCGGGAATGAGTGAGTCACTGATGGTGGCTCATACATGAGCCATGAGATGTTGATAACTACTTCCACAGAAGTCAGGATTGCAGTGATCACAAGTTGAGACTTGGGACTCGTGTACCTGCACAAAGATGTAAGCTTATGAAGTAGCTGTATTAACTTCTTTCAATTTCGGTGGATATTTTTCAAAATAAATATTTTATACTACATTTCACCAGTGCTTTCTATCTAGGGGTGCATGGGGTTACTCATATCCCTTAAAGATTTTTCCAGTTTCTTATAGGAGAAAATTATTAATTTCCACAATTTTGATATCCAGAGAAATTTGTGCCAAACAAAATAACAAGAGTGATTACACACATTGTTTGCATTAAAGTACCTATTTTCAGTGTTATGTTCATTATCTATACCATGATTTCGAGAAGTGGGGCCTGACTTTAGCATTGTCATCGAGAAAACAAGTGAGCACTATGGCACCGTTGCCATAGTAACCATGACTACATTGCCAATGTTACTGTTTCAACATTACCACGTGATTGTTTTCCTTTTCTCTTGGCTTCAAATTGCATTTATTTGCATTAATTTTGCTGCATATGTCATACTGTCTCTAGCTATTCTGCAGTGGTTTTTCATGCGTTAATTTATATGTGCTCTTGTGAAAATTACTCTTCTTATATACCTGTCAGATGATCAGCAATATCCCACAGTAGTTCTGAGGTTAGTCGCAAAACTGATAGGGCCCCAACTCTAGAAAATGTTAAATTTAACGTCTTCTACTGAAAGGTGCAAGAAACTCTGTGAGCAAATCACAGAGTAAATTACAGCTTTTGGAGAATATTGATGTGTATGAACAGATTCCACCTCAGAGGACTTTAATTCATATAACCTTTGCATATTCTGTGTGCTTCCACTTTTATCTTAACTATGTGGATAAGTCCGGCAATTTTTCGTAAAGTCAAAAGCTAAAGTAGCAAGATTGAGATCGGAAATATACACACTAAACTTCACTAAAAGGTATATTTACCCAGGATGATCATTTCAATCGGTCTTCCCACCATCATCAGCTGATTCCGACTGGTCCTCTAGCAGCGGGTGAATGAACTTGTTGATCAAAGTGGAGGACCAGTCGGAATCAGCTGATGATGATGGGAAGACCCATTGAAATGATCATCCTGGGTAAATATACCTTTTAGTGAAGTTTAGTGTGTATATTTCCAATCTCAATCTTGCTACAGATATCAACACTTCACTGTAGATTTCCATCTAATATTAATACCCCTTATTTGTTTTTAGAAAAAAAGCACTGCCTAAAATAAAATCAAAACTGAAAGCAATAAACAAAACCTATGATTAAAATCAGTATACTGATTCAAATCTTCTATTTTCATTTATAGGCTATCACAGAAATAATATTGCCTTATGTTATTACTGGAAAAGTACAAAACAAATAATAGCTATGCTAGCTTAGATGTGAATATCACTGTTACCTTGTTTTGTTTGAGGTGGGTCTGTTAGTGAATATCCTCGCTATTCTGTTGGTCTTGGTGACTATGGCTGCGTAACAAAGTGTGTAGCAGAATCCAAGGAAGAAACGTGTCAGTCCACATGTGAACGGTGTCGGGTGTGCCACAATGACAAACGTGAGGCAGAATGAAGCCAATGTTCCAACTAGCAACAAGTAGCTAAGTTCTCTTCCAGAAGCCTTCACAATCGGTGTGTCGCTGTATGTCCAGAATATCACCAGCACAAATACTGTCACAATTATGCCTGGAACATCATTAACAAGTTTTAGAAATTACAGGGAATATGAGTAGATTATTGATTAGCTAACAATGTTCTGTTTCAGACAGGTTGCTAATGAAACTTCCTTGATTGAAGTAATTCTGTGGTTTATTATTCTTTCAAATCACATAGTAATGCCTATTAACTACAATAAGACTCTAGAATGGTGATAGTGATCATCTCTCGAAAGCAATGTGTGTATGGTATCTTGGACAGGTGCATGAAAGTTACCTATATTGTAGAGTCCCATAGATGGTTCATACATTCGTGTCAGTCAAAAAGTAGATTTTGTTAGCAAAAGCATTTTCAAAATTCTGAACCACACATCTGTTAAACATTTGTCCAAGTGCCTTTCAAAACTTCTATTGGACTTTGTTTTTAAACGTAAAATGCCCGAGCTCATCATAGGCACTTTTAATTATTTTTTCATGCTCAAATCATGTTAACAATGAAACCACTGTTTATACAATGATGCTTTCTATCTTTTTTTGTATGATAACATTGTTCTTGCTGATATATAGCCATGACAACTCCTTCATCTACATAATTTAAGTGGTTATTGTAGTTGAAGTGCAATAATTCAAGAAATATATTCACTACTAGTATATTAGGATATTTTTTGGCAACCTGTCACGATGATAATATGCAGGATTATAATTTCTAAGCACGGAAATTATTACTATTCATTGTCATAATCTACTAATCATAAATATAAATTTTTAACAAGCCTGCGGATGTATTGCAGGATGGTAGGTCATTGTGCATTTGAACTTGGGCTGTATAATAATCTTATCTTCTACATTTCCACGTCACTTAAGTCCTTTTGCATATTTCACTTCATTCTTTAGGCTATATTTTCTGCATTTTCTTCCACTCAACCAGGTTTAATACAACATACATCATATTTACTCCTTTAAAAATACAAAAAATACAATAATAATTCAAAATAGCAGCAGATTAACAATAGAGTTGGTAAAGCCTACATTAAAACTTAATACAAAATATGTATCCAGATAACAATAAATTCAAATTAGGAATTTAGAAACAAAAACAAAGTGGCCCAAAATTCCTCTGAACATCCCTAGATGTCATGAAAACCAGACATATTGAGAAAAAAATTACTTACTAAAAATGTCATTGATGTATGTCACATTATGTCTTAATTGCTATTTAAAATGCCACAGAAATTTAAATGCAGGCAAAACTTACCAAGACTTGCAACTGCCATGGCAGCGATGGCCCAGGGGTTTTGATAGTCAATGAACTCTTCTGGAATGGGAATGCAACGGGAATGATCCCTCGAGGGCAGAGTGCCCAGTGGGCAATCATCACAGCGGTAGTCATCTACTTTGTATTCATATTCTCCACAGTTGCGACATCTCCAGCAGCAAGTATCTTCTCTTTGCTGTAAATTAAGTTAAAGTAAATGACAGTAAAAGTAATAAAGTAAAAGACAGTGTTCGAAGTGAGCTGGTATGCACCGATAAGCATCAATACTGGTAGAAACTGATTAGCGGCAAACCACTCCTAGAGTTGTGTTCAGTTAGTACAGTTATTATTCTCATAAAAAACTTTTGGCTAATATTTAGTCAAACTGATTATTATTAAATACTCAAATTTTCGATGTTTTTGCTTTTATTTGGTGTTTTGACACTAGTAGCGCTAGAAGTTTAAGTAACATTTTCTGAATGGATTGCTGCATCTTTGTATAATGGATTGCTTTTATCATATAAACAATATTACGAGTTCCTCATTCGTAGACGCCATCGTTAGCTACTTCCATTTCCATCTTCTGTTTTGTTGAGTTGAGAGCTCTGATTGGTTGTATTGTTATTTTTCACAAAAGCTTAACAAGAAAGCTTGGAGTTGGCAAGGTTCTAAGTGAACATTTAATTTTATGTTATATTTCAAATTTACGTAATGCATTGTGAATGGCCCCATTCAAAAACATGATCTCAAACTTTTAAGTTTATGTTAATTTTCTATGTGAAAGGCCCATTACTGCTGTATTGCATTTTAAGTTCGAATGCTTTATAAGTACAAAGTTTCAACATCAATTTTGATGCAACCTAAAATTCTGTCCCTCTGTAACAGGAATGAGACTTACCTGCAGTTTGACTTGATGAGGTGCACAAGGTGTAGCACATGCAGATGTGGGGAAATCCTTGCCTTCCCTGTAGCTGATGACATTGTGGTCGATATTCAGGATTGGGATCCCATTCTCGTCCACTGTGGGCAATCAAAAAGGAATGTTATATATTTTTAAGCGTATTATGGGATTGTCTTATTGTGTCAACAGTAGGAATTACTCACAAGTATAATTGCCAACAACATTCCAGTGGTATCCTCTCTCACTGTTGTCCTTCTGGAAGTTGAGAATGGAGTAGCGAGGTGGCCCGTCTCTACCCTTCAGAAATTTAAATGGCTTCCCACCAACATCTGCAAAGCATTAAATTATAATTACAATAAAATATCTGTTAATCAAAATAAAGGGAGCTGACACCATTTTGGATGAGTCAAACCTTGAATAATAGAAAATTTATACCCATTTTTAGAGTAAAAGTTTTACTGTCGAATATATTCAAAACTTCTTCTTCTAGATTATCTTTTTAGTTCAGCCTGAAACTATGAAAATCCTACCCTACATGAGGATGGAGAAAAGTTATATAACTAAATTTATTTCTACCATTGGTAGTTTATGATGTAGAGAGTAGAATCCTTGGCTTTCCATATCCACCGTTCATGGTAGACTAAATTTGTTCTTTACTGTATTTTTGGTGGACTTTATAACTGTACACTGCAGTATCCCGTGATGTCGAGCTGTAAAACTGTGTATACAGCACTAAAACAAAGGAAAAAAGCAAACAAGATGACATACAATGAAGGTTTTATTGCATTGGAGGGGGTTTTAATTTACTTGGACATAATATGATATTTTGGCGTATACTACGTATTTCTTTGTTTTTATGCATTATTCAACATTTTTAGTGATCCAACATACTCCAGATCTGATTTATGTCAGATAATCGAGACTCTATTTTATAACTATCTATTTTTTGTGATGAAAGTGATAACGTCAGTCAATGAAAATTATGTAAGTCACTTTAAAATTAAAAACAAAAATTAGGTTGATTAAAAAATAATTTAAGAACATTCAATAATAAATTTAGATTATGCATTTATTAATAACATATCCCACGTACTAACAATTTTATAAATACAACACACTTTAAAAATTGGGTCAAAATTTCAAGAGGCTCACTTCAAAACCTTTGACTAAAGGCTAATTTCACTCTTTCCTGCGATTCACAAATAATTGTCAATGGTAGGGAAATACTGGAAAACATAACCTTTCTAGTACTTCAAATAAACTCACCTTGAAATGTAACATTGCTGAGGTAACTTCTGAGAGTGTTTCCATCAATATGTTTCATCCCTTCGCACATTCCTGTTGCTTCAGGACCACATCGTAGCATTTGCAGGTTATGAAGAGCATGTGCGATGGCATAGACTGCATCTCTCACAAAGTGCAGGTATCTCTGCTGCCGATATCCCCTCCACTCCTGCCAGTTACACCCCTCAGGAGGCCCTGTTGTTGAAGTAGTCCCCACTGTAGTGACCTCCACTTCGTCTGCTTCCTCGGACTCCTCCATACTTGTCGATGTGGTGAGCTCCTCTTCTGGCAGCTCTGTAGTATCTTCATCATCTTCCTGTCATAAGAATGGAATTACTCCTCTAAACCTGTGCAAAACTTTCACATTCCCAGGAAAACTGAACATTAGCTAAGTAATTAAATTCATTCTTATATGATCGTATATAGTCATATAAGAAATGCTTAAATATATATGCGGGTTTTACAGAATGCAGTGGTAATTAAAGATATTTGTACAGTGTATTTCACGTACAGTTGGCCAATCAAGTGGGTTTCTTCGTCACGGCTTCCACAGCTCTAACACCCGAGTGATCAGGTGAAATATCTATGAAAATAAAGCCGCTAAAGGTGTAATGATTCAGGTTATCAAAATCACAGTTAAAATTACAATGAAAATAACGACTTACCTCATCACAAGAGATGTTGCATCCACACAACACTGCCACCTTTTTAAGAAATTTTCTTTCACGCATATGAGTTCAACTTCCAGGATAGAGTTAATTTCTCTTGTGATATTGTCTGTAAGTTTTTCTAATGTATGGAGGTTTGACCTATACACTTTATTTTTCAACTTCAAGCTCGGGTGAAATATCTACATAACTGAAAGAGAAATTAAATCCATCTCGGAAGCTGAACTTAGCTGCATGAAAGAAAATTTCCTTAAAAGGTGCCATTGTTGTGTGGATGCAAGAGGAGGACATTTACAACATCTCTTATGATGATGTACGTGGTTATTTTTATTATAATTTTAACTGTATCTGTAAGAACCTGAATCATTACACCGTTAGCAGCTTTATTTGCATAGATATTTCACCTGATAGCTCGGGAGTTAGAGCTGTGACCGCAGTGATGCAGAAACCTGCATGATTGACCAACTCGTACGTGAAATACATTGTATATGGTTCACTAATGTGAAGTTTATAGCTTTTAAACAGTCTTATAGGTTAGGAAAGTTGTACAGCGAATCCACAAATTCCTTTGACAAACAAAATCTTTCCTCAGACATCATTCACTTAAAAATTTCGTTTAGGTTTTTAATTAAGCTATTTAACAAATTCTATTAGAATTACATTTAAAAAATATTTTATGGAATGCAACTTTCAATCAAGGAATTAATACCAAATATTATTGAAGCCATTTTCATGACTGAGCATGCCAAAGGTGAAGTAGCATCCATCCTCGGGATCCAATTATCCCTATCAGCAATATAGCATTCAATTTATCAGTGCCTCGTTTGTTTGAGTTTTGCAATGAGCATCAGCAAGTCACAACGTCAAAAACTTAATTATTTTAGTTGTTGTGACTCGATATACAAATTCAAGTGCTCCATTACCCTGAACTGTCTTTATAATACACACAATAAAAGTCTCCCACAGTAGAGTATCTGCACATAATAAAGATGATTCTGAATTTGTTTCCTGATTCAGGATAAATTTTCAAATAAAGATTACAATTAATCGTGTTACATATGCTGTAGTGAAATTGTCTCACCAGCATGAGCGCTGCTCTGCGTCGATGAATTCCTTGTCTCCTACAGTACTCTATCAGTGATTCATTAAACCACGGATTCAGCTCACTGTGTGCTAGTGTGAGTGTCTGGAAGTAATCGTCAAAGCCTCCCAAGTTACGCGACAGAGGCTGAACTGCCAATGCTCCCTCCAGAATGCTCTCATCTTCAGATTCGGAGGAATCTCCTGGAAACAAAGAGAGGTCATTAAATCATCTTCCAGTCATGCCAACCACAGCTTGTTTATACTGGGTACTTCCAACGCATTTCCACAAGCATCCTGAGCCTCAAAACTCTGGAAACTTGCTGGGAACAATGTATCATCTGGCCACGAAGACACAATCCTAAAGTAAGGAAAAGATCTGAAAAAATTGTGTAAATATAGTTGGAATTTAGCAACCCAATTTGAAAGCAAGAGATGTGCAAAACATTAGATGTGCAAAACATTAGATGTGCAAAACATTAGATGTTTACGAAAAATCATTGTTTGTTGTGATGGTATATATATCTACCATCACTTAAAAGCATTTAAAAGAAAGAAATAGATTTTCCCCAATTAAACTTGGTTTCTTACATGGCATGCATTTAAATCCTGAGAGAGTGCAGCATTTCAATTAAGAATTAATTACTTGAGAGCTAACAGTCTTAAATATAAAAGTTACTTATATGGGCATTGAATGGTTGATTGGTTGATCACGGTAAAAGTTTTACACAGGATCAGACTGGTCCTGTGGGAGTATCAATAGTTTTCCAAGTGGGCCTGTGCTTTAAGGGGCCGATTTTTTACAAATGCCGTCCAATCTAATCAAGTGATTATACTTTATTTTACATACTACAATACAATATTCACTGGATATATGTCAAGAGGATCTTATACGCATGACTTTTAATGTAAAGTTAACAGTTTTTCTCAAGTTTCATCCAGTACAGTTTGACTTCTGGTACAATGTACCCTACCAGGATTCAATTAATCTTAATCTTATACTCGCATGAAATTTCCCAGGTCAGTTTTCCAATTTTAGTGAAGTTCTGTGTATAAAATCTCCACTTACTTAGGTTTTCATAATTTATTATATAACTTCACTGTCTTAACTTCCATATTAATTAGGTCTATATAATCAAAAAACTTGCCATTTTACGACAATCATCTAATGTAGATTTTCTTACCTCCCATAGATCGAGGAAACACAATGTCTACACCTCGATGGCTAGCAGCGCTCCAAGCATCACACACAATCCACACAAATCGACTAACAACTCCATGTCTACGAGCAGCATCCATCAACTTCTGCGTTGTGGATTTGTCAGCAAACACCACCACCACTGTAAGTGAATCAATGCAACTTATTATGTTTATGTTTACATTACAGAATCTAAGTTACACACATATAGTTGCTTTATTACCGTGTAGAAACAGATAATGACATTTCCATTCATACTTCTGCACAAAGCTACATTACACTTGCCAGTGGTGCAGCCATGGGCGGCTAAGGGTGCTAAAGCCCCCTCCCCAGTTCCCCAGATCAGAATGATTTTTCTTTAATGTATCATTTTCACTTAAGTTCAATATTAGTGATAAGAATGCAAGATTGTTTAAAATATTTCACATACAATGTTTGAAATTGTTGATTGGGTCATCGTACTAGGTACATAACAGGAATTCTGTAATCAATTTTAAATAGGTTGGTTTTCAACATTGCTTTACTTTCACCGAATGGAGTCCAAATCCTGCTGTACAAAGTTTGCATTGTAGAGTATGATAAAATACTCTGTAATAGCAATAATTTCAAGTCATCACAGAAGTGGAAACAATTTAATATGTTTAGTTTCTGTATATTACTGTAGTGACAACAGTCAATATTAAATTCTCCGTCAATCCGTCATTCATTTAGCTGAATGTCTAAATATAGTTTTTTAACTCTCGTTTGCTTCAGTGCTTCATATGATTGCTTTAAAAACATGCGGAACCCAATACTGTCGGCAAGCATATTCAGTTCTGATTAGACCTATTGGTGAGTTTCAAAAGTTGAATAAGTGGAACTTTGTGATGATGGCATTCGATTTGATGACAATGATGAGAATGACAATGTTAACAATGTTCACAATAGGATAATTTCATTGAATAAGAATAATTTGTAAAGATAATTGAACAATTAATTACACCCAGCTTATAATAAATTATTTTTTAAATTATATTAGCTTGTATTTTATCAGTTTTAGCACCCCCAGGTTAAAATTCTGGCTGCGTCACTGACACTTGCTTTAAAATAAAATTCTTCACAAGTTTTGAATCATATCAAATCCTTGGAGCATAGGTCAGTGGTGCATTTAGCACTTGAGAGACCCCAGGAACAATTCAATTTTGAGGTCCCCCTCTAAATATTTTCACTACTCTTTACACTCTACACTTTTTTTTACTCTGGTAGGCACTATATACACTATGAACCACCGGTATAGGTCTACAGTTTATTTCAAAATAGGGTTATTTAATAAAAGTGCCGTACATCAATCAATAGTTATCACTAGGGTCCGAACTTTTATACACTGATCGCTGCATGAAGGCAATCGCAAGATACCTGCGACTTGTGCATAGCGTGACGTCATTGCCTAAGTATAGTCATAGTACAGCAAAACAGAACAGGTCGCAATGCCAGCAGTACATAGTGTGTCTCGCAACTGTGATGAGCTGATGACTAGTTATGCCTCCAACACGAAAATCGAAATATTCACGTATAACTGAACTTACAGAAGAATTTGGGAGTGAATATTTTACAGCAAGTGGTGACAGGATTGAATGTAAGTTATGCAAAATAGAGATAAAAAGTGTTGTTAGACGAGTAATTCAAGATCACTGCAATAGTAAAAAGCACGTTCGACATATGAAGCTTTTGTCCATTAAAGAGCATCCAAGAGACACATTTCTGTCACATAGGCAGTCATAATTTTATAAAGATCTGTGTAACATGATGATCAAATCTAATATTCCACTGAACAAAGTAAACAACACTTACTTCAAAGCATTTCTGGAAAAATACACACACAAAGAAATTCCCTCAGACACCATACTTCGTGTTATTTAGGGAATTGCTATGAACAAGTATTACGTACCATACGAGAAAATGTGGCGGATGAAATGATTTGGGTTTCAATAGACGAAACTACAGATGTATCACAGAGATGTGTAGCAAACGTAATTATTGGTACACTGTCTCCTGAGTGCCCCAGTAAAAAATATCTGTTGACATGTGAGCAGTTAGAATCTGTAAATCATTCAACGCTTACACGTCTGTTTAATCAAGCCATGTCACTTCTATGGCCACAAGGCATATTGCATGAAAAAGTGCTTCTTTTCGTGACAGATGCTGCCCCTTATATGGTTAAAGCTGCAAAACATATTAAGGTGTTGTATCCTAGAATGATTCATGTAACGTGTCTGGCCCATGGACTACACAGAGTGGCCGAAGAAATCAGATCCAATTTTGACAGTGTGGACAGTTTCGTATCTAATATGAAAAAGGTATTTTTAAAATCACCTTCGAGAATACAGACATTTCGTACGATCTCAAGAGGAATTCCTTTACCTCCACAACCTGTCATCACTCGATGGGGGACCTGGTACCAGAAAACCCATCTGCAGAGAACATCAAAACAAAATTCAAGACTGTGCTTCGAAAAAACAGCAGATATGAATTTTTGTGTCAAGTGAGAGGTATTTTGCTAGAAAATGAAAGCATAACAAACAGTGATAGTAACTACAAAGACTGCAAGTATTTTATGTTTGCACCTATCACCTCAACAGACGTGGAAAGAAGCTTTTCCAGGTATAAGCTTTGTTTAAGTGATAATAGAAGGGGAATGAAGTTTGCTACATTGCGAATGTATATTGTCGTCCATTGTAACCAATGTGTTGACTAAATTGAATGTAGTGCTTTACATTCACAAATGGTAATGTGTTCAAATGTAAATTATAATAACAATGTTGCCACACTTTCTCATTTTTGTTCATTGTATAAAATTAATACCATACCGTACGTACACAATATGACCACTTTTACCTTCCCCCGATTATACCTCTCCTCTTCCTTGTTGTCATCACATGATGACCTCACCTCTCCGTCTTGCTATAGTCCATACTCCGACAACTTTTCGTTCCCTGTATGAAAGTTCGGGCCCTAGTTATCACTGTTGATTAAACAAACTAAAGCGTAACTTTTCTTGTTTTAACTTTAGCAAGTTTATCAATTAGGCTTTCATAGTTTAATAATCTAATTATACACTTTTTGTAAACATTTTGGACAAGTGCCTTATATTTTACCTATTTCACATTAGGACGAAAAATTCGTTCCATGATCTGTCCATATTGGTACCCATGCATTTATGGAGTTTAATTAATATTACTATACTTACGCCAACCGTAACATTGGTCTGTGAGACCAGATCCATTTTAAAACAAGATTTCTTTGGATTTTTTAAAGGATATCAGTGAAATTTGCTTTATTGTTAAAATGGTTTAATATATTTTATTGCCAAATGGTGGATACTGTAATGACAAAACAATAAAAATGGCAAACATTTGTGAACTAGTCTAATTTACGTGCATGGAATTTATCAATCATTTCCTTGTAAGAAATAGCAGCAATGTACCTAAATATTTATTTATATGCACAATTGTTATATTTTTACTACAATTTGTATATAACATAGAGGTTCATAAGGGTACGCTGTGGAGTAGTGGTTGAGACACTGCACTACAAACTAGTTGACAATCTATCAAATCATATACCAGACATTACAACGCTCCCCTTTTTAACACCTTTTTCTTGGCTCCTTTGGGTTTCATGTTCTAGGTTACATTGGGTTGATATTGGTGGATATGCTCAAGTAATATTGTTTTATCGATTAGCACTCATATTTACCTTTATAACGTTAGTATAGCATAATCATGCCAACTAGAGTAAACCTGATTGTAATTAATTACCATATTTTGTGTATATTTTCAATTATTTTTCCCTACTGTAGATAAATTGTACATGTGTAAAGTGAATAACTGAATCTCAGAAACAGGAGAAGCTCAACTTCATCTCAATTCTGTTAAAACATACCTCGAACATGAATATCGAAATATACTATTAACTGACCTCTAACTTCTGTCTTGTTGACAATGTTGTCGAGCACTTGATCATAGTCTCTGTCCTGGAAATGTTCTCTATCAACTCGCTGTGGTGCAGAAAAGCAGACGTTGTACTTCCCTGCTAGAGTGCTGAGTGTCTCATACCCATGAAGACCATACTCATTATCTGAGTGCACCACCGAGACATAGGTCCAATTGAATTTCCTGTGCACAGGAAAGAGAATATTAAGGGGGATTTCAATAGTTATTACTATGCTATTATGTCCCCAAAGGCTGTGTTCGTGAACAGGGATAACATTTATCATTATCTTGTTAAGAAAATTCAGGTTATACCATAATCTCACTTAGTAAGTCTTTTGGGTTTCACCACATCATTTATCATCTTAATTTTCGAAAGCTCGGATTTTGCTTACTTCTTGTCTGACTCTTGTCTAATTGTTTCGATTTTGAAATAAGGGGAGAGTGCTGCATTAACTTACTGTTTTGAAAAGAAATCAAAGTCCCTTAGATAATTAATCACTCTTAACACTCAACTCATGAGGTGTGGTCTCATTGATTGCACAAGACTTCAAGTGGAAAGCTGCTCTGATCCCCCTACCCCCCATCTCATACTCAACAATTTCTAAAGGTCAGTTCCATCCTCACTCTCCTGGATTTATATTTGGGGTTTTCCTAGACCGGACCTTGTGAAATGTGCAAGTTAACTTCATTAAAGTAAAAATATTTTTGCAAGAATGTTATCAATCAAACCTTAAGGTTGTTATTTGGAAATAGAAGGTACAGGATGAGACTTTTCTCACCATATCATGAGCCAAAACAGATTCCACGTCCTTCTCTCGTACCTCTGTTTCGATGACCGACAAATTGAACCAGCGGCAGCTATATCTGGCATTTGCTTAACTATATAGAAATTTTGCTTTATTATACTTAGTTATTCAATGGAATTAGACAATTCCTAAGCAAGCTAAAGGAATATTATCTATTTTATGGAATACAGAGGTTCATTGCTGCTCTTACCTGAGCCCACCATGAACTCTATTCTGTACTTATTCCATCCAACCATACCTTGCAAATCCTACATCCCTTAAATCTATCTACATCTAGGTCTTCCAAGTGGTCTCTTCCTTTCGGGTCTCCCAGTCAATATTTTTGAGATATGTCTTTCCTCCTCCATGCACACAACATGTCCAGCCCATTTCATTTTCCGTGATTTAATTACCCTGACTACATCCGGTGATCAGTACAGGTTATGAAGCTGTCGTTATGCAGTTTTCTCCTGTCCCCATTTTCATCTCTCTTAGGCCCAAATATTTTCCTAAATACCCTGTTTTCGAACAATTTTCAAAACTTTTACACCTTTATTTCACAGTTTAAACACAGTAGTCCCACACATCGCAACTCATGGTATAAGTTACAGATTCATCACATAGAGAATTAAAAGCGACATATGGCATTACTCAGTGACACTGATTCAAGTATTTTGGTACCAGTATACAAACTATGATTAGAGGCTTGCATTATCTCTTATGATAGCTGTATTACCTGAGGATCTCTAGCATGGCATGAGCCTGGTTCACATCACTTGGCACTGTGCGAAAGAAGTATGGGAAGCGTTCACTATCACTTAGGGAAGGCGAAGTTGCCATGTAGCTTATCTGTGGCACTCGGAACATGCGTAGCACTGTAGCCACCTGAAATATTAGAAATGCCTTATAAACACAGACTGTATGCTGTACAAATCCAAGAAATCTCTTTTATCCTCAAAAAAGAAGAGGAAAGAAAAAAATGATTGGGCTGTATATGGGATGGAGCTGCAAAGTACATGAAATGTCTTGTGCATGCTGCCAAAATCTAGTGTACTCCTTACTTTATGTTTTGTTTTCATATTGTCAGTCAATAGAAAAGGCAGTTTGTATACTCATATACATACTCGTATGTTAGAGCCTATTATTTAGTTTATATTTTGAAACTAATATAGCTACCTCTTTTTCTCTTTTCTCATGTGTTATAATAATAATTAAAAAGCACACAATGTGCAGGTATTATTCTTCATCAGAGAACAAAACTTAGCTACTGAAGAATGTTTTTCAGATCACAACACGATGTGATATCTCTCATAGCGTCCGCCACATAATTTGCTTATACATACACTGGAGGGCTCATGGTACACTTCAGAAGAACACATCAATTGGTGAAATCCATCCATGATGGATACTCATCATCCATTGATGAGTATATTTCTAGTCAGATAGATACACATTTCTTTTCATTCCTTCAGTTATACAGTAGTGAGTCCATTTTATGAGGAAACCTCGCATCACTGCCGCATTGCCGCGCTAGCATTGTACAAAGCATACACCCTACAAGCGGTTAGTTGCTTCGGTGTCATGTAGTGAGACGCTTATCTATTGTTTTGTGTTACGTAAGACAATAATCGAAAATGTATACGGTTGAACAGCGAATTTATTTGGTGGAATGTTACTTATTGAGAAATAACCATAGAAGGCGTTCAGAGATTTTCTCGTAAATATCCTGACTGTACCATCCGTACAAAATGGTGAGTAATAAGCCTCTACATGTAGGCCTATTTTGATAATAAATTGGTTGAGTTATTCTATTTTGTATTGTTTCTAAAGTCTTGATTTCCCGATTTGCCGGTAGTAACGGAACACGGTCCCGGCCGGTGCAAGCGCAACAGCGGGGAAAGTGTGAGCAGGAGCAACGCTGTTAAAAAGTTTCCGCATAAAATGGATTCCCTGTATAATGTACTGTACCACCTACTATGATATAGCACACATCAAAATAATTACTTAACGCTGAGCTCAAGGCAGAAATGTTTGCCCTGGTTTAAAGCATTCTATTCCATACCTGTATGGTAACTGTGCTGGATTGAGCTCCTATGACAGCCACTACCTGGTCGAATCCTCCTCCTCGGAATTTGGGATAGCTCCCATCTTGACATTTGAACTCTTGGGAATCGTGGTACTCATTAAAATGAGCAATGAAACCTGCACAAAATAATAAAATCTTGTAAACCTATACGGGAAAAGAGAGTAATGTATTACTTGCAAACAGTCACAGCCTTGAATTTGACTTGTTCTATAGCATAATATTATGTTAGTGGGAAATCATTAGGCTCTTAAGATCCCAACTAACATACATATTTAAATGGAAGTTTGCAGTTGGTGCAATAAAATCTCACTTAACCGAACTTCGCTTAATCCAAACCTGGCTTACCTAACTAGCGATGAGAAAAAAGTTGTATTCTTCAGATTACCCTCACAACAAATTTTAAGAATAATCTTATACATATATATATATAAGAGGCTTTGTCCTGACTGACTGAATGAAAGATTGACTGACTGACTTAATGACACCTAAACTATAATAGGTAGAGACTTGGAATTTTGACAGTACCTTCATTTCATACTGTAAGTGCTCACTAAGAAAGGATTTTGCAAAATTTTGATTTTAAATGCCAAAAATCAAATATATTTTAGTATACTTAATCCCCTTTTACACAGAATTATCAAATCCAAATCACAGTTGACATGGCAACATATTGTTGCCAGTGTTCTTAGATGGGTTTGGAAATAAATGAAATGTGACTTTCACACATTAGAAAAGCTATCAATATAATTCATGTTATAAATAAATATTAAAGAATAAAATCCACGAAAATAATGCAGTCACATAACTTTCTCCACCCTGGACGTAGAGAAAATAATACGAGGTATGGTAATATGTATATTATTATATCGCAGGTTTTTGGGGAGAGAAGTATGAAAGTGATATTGCATTTCTGTTTAATTTCATCCCCAAAACGGTTTTATGGTAATATAAGAGTGAGAAATAAAATATTCCTCAAAGACAATACAATTTTATGTTACCGGAATTTATGTTTCTTCTTATTTGAACCCCTACCAGGCTTGCTGTGTACAAGCAATAGGATGCAGAATTCTACATCCTCTATGAGACATAAAAACTATATCAAGCGTTTTCTGAGGGAATAGTTTGAGTGTGATAAGTCGTTCTTCCTATTTCAAATTCTAAATACCTATATAAGGACCTGTAATTTAAAAATTGAAAGACCTTCATAAGTTAATTTGCAATTACAAAATAGAAAACCCGGGCAACGGCGAGCCTTTTAAGCTAGTACTGTATAAACATTCATTAGTGTTTTTGTGTTTCCTTGACATCTGCTTTATCTCTTCTGTGGAGGATTTACTGACCAATGCATGTAGAGGGAGATCGGCTGTGTCAGTACTTTAAGGCATAGAAATGTCCCAAATGTTGTTGTCATGGTATTTAATTGTTAAATAATCCTTGGAATGTTACAGTACACAGTGTTGGATTTGTTTCCCCTCCAGCGCGACTAGCCGTTTGTGTTTGCCCTAACTACTCTGCCCTCATACACAACTCATGCCATGACCGCATTTTAACAACAGTTGATGAACACTGATTTATGTATTAGGGTATTGCTAGATTAGGTAGTGGATCTTTTATCTTCATTAAAAAATAACTGAAGTGTTGATTTAGAATTCTTGTAAAAAAATGCTATTTTTTATTTAAGTGTTGAAAAATAAAGCATACTTTAAAATATAACTCCGCCAAAGTTTCTGCCATTTGGGCACATGAAATAAATGCTGCTAATGCCATTTTCAAAGTGCTGCACCAAGTAATCATCTCTACGTGCAAAATTTAATCGTCTGTTTTCTCAGATTCAATTAGCTTTTTTGTTTGTTTGCCATTTTTAAAATATCTTCTCCCTCAAAAATAGAGTTACAGCTATGAATTTTTTTAGCAGGGTGTTTTAGAATGTGTGTAATTAAATTACTAAGCAGATTTTTTCTACATGCTTTAGTCTTTTTTTATATTTAGCTTAATTATATGTCATTTTTTAAACTTTTCATTTTTCTGAGTAAAAAAATATTTTTAAACAAAATATATTTTTTAAACAAAAAGTATGAACAGTATAAAAAATCATCAGTAAATTTGTAAAGAATGCATCAAAGAATCCCACGTAAAAATTCAGGTTCATATTTTAAATTGATTTAAAAATAAATTGAATCAACAAATATCTCAAAAACAAACTGAGATATAAAAATGGCATTTTAAACATTAATTTTGGTTTTCGCTTTAATTAAGTGTGCAAAATTTCAGATTTCTAGGACAAATAGTGCAGAATATCAAACTCAAAACTTGAGTAATCCCTTAAGCATTACAAGATATTGTTATATTATACTCTGTCTTAATGCCTTGTTTACAGTACAGAAAGTCACATGATTATATCATACTAGCATGTGCCCGCGGCTTCGCCCGCGATAATTATTTCAAGAATTAAAAATTAAGAGCATAATAGTTAAATCATTACATTTATTAACACCTAAATCGCATGGACTACATACCACGATCAGATAGCATCGACTGGTAAAAGCGACCTCAGATTCGAGTTTCTTGGCCAAGAAAACCTCTGTATAGTGAGATTCGTCCAAATAAAACAACGTTTGACCATATTTAGGGCTTACAACATTCAAGCGATCGCGAAAGTTTTGTTTTCAAGGTTTGACAAAAATAGCCAAAGCCAACTGTAATTGATTTGACATTGAAATGTATAACTGAAAACTTATGTTTTGAAAACGCAAAAAATGCACGTTTTTTGCCAGTTTTTCACTCATAACTCACGAACGAAAACTAAAATTAAAATTCCGGCTTCGAGGTGCATTTTCCGACCCTTCAGCACACCTATGTTTAAAATTTCAGATCTCTGCGTTCAGTAGATTTCGCTGGACATAGAGGAGAATTCCTTTTATTAATATAGATAATATGAATTATAATGATACCTTCTCTAATTTGTCAAACATCCATTTAATTTAATCCAAGCCCACCTGATACCACTGGTAACAATACGTTCTGTGAATTTGTTTTGATAATTCTATGTAAAAAGGGATTAAGTATTTTCAAAAACATTTAATTTTTGGCATTTAGAATCAGAATTTTTCAAAATCCTTTCTTAGTGAGCACCTACATTATGAAGCGAAGGTACTGTCAAAATTTAAAGTCTCTACCTGTTATAGTTTAGGCTGTACGTTGATTCCTGTCATTCAGTCAGTCAGTCAGGACAAAGCCTTTTATATATATAGAGATAATTTTTTTCTGCCGCGTTTGTATTGCAGTCAGCTGTATAAATCTTCATAGATTTCAGTCAATCCCAGTGCCATTAAGATACTGGTGGGTGTGAAGTATACATGGGAAGCTGCCAAGAATTACTAACTGCATTTAAAATATACATCCTTGCGTTTGATTGAATGACGAAAACGTGCACCAAGGTCAATCAACTTCAGGCAAGAATCTCTTAAATCTTACAGCATTGATTGTAATGAATAATTTTATGCCGAATTTTGGTCCAAGATCGCGTTGCATGTTGATGTGCTGGATAAAATTCAATTTAAAATTCTACTTACCTCGGAGAGCTGTGCACTGGTTTAATAATAATAATAATAATAATAATAATAATAATAATAATAGTAATAATAATAATAATAATAGTAATAATAATAGTAATAATAATATTAATAACAATAACAATAATAATAATAACAATAACAATTTTGTCCGAGATTAAGTACACTCTAGTTGCAATCGTCAATCAATATAAGAATAATTAAAAGGTTTTGTCTAAATTCACTGGAGAGAATAAATTCGGATGAGAGAGAGAGAAATACTTACACGAGGGTTTCTCACACAATATACAAACCCATGGCGGACTGCGAAGAAAACAGTTTACACAATGATTTGGCCCATAGTTTATTCTGGTACCTTATTCTGTAACTTTACAAAGTAAAATAAAAGCTTTCTTCCAATTATTTTTCCGTAATTGTATCACATACTTACGACAAACTACTGTAGGCCTATACCATAGGATACATTATGGATTGAAAAGTTAAAAACTAAATAAAGGGTTTTCTTTTAAGCTTGTTAATAGTAACGTTTCTTCCAGATAAAGAAAGCTCATTATAAAAATGTAAAACATTTAAAAAACACGTATCTTTATTTAGCTGCAGTCTTCATTGTGGAAGCACACAGAATTGAACATTATGACATTGACTAGTCTCTATATGTTACATGTACTGGAGTATGTAAAAGAGAATTATGACGAAAACGTGCACTAAGGTTAATCAACCTCAGGTACGGACTCTTAATTTTGTTATTTTAGATAAAATTCAAAATTGTTTTAAACATATCGGAATTAAACTTTTCAACAAACTGCCACCAAAAGCCACAAATTTTAATTAAGAAATGTTAAAAATAGCTATTAAACAATGACTAAAAAATAAAGCGTTTGACAGTAAAGGCTATAGGAGTTCGATGAGACAAATCTGGATGACCAGGTGTTTTAAAAATTTTATATTGATGATATCTATTACTTTGTTTAATGTTTAATGGCAGAAATATTATTATTATTATTATTATTATTATTATTATTATTATTATTATTATTATTAAAACTGCAATCCTGATAGAAATCCCAATAGTTGTCAGATGTAATATAGCCTTTCATAACACATCCTATTGAATAGCCTTTTGCAGTTTACCCTATTTTCGTAATAAATATTGGAAAATAAAGTGATCAAAATATTTCAATTTCATGCGAATTATGAGAATAATTCCCATTCAAAACGCAAACGCAAACGTGAACACGAGGCTTTTCACAGTGGAAAGTAAACGTCATAAATGCGTAAGAATGCAAATGTGAAACTTTCTACCGATGTTATTTAATGTAAACATTCACAATCAATTGCATAAATGCCACGTGGAATTTAGAACGTACAATTTATAGGGAAATATCAAGATGAAAATATAAATATCTTTTTCTTCTTTTTCTACGACTGAATGATTATTTGCCTGGTGACAAAAAATCGAAATCGAGATAACACTGGGGAAACAAATTTCAGGATGTCTGAAAACCGGAAAGTGTTTTTATTTTTTTATTTTTTTTATGACGTATCTCTCCGTGTACATCTTTAGTAGCTAAATGGTTCATTGTATTTGCTCATGTTTTTGAGTAAAGAACTTTTTTGGAATTTTATGGAACCACTCAGAATTTAGTTTGTATAACTGAAATATCAAGGGACTTTACATCAAAACGTTTTTCAAAATTTTGATGTTTGAAAGGAATGGATTTAACTATTTTGATAAAAATGTAAATTTCGAAATTTTGATCTATGACTAATAAAATGGCTACATTCGTTCTTCTGTAAAAATTGCTTAAGGAATACTTTACTTAGGTCCAATTTCGATTTTTCTAAGCTGTCTTCATTACAGTAGAAGATACGTGAACCCTGGCACAGTGAAGTTGTAGAGAGAATTAAAATGAACATTTTTTATCATACACATTTCTTCATTAAATTAATATGTGTCGAGATAAAAACTAAATACATATGAATGTTGCTATTCTTTTGTTTCCGTAGCATTAAGAAAACTACCTTTATTTTATTGCTCTAAAATGCAGTAGACCTATACTTGCGTTGTAATAAATATAGGCCTATTAAAATCATTTTTTAATGTGAGAAAGTTTGTACAACATATTTTTCACTGTTTATTTTTTCACGCAAGAAAATAATGCTGTGACACATCTCTCTCTATGAAAACGTTGACCTACTTCACTGTCTGTAGACTAAAGGTTATTGCCAAACAGAGCAAAAATTCTATCGATCTGTTATTGAATGTTCAATGGCTCCATTTCTTTCACAACACTAAAGGCTCTGTTCATTTTCCTAAACTTCAAAGATTTCTGGCTTCTGTACCATTCCTTGTATCAATTTCCTACATCCAATAATGCTTGCTTGATCAATCAACCGAGCTGTTGATTGAGTGGCTGACGGTAGTATTTTAACAAAATACAGCTCAAAGAATCTTGGTTGCTTGGACTTTCATAAACATTCTGTTGTGAAAATAAATTTAAAAAGAGGCATGAGATTCATTCTGTATCTTCTAACCTCGCACGTTTTCTTCAGGTCTCACGAAGATAGGGGAAGAGGTCTTCTGTGGATTGGTTCTAAAAGGGCCAATGTCATTTTCTTGCAAAAATGATATCTATGCATTATTGAGCTCAGCTCAGCTCTTTCGTATAATAAAATGCCAATGACTGTTGCTATTAATAGACGGAAACCTTGGAGGCCAATGTCGGAAGTTCTCAGCAAAAAATGTTACTTCTACAAGGGTTTCAAAGTCAGTTATCGATATGAGCAAAAGGAGGTGATTATGAAAATATGTAGGCCTATAGTTACCTAGATGTATATGTGGTGAAGAAACTTTTTAAATCTCGTATAATAATAGAATATTAATAACATGCTATTATTAAGTGCCAGTATGGTACTTTATGAGATTGTGTGGGGGACGAAAAAATGTCTGTCCGTCTGTCTGTCTGTCTGTCTGTCTGTCCGTCCGTCTGTCCGTGCGTCTGTACGCACCATAACTCAAGTACGCTTTTTCGGATTTTCATGAAACTTGGTATAAACATTCATAATGTCGATGGGAAGAACCCTATTGATATTGAACCAAATCGGTTCACCGGTACCGGAGTAATGCCCAATTTAGTGCCTATTTTAATAGATTATGGCGCCTTTCTCATAGAAAGGGGCCATCACTCAAATACGCTGTAACGGATTTTCATGAAACTTGGTATACCCATTTATGACGTCCATGAGAAGTGCCCTATTGAATTTGAACCAAATCTGTTGACCGGTACCGGAGTAAAACCCAATTTAGTGTATATTTTAAAGACGCGGTAACTCAAATACGCTTTACCGGATTTTTATGAAACTTGGTATACACATTTACAATGTCCATGGGAAGACGTCTATTCATAATGGATAAAATCGGTTGATCTGTTTCGGAGTAATGCTCAATTTAGTGCCTATTTTATGGCAATATACGTATTCGAAAGAATTTATAAAAAAAAATGAAAATCAGTTATCTTGACAACATAGCCTATTGTTTTACTGTGATCTTATAAGGCCTTGGAAATTAAAATACAGGTAGCTATGACAAAAAATACTATTGTTTTACATGCGCTTATCCAACTAGACCGTTAAAATGACCCAGGTGGCCGAGATGGTAGACCTTTCTTCTTCCGTAAGCCCTGCTTAATGAATAAATCTGGAGCTTAACTTGGAAATCAATTTAAAAAAAAACACATTCTGCATATCATAATTGCAGTCATAACTGATTAAAAAAAAAAACATACTGGCACTTTGTTACATCAGTTTACCTGATTTTATTAGTTATACCAACTAGGTTATTAAAAAAATAAAACAGTCGATGAAAAAAACACACCAAGCTCTACTATGGCAGATGGAAAACTATATCGATTGTCTCACCATAAGCTATCTCGCCTAAAATGACACAAATATCAATGTGTTTTCATACATTTTCCTGAATTTAATTTTTGATTAATTGATTACATAGGCTACTTAATCCTGTGAGTATAAATAATCACAAAAAAAAAAAATGACTAGAGTCTGGATTCTTTCAAGTTAATTCACGAGCAGCTTCGAACTATCGATAAAATCTGGACCTCTCGTTACATTATCTATGATAAACAAAAATTACATACTTAGTCCACGTACTTATCTTATCTTATCTTGGGTTCGAAATTTTCCACCTGGGCAACTCTGTAAGAGTTAGGACACACTATATACCTTTTACGAAGTCCAGTGCTTGTTCTAGTCCATACGCAGGACTGTCGCAGGTATCATATGCAATCATCCCGAGTTTGATGCCTGGCAGAAGATCGGGATCCATATTTATCTGTTCCAGCGTGTACAGCATTGCTTCCAGCGGCTGAACGCCATCTTCCAGCTGAAATACAATGATAGGTATTATTCATCATCCCAGTGAGACTTTTTAAATCTTAATTAGGTAGTTAGGGTGCATTGGAAACATTATCAGTCATTTTAAAAGTTTTTTCTTTAGAGTAAAATTTTTTACCAGAAAGACTGGTATAGTTTACTTCTGATAACATGATGTATCAAAACTTTGTTGACCCTAGCCATAGAATTTACTATACAGTATTTTCACTTCTTAATCGGATGTGGAAGAAAACTGGCGTTGCAGAAGTGCGCATTCAATTGCCTCGCGAAACAATTGTTTGCGGGGCAAGACAATGCTTTAATTTTTGAAAGAAAACGTAATATGGTAGTAGGGTGCGTTGGAAACATTACACTGGTCTACAAAATGAAATTAATTTTAATCACCAGAGATAAAGCTAAAATTTTCTAGACCAGTTTTTGTGTAGATTATAGCCTATATAAGCTTACTTCTTCCGTTTTTTCATATCACGTACAGATTTTAAATTAAAGATATTACATTAAATTGATGGAAATAGATTTTCAATTGAGATATTTTTATTTTAATACAAACATTTTAATACATACATGGAAATGCATATTTAAATTTGATCAATGCAATAATACATTTATTTCACACATAAAAATACGAATTATGCATTGTTATTAAAACACTTTCACTCATCCGGGGAGGCCCTCCATGTCCTTGTCTGGTCAAAAAAGTATGTATGTGAGCCATAGATAATCCCTCTCCCGACAGGTCGTGGCCCTGTAAGGCCCTGGCGGCTTGGGTCGCTTAAATCCTAAAAGGGAGAGGTTAAAAAAAACTAAGATAACGAAAAAAAGAAATTAACACACTTAGATATATTCTTTTAATGTTTTCTTTGCAAGACAAGCTAATTTGGGCATTATAATTGCAATAAAAATTAATTTGCAGCACCTATAATTCCTACCTCTAGAATTGCATACCATGACAACTTTTGGGTTAAGTTTTCGTAACATTTTTTGTTTGCTTGTTTTCGAGCTATGTTGTCATATTCAGAAACAGACAGTAACTACACGTACACAGATAATAATAATAATAATAATAATAATAATCAATTTTATTGCCATTAGGTCGTTTTAACAATAGGCAAAGTCAAATTATAAGACAAATAAAAATATACAATACACTATACAATAAATAGATTAGACTATTGCACCACTTACATTAAAATGTAGCAGACCAATTATTTATTTATACTATCGTAAAATTCCTTCAATTCATAGAATGGATGCTTGACTAACCATTCAAACAGAGTACGTTTAAAAATGGGAAAGGGTTTATCTTGATTTTGTAATGTTGGTGGAAGCTTGTTGTATAATTTATGTCCAATTGTCTCATAGCTATTAAGTGTTTTTGAAAGTCTTTGGTGAGGTATATATATTTGCCCGCGACTCCTAGTATTATATACATGTATGTTTTCTCTGAGCTGTAATGTAGGCAAATTTTTCCTTGTATAGATTAATACATAAAAAATATACAAATTTATCACAGTCATAATTTTACATTGAGAGAACAGTGGTTTACAATGAGCCATATATGATGACCCAGTAATGATCCTGATAGCCCTCTTTTGCAATCGCAAAATATCCCCAACATGACCAGAATTACCCCACAGAATGATACCATACACAAGTATACTCTGAAAAAAGGAGAAGTATGAGGCTCTGACATAATTGTCAGGTACATGCTTCGTTAGACACCTAAGTAAATAGATAACCTTAGACAACCTACCACTAATGTAATTTATGTGTTGATCCCATGATAACTTTCCATCCACATATACACCCAGAAATTTTACACTTTGAGGTTCATCTTGGAGTACTTTATTATTTAGACTAAAGATTAATTGTTGTGTTTTATTTTCGTTAAGCAGAAATCCATTACTTCTAAACCAGAGAGATGCTTGTGTGATGGTTTCGTTTGTTAATGATTTTAACGTATTAATATCTTTGCTAGAGTGTAGAAAGGTTGTGTCGTCAGCATACAACACTGTCGGAGAGTTAAGAAAGGAGGGTAGGTCATTTATCATTATTAGAAATAAAAAGGGCCCCAAAATAGATCCCTGTGGGACACCAATGTTGACCATTTTCCGATCTGATTGCACCCCATTAACACACACGATCTGAGACCTATTTTCTAAGTAGGATTTTAACAATTTTAAGCCATTGTCTCTAATCCCATAGTGCTCTAGTTTTTTTAGAAGAGTCACATGTTTGACACAATCAAAGGCCTTGCTCAGGTCACAAAAGGTGGCCTGAGCAATAGTCCTGTCCTCAAACACCTGAAGAACATACTTAACCAGCGAGTCAATAGCGTCTTCAGTTGATAAGTTCTTCCTAAAACCATACTGAGATTCATTAATTATACCATATTTAGTAAAGTGATCAGATAGCTGTCTAAAGATAATAGCTTCGATGATCTTAGAAATTACTGGGACTAATGAGATTGGTCTATAACTTGAAGGAATATCCTTTTCCCCCTTTTTATAGATTGGTATGACTTTAGTTAATTTAAGCTCATCGGGAAAATAACTCTCAGAAATGGATTTATTTATGCAGTATGTTAGAGGATGAGCAATGCAATCTATCACTCCTTTCAGTAGAGTACTTGATAGATTATACACGTCTCTACTGTCGGATAATTTGAATTTATTAACTATGCTTATAACCGACTCGCAAGATACCTCCGAAAACGTAAATGTAGGGTAGGGTGTATCCCTTGAAAAATTATGCTCAATAATATCAAGTGCATCAATATTAGTCTTGACAATGGAGTCGCCTATTTCTTCCACAGAAGAGATAAAATAGTCATTAAATTGTTGTGGAGAGATACTGATTTCCTCCCTCCTTGAGTCCTTGGCAAGGATACACACATACAGTCGTATATTTCCGAAACAGGAGAGTTTTATGGTAAACCAGTTTTGAAACTTCAAGCTGCCTCGAAAAGTACATTCATGCTGTAACTTAGACATGGCATTTCAAGCTCTAGGCCTATAACTTGATCCAAGATGTGTACGGAGCAAAAGTAGACAACCGATTGTGAAAGTACAAAGCACAGTTCACAAGAGTTCGTTTTTTAGACTGTTTAGTCGATTACATTCGGTAAAGTAAATTGAATTTTCTTTTTTAGTCTAAGCGCCAACGATCCCGGGTTCTTTTGCCAACGTTTTGTTTATATTTACAATCTGTATCTTCTAGCCGCAGGACAAATCTTTTTCTTTGCATGTTTGGTGAAGTAAGTTCTGGCTCGCAATTTTCTGGTATAATACAAATTATTAGAGGTTATGCCTATTACTTTTACTTATAATATGAGAAATGAAAAGTACTTCGAATTAATTAATTAATTATGTTATAAAATATATCTTGTATTTAGTAATTTATGTCACTTGTTTTTCTCTAGAACAGGGGAAGACAGAAGGTTGCTCTGTGACGTCACTGGTTTGTGCTCTGACTGCTCGCGGAATACCTCTGCGAGGAGCATGTGAAATGGTGGCATCAGTGAACAGGGGGGAAGAGAGGGGCATTTGTATTGCGGGCAGCGGGAATTTAGGGGGGTTAGAACTTACGTAATACGTGTTTCCGAGTTAATGAAACATCAATCGATTTTCTTGATAGTTTATCGGTTAATTACAGCACAGTAATTTAACATATTATAAATAATTTTATTTTTCTATTCTCTGAGAACAATTGCCTTTCCACAAAATCTATGTTCTTTGACAAAAATAGACAGTATATGAATTAACAAAATTCACTACAATAAAAATAACAAAAAAAATGAACTGAATTAATTACCATACAAGCTCGTCTGCACCTTAGATGATACAAGATTACAGTAACAATTTTCTGACTTTCCTGTCTCTTTTTTCTTTAACAAGTTTATCAATGTTGGGACGTAATGTTTGAGCAATATTTAATCGAAGACTACATTTAGGTTGTGATTTGACAATGTACTTCTTGATTTGAGCTTTGCACATTTCATTAGTGAAAAAAATTGTTCGGCCACATATGTCGATCCAAAATTACATAATATTCGTGCGGCAAGTTTCGGGAATCTGGTTTCAGAGAAATTTCTGAAAAAGTTACCCAAGACCACTTTACGTTCATATTTGTCCTTTAACAGATCGTCGCATTGTATGTTTAGCAGTTCCAACTGATACCGGCAAGGAACGTCTGACATTAACTGAATATGGGGTAGCAAAAAGTTTAAACATTGGAGAAAGGTTTTCCACATCCTGAAACCTCGATTCGAACTGAAGAAGAATGTTTTGCAGAACTAACACATGTTCTGCAGAGAGAACACTATCAGGATCGCATACTTGCATTAACTTTGAAAAATGCTCCGTAGTTCCAACCAGAAGTTGTTCTACCCACAGAGCTAAAGTGAATAGGTCCTCTAGTACCCTATAGCGTACTCTAAACACCCCTACTATCGTGCGCTCTTGCTGACGTCACACACAAGCGATCCGCATGCTCTTGCTCCACAAACGTCATCACAAGACGTAGTTGACTTCCCCTGCTCTAGAACAACAAATTTGCCGAGGCAACGATGAAAACAAATGAAATCTCGTTTGCTAGATGTATGTTGTAAAACATGTAAGCCTATGGTATAAATACGAAAGCAAGCAACTCACTTAACAGAACTTATGTTTTCACAAATACATAAGATATAAATAATCGTAAGATGTGGAAGGAATGGAAGTAAATACCTAACTGAGCTTGTCGCACTATCGTGAAGTATGGGCTGGTGCGATTAACCAATGAACCGACAGGATACAGTCAAAGCAAGTCTGTTGTTTACTTTTGCTCTGTACACATCTTGAATCAAGCTCTAATGCATCACTTCCTGTACCTGTAGTTTCTATGGTACGGGTAGAGAAATTAAGATTTTACTATAGAAAGTAAACATTGAATTCACATAAAGTAAGTGATAAATTCTATGAAAAGAGAAAACAACGCCATACGCTAAAGTTTTATATTCATGTCAACATAGAAAATGATAGTGTGCATGAGAATTGCCTGGTTTCCTAGTTACCACATGGCACGGTTCACATAACTTTCTCTTACAAGTTTATGGCTGGAATATCGTGTGCTTTATTGTTTCTGGTGTTGTAAAACGCCTGGAAATGGCGTTTAGCCTAGCCCGTCGCACACGCATGAAGTAGTATTCTCATATTCGTAGCCTGTGAGACGAGATTCTTTTTTTCAGAGTAAGGCTATTTGAAAGTTTATGTACCAAGTAACCTTTCTTTTCACTCTGGGTCAGATAGGATATGAATATAATATTATATACTAGCATGTGCCCGCGTCTTCGCCCGCGATAATTATTTCAAGAATTAAAAATTAAGAGCATAATAGTTAAACCATTATATTTATTAACACCTAAATCGCGTGGACTACATACCACGATTAGATAGCATCGACTGGTAAAAGCGACCTCAGATTCGAGTTCCTTGGCCCAGAATACCCCTGTATAGTGAGTATCGTCCAAATCGAACAATGTTTGACCATATTTAGGCCTAAAGGAGGCATACAATAAAGGAGATCGTGTATTGATAACTTCTCTAATTTGTCAAACTTCCATTTCATTTAATCCAAACCCATCTGATAAAACTGGCAACTATATGTTCTGTGATTTTGTTTCGATAATTCTGTGTAAAAAGGGATTAAGTATTTTCAAAAACATTTAATTTTTGGCATTTAGAATCAGAATTTTTCAAAATCCTTTCTTAGTGAGCACCTACATTATGAAACGAAGTTACTGTCAAAATTCCATGTCTGTACCTGTTATAGTTTAGGCTCTACGTTGATTCCTGTCAGTCAGTCAGTCAGGACAAAGCCTCTGAACATTTACTGAACGAGTATCTGAATAGATACGGAGCATTTATTTAAGAAATAGCGGATAGTTTTTTAAGTAATGAATTGCTAAAAGCAAATTAACGGATGACAGTGCGTTATTTATGAATTTACAATATAAAAAACACTTATTTTATTATTATTAAAACAAGTAAGTACATCTATACTACAGTACTTGGACACCCTTAGCGGAAAAAAAAATCTTTCTGAACTGATATGCCCATCAAATTTTCCCTAGCAAATATGTGCCATTTAAAAAGAAAGAAAAAATAATTCTTTATTGCTACAAGACAAACTGCTATGGTGTATAGAATATACCTGAATTAAAATTAACTATGAACACTTGGTGGAGATTCTCAAATGAAATTCGAGAATTCTTAATTATTGTCTAAAAGTAACTATTTGTACATGGAAAAGCTCCTCTCTACCTTCACTGAGACATGACCTAAAATGCCGAAAAAGACCTAAACACGCCGAAAATGACTTAAAAATGCAGAAAATGACCTAAAAATTGCCCAAAAATGACCTGTCTCTTGAAAATGACTAAAAAATGCAAAATAAAGCAAAAAATGCAAAAACAAATTGCCCTTATTTAATAAATTATTTCATGATACACATTTAAATATATATTCGAGCTATCTTTTAGCCTTCATATAGAAAAGATGCAAAATCATCAAATGCCTTGCCCTAGTTATTACACAGATTGTATGACATGTGTTCGCCAGTTCACTAGACTGTTATTTGGGGAAGATCTGTGAGTCTTTATGTACTTTTTTCCGCCCTTTCTAAGCCATATATAAAAATAGCGTAACCTACCGTTTGGCTCATTAAAACATTTTAATAAAGGAATTAATCCAGATACTCTCAGTGTAATTTTAGGTCATGACATAACTTCTGTTGTAGTATGTAGAGTTCTTCTCAATTTATGTGGAAATTACTGACGAAAATGACCATGTTTATTGTTATTGTGGCTGTTTTAAAGGGGCGTACTTCCACCCTTTTAATATTCATTATTGAGACAAACTCCGTGAAAAGAAGAGCTGCCCTTTAATAATAGCAGCGTGGAGTGATTTGTGATGCAAATGACATGCAAATACGCTGGACACGGCGACACCAATCATTACATCGTGTAAGCCTACTAAAGTTAGGTGTAGGCCTATGCGGAAACAATTTTTCAGCTGGAAGACAACTCCGGTCGGCGTAAACAAAATCACGTCTAGGCCAGATTCTCGACAGTCAAAACACAATTCGATGGCTCAGAACAAGAAGTTACAACTCTAAATAAAATCAGGTAAACTGGTGTAACAAAGTGCCAGAATGATTTTGTTCAATCAGTGATGATTGCAATAAAATTATGATATGCAGAAAATAAGTTATTTTTGCTCTCGATTTCCGGAGTTAAGCTCCAGATCTATTCATTAAGCAGGGTTTATGGAAGAACAAATGCCTAGTTTGATAAGCATAGGAATATGTGGGTAGTTATATTTGTCAAAGTTATTTGCATTGCAACTTCCAAAGCCGCATATGAACATTGTAAAACAATATGTTGCCTTGAGAACTGATTTGCATGTGATGAATTCTTTCTAATATCTACTCTTATACAATTCAACGGCCCTAAATAGCGTGCTTGCTCGCCCGCTTCGTGAGACATCGGGTATACTCGGCGATGTTCGTCTCTCGCAGTCTAAACTTTCATGACGACTACAAAATTAGGAAGGAAAACCGTTTCTTTATTATATAAGGCCTAAGTGAAATGAACACAATGAACAAATATTCTAAGTTTATTTTTACTTACAATTTTCATAGCTCTGAAACACAAACATTTTTAATAATCTACCAGTATAATTTTCTTAAAAATCCTGGAGTCAATGAATAATGGCGGGCGAAGCCGGGGGCAACAGCTGTAAAATATTGATGGTTTTATCTCTTGAAATATCGCTGATAATAATAATCCAAACAAACCATTCCTTCCCTTGAAACATTATATAATTTCTGAAAATTACACTGAATTGATAAAATAAAATTCACATCATATTCATGTCAATAAACAGCTGAGAAACAATACGTATTATGTGTTCACAGGTTCTTTCGAACTGCATAATCGATTCTGATATACTTTTCCCAGGGGGCGCTTTCATGTCGTGGAATGTACTCTAAAGCAGGAATGGCTTAGTTTATGAATGATTCGCGTGCAAGTGTTAATAAATATAATGCTTTAATAATTATTATACTCTTAACTTTTAATTTTTAAAAGAATTATCGTGGCGAAGCCACGGGCACCTCCTAGTATTAGTATAAAATAGGCACTAAATTGTTCATAACTCCGGTACAGGTCAACCGATTTGGTCCAACATCAATAGGCTTCGTCCCATGGACGTTATAAATGTGTATACCAAGTTGGATGAAAATCCGATAAAGCGTATTGAGTTATCGCGCGTACAGACAGACGGACAGATATTTTCCCGTTCATCACACATTCTTAGAAAGTACCATTCTGGCACTTAATAACATTTCATTAAATGGATGACTGGCAGAACGTGGTATGTCGCTTTTCATAACTTTACAGGAGATCCAGTTATGTACAGGTTGTATGAAATTATATACTTAACCATGAATGATATTCCACCCAAGGCTAGTATCGTTCTAAGGTACGTATCAATAAGGATTACAACATTATGGCCCAAAATAGCATTTTATAGACTGCACTCATTACTCAAAGCCTGAAACTATTTTCCTAAAACAATGTCCACAAAACTCGAATTTTTGGAAGAGGACACACACTCGAGTAGAAAACTCAACAGGTTCATAAATATGGCAGGTTTTCTAAAAGTCAAAGTCGCAGTATTGTTGGTGCAATTTTAAGAAGCCCTCGTCCCAAACCATCGTCTATCTACAAAAGAATATATAGCATTGTTCCCTAATCCGAAAATGTGCACCGACACCTACAAAGAACAGGTGCTCTGGTAGTCGCGTGGATTTCCCCAGTCTTGCCGCTGCCAATCACTACTTCACTATGCCCGGTTTCTACAAACTTGTGAATTACCTATGGATAAATTAGTCCCATTTCAACCACAATGATATAATGAGCAAGGCCTTGGAGTTGTATAGCTAATTTAATTCAGAAGGCTTTGATTCTCATTGTTACTGATCCTACAAAGAGGTTAAATTTTATCCAGCCATCCATGAAAGGATAAATTAACCCGACGATTTACCCTTGGAAAGATCTAGCCCGAGTTTGTAGGAACATTTTTTCTGTCATTTTCATATTTACTCAGAGGACATTTATCTAGAAACTCGCCATAAATGTAAGTGATTGCTATCTTTAAATTATTTGTGTTTGTGTGGTGTTAATCTTGTGTAAATTCTGTCCATTGGGTAATTTACCCATAGGTAATTCGCGAGTTTATAGAAACCGGCCATTAGTAAGTAAATTCTGTGGTACGTATTTGATATCATTGTACTGGACTGCAGACAAGTGTGAATACGCCTAATTACCTTTGTGTGCACTGACTGACAGGTCGAAGAGGATTAGGGTGGCAGCAGATAAGAGAAGTTCTTGGAAAAAGAGTCTTTAAAAAGTGGCACCCACTTTACATAGTGAGATGGTAATAGCGTAGGGAGAAACAGGGTTTTCCCGATACGTTTTGAGCCATAGGAACTGTAAGATTTTCAAAACCTCCGGGTTGCCATCGAGTAAGTAAGTTGGAGTTACCTGAATTCTGCCACACTCTGTACCGCTGGAGCCCTTGTGGTGGATAGGGAATAGCGCCCCCAGCATGATGTCGCCCGTGTAGTTGAGATACTTGCGGGGTGCCGAGCTACTCACAGAACCCATCAGCTCGAGACACGTCACCGACCAAAGCAGCATAACTCTGAAACAAGTAATAACACTACTTACTTTAAGTGGATATTAGAAAACAACTGTAAACGGTGTTGGTCTCAAAATCTTATATATTAGTCCACGGCCGTCCGGAAGGGGGGAGGATAGGGTCGTTGCCCCCTCTAGGAATTTTGTTTATATTTACATTTATAAACTAAATGACTATAAGCAATAAGTAGGGGGCGGATTTCTATGACATGTCATATTTTCCCCCTTTGCTTTATTTCAGGTTTCCGACTAATTTAAACCGGATTCCAAGCATCCTGGTGAAAATGGAACGGCTTTTATTGTGCATATAACTGCATATTTAGGAAATTTTAAACTATTGTAGCATATTTAGTATGAATATGCATATTTAGGTCATATTTTTGGCATATTTGTGTGCATATTAAAGAAATTTTGAAGTTTCATATCATATTTTGTAGATTTTGCATTATAATGATACTTTTTGAAAATTTACAGATATTTTAAATAATTAACATTATATTTTAATAAAACGAATTGTAATGAAGCTTAAAAAATATATACACAATGTATAAGTGGTAAAGTCATTTTAAATTTTATTCGTCATATTTTAATGTTTTTTAGGTCATAAATGCATGCATATATCCTATTTTTTAGGTCATAGAAATCCGCCCCCTAGCAATAGGCAATATGAAGTGACACTTAAGGGGGACATACAGCTTGGGTGAAATCCAAGGGTGAGAAATAGATGAAATTCATTTTTTTCCCCTCAGCACTGAATTGTTCTGTAACCTTGTAATCTGACATGTTCTTTATTGACTACCTCTACAATTACATATTATTTTCAAAATTAAACTATTACAGTTACGGGTAGTTATCGTTTCCAAATGGTAGCCACGTTTCATGCATTGAAATGTCGTTTCCTTGATAACTTCCACAAATATCAATATTTCCGAGTAATTATTTTTCTGTGTATTTGTTAATAGCATATGAAAAACACTATCTACAATAATTCATTTAACTTTAATAGGTTATTTTTTTAAACTGTAAGTTACATATCTTAATGAAAAGGAAAATCTTTTAAAAAAATTATAACGATACTTATATTGTAGAAATTCCAAAGATTGTAGATGATGTTGTTCCTATGATGTTTGCAAATAAATAGAAAAATAATCACTATAAAATATTGTCATTTGTGGAAATTATCACGGAAACGGCATTTTAGTGCACGAAACGTAGCTGTAATAGTTTGATTAATTTTGAAAATAGTACAGTATATAATTGTAGAGGTAGTCAATAAAGAATATGCCAGATTAAGGTTACAGAACAATTAATTGCCGAGGAAAACAATAATGAATTTCACCTATTTTTCACCTATGAATTTCACCCAAAGCTGTATGTCCCCCCCTTAAGTTTCCACATACTATAGTTGGAGTTAGAAACATAGAGTTCTGCTATACAGAAACGAATTGTAACGACTAACTACCTTGAGTATGTAGGAATAATTACTTCTACTAAACTTCGACATTTTTCCAGGCAAACATTTCATTGTAATGAAGGTAAGACAATGGAAGAATCACATTTTATATTAATAGTAGGTGAAATTGTAAGGGTGTACAGTAAATCAAGGATGTGGATGACGATGACGATGATGATGATAATAATAATAATAATAATAATAATAATAATAATAATAATAATAATAATAATAATAATAATAATAATAATAATAATACTGTAATAATACTGTTGTAATAATAATAATAATAATAATAATAATAATAATTATTATTAATATTATTGTAGAAGTAGCATCATAGTGATGGTGCTGTGGTGGCATTAATTTTACATTTGCCCCCATCTTTTACAATATTTCTGCGGACACCCATGTATTAGTCTGGATACTTTCAGAATTGTATTAATTTACTTCATATTAAAGATAGATGAATAGTCAGCAAAATCTACTGAAAGCAGAGATCTGAAATATTAAACGAAGATGGGCTGAAGGATGGCCGAATGCACCTCGAACCCAGATTTTTTATTTTCGCTTTCGTTCGCCAGTTATGAGTGAAAACTGGCAGAAAACGTGATTTTTTTAGCTTTCGAAGCATGCGTCTTTGCCATCTTTTGTCAAACATTCAATCTGAGGTCGTTTTTTCCCCAAGTTGCGCTTTCTAATCGTGGAATGCACTTCAAAGCCGGATTTTTAGCTGTTTCATTAATTATTAATCGTTTAGTTTAGGACTGTGAATGTTTTGCGTGCAAATTGTAATTTCTAATCTATTATAATTTTGTAATACGACATTTTTCTTGCATCTTTTTGATGCTCTTGGCACATTACACAAATTAAAAGAAAAGTTTACATTCTTTTCAAAGAGCATAAATGGTTTTAGATGTTCAGAAGGAATTCATGTCATATTCATTTCTCGGTGGCACATTCTGTGGATGGAAGAGTAGACAAGACAAAGCACTTAAGGGATCTATTTCACGCTTTCTTTTTCTTGGCGTGCGACCAAAGTGACGCGAGAGAATTGTTCGTTCGGGACTCAAACCCATGTGTTGACTTCCGTTTCCTGTTGACGCCGCGTGTATTATGGCGCGTGCGAGGTTAATGCCGTGCAATTTAGACCATGTGGTCCTCATAAAGAAGTTGGGACTGCTATGCTGCATTCAGGCATTCCATATTTGTGGTAACCACTTCATTTGTCGATAAAAACATAATTTTTGTATTTATCGATTAATGCATTCATTTGTTGCTAGAAATATCAACAATTTAGCCATTCCTGACAGAGAAAATCTTCTTGTTTAGGGAGTGGGAGTATAAAATGAGAAAAATTTTGATGTGATATACTCACATAACTTTCCCTACCCTATTATTTATTATTTATTGATTCTCCCAAAAAGGAAAGCCCTAACGTACATAACGCATGCTAGGGCTAGAGTTGAAATAGTTGAAGTACAGAAATACAAAAAAAATAATTATTGCTTGAATATTACCTACCATACAACAATCCGAACAAAAGAAAAATCACATGCAACAAAATAGCAGACAACAAATTAACAAACACAAAATAAATAAAATCAGGTAAACTGATATAACAAAGTGCCAGTATGTTTTTTTAATCAGTTATAATTTCAGTTATGAATCATAATTATTATTATACATAAAATAAGTATATTTAAATAGATCTCCGAGTTAAACTCCAGATCGATTCATTAAGCAGGGCTTACGGAAGAACAAAGGTCTAAAATTTTATTCTTAACCTTATTTCATATTGGTATACACTAATATAATAAATTCTTAAAATATATAAACATTTTACAAAATGCACTGACAATGAAATAGTACAGTAAGCCAATAAGAAGAGGATAGTTCCACCTAGCGGTATGCAGTTATGTTCTGAGTAGAGGCTTATGCAATTTTAACGCAACGCAATAACTTTAAAGCTAGTTTCTGTTCTTGAAATAACATTTATAGGCTTATGTTAATCATTCTTTAGGAATGATGTTGAGGTTAATGAAAGACAATTAATTCCCAGTGTTTATTTTTAAAGAAAAATGTAATACTTATTTAAGCACATTAATAAAATAGAACACAAGAATGGAATAGGCTCAATTTCACATAATTAATAATAATACTAAAAAAAAAGTCGGTAGCGGGTGGATTCGAACGTGATACCTCTAGATCTACTAGACAAGCACTTTACCCCAAGACCAAAACACACTACAAATTTGAAGCGTCTAATACCAGCTATCAACTGGCTATTGCGTCGTAGCTCATGGAAAAGAAAAATCACTTACTGTATTTCGACATTACGCGTTATTTCCGAGCCCTGCTAGTTTTCTTATGTTACATTATTGTATTATTTCATTCAATTGTATTATAATATGCTCGATATTCCAGTGATAAATATTGATGTGTCTCTAGTTGCAGAAACGTAGTACCAACTAATGGATATTCTCAGAGCTTAATGTTTTTATGTATTAAGAGGTCAGGAATTATTAATCTGACCTAGACTGAAGTAAAATTCAATACTTTAATTTAATTGTAATCAATTTTAACAAAATAAATAGTCATTATACAACAGCATTTAATCTATAATCGAACATATGGGAACATTTGTTTTTCATGTAGATGTCAACTGTCCATGACAACTGAAGGAGGCTTTATAATCTGTCATTCATTGAAGACGCTATAAGAAAGAACCGAGAATTTGATTTTGCATTTGAAGAAGGTGCCTTCTTTTTTACCCTCCTTTACTAAGGAAGGTTTCAGGAGGAATTGAAGGCATGTTCCAGAATTCCTCATTATAATAATAATAATAATAATAATAATAATAATAATAGGAACGCGCACGGAAGTGCATAGATTTTGTTTCAAAGAATGTTATTGCTCTTTGATTTCCTCGTTATTTACATTAGTTACGGGACTCGCCCGCTGATTGGTTGACCACGAGCCAATCAAAATGCTTCGAATTGAACAAAATATTATAATAAATTTGACTGTTAATTACTCTTTATTTCGGTACTGGACAACCGATTAGGTCCAAATTCAATAGGCTTATTGCCATGATTGTTATAAATAAGTATACGAAGTTTCATGAAAATCTGATTAAGCGTATTTGAGTTACCGCGCCTTTTGTTATGATTCCATAAAAAGGCACTAAATTGGGTATTATTCCGGTACCGGCCAACCGATTTGGTCCAATATCAACAGACGTCTTCCCATGGACATTATAAATAGGTATTCCAAGTTTCATGAAAATCCGATAAAGCGTATGTGAGTTATGGCGCCTTTAAAATATACACTAAATTGGGTTTTACTCCGGTACCGGTGAACCGATTTGGTCCAATTTCAATAGGGTTCTTCCCATGAACATTATAAACGCGTATACCAAGTTTCATTAAAATTCGATAAAGCGTATTTGAGTTAGAGCGCGTACAGACACACGGACGGACGGACGGACAGACATTTTTCGTCCCCCACACAATCTCATAAAGTACCATACTGGCACTTAATAAAATCAGGTAAACTGATGTAACAATGTGCCAGTATGTTTTTGTTTAATCAGTTATGACTGCAATTATGATATGCAGAATATGTTTTTTTTTTTTTTTTTTTTTTTTTTTAAATTGATTTCCAAGTTAAGCTCCAGATTTATTCATTAAGCTTAAGGGCTTACGGAAGAAGAAAGGTCTACCATCTCGGCCACCTGGGTAATTTTAACGGTCTAGTTGGATAAGCGCATGTAAATCAATATGTTTTTTGTCATAGCTACCTGTATGTTAATTTCCAAGGCCTTATAAGATCACAGTAAAACAATAGGCTATGTTGTCAAGATAACTGATTTTCATTTTTTTTATAAATTCTTTCGAATACGTATATTACCATAAAATAGGCACTAAATTGAGCATTATTCCGAAACAGGTCAACCGATTTTATCCATTATGAATAGACGTCTTCCCATGGACATTATAAATGTGTATACCAAGTTTCATAAAAATCCGGTAAAGCGTATTTGAGTTACCGCGTCTTTAAAATATACACTAAATTGGGTTTTACTCCGGTACCGGTCTACCGATTTGGTCCAATATCAGCAGACGTCTTTCCACGTACATTATAAATGGGTATACAAAATTTCAGGAAAATCCAATAAAGCATATTTGAGTTATCGCGACTTCTTATATATTAACATAAAAACACTAAATTGGGCATTATTCCGGTACTGGCCAACCGATTTGGTCCAATATCAATAAACGTCTTCCCATGGACATTATAAATGCGTATACGAAGTTTCATAAATATCCGATAAAGCGTATTTGAGTTATTGCGCCTTTAAAGTAGACACTAAATTGGGTTTTACTCCGGTACCGGTCAACAGATTAGGTTCAAATTCAATATGGCACTTCTCATGGACGTCATAAATGGGTATACCAAGTTTCATGGAAATCCGATACAGCGTATTTGAGTGATGGCGCCTTTCTATTAGAAAGGCGCCATAATCTATTAAAATAGGCACTAAATTGGGCATTACTCCGGTACCGGTGAACCGATTTGGTTCAATATCAATAGGGTTCTTCCCATGGACATTATAAATGTGTTTTCCAACTTTCATGAAAATCCGAAAAAGCGTATTTGAGTTATGGTACGTACAGACACACGGACAGACAGACGGACAGACATTTTTTCGTCCACCACACAATCTCATAAAGTACCATACTGGCACTTAATAAAATCGAATAAACCATGTTGAAAATATTCATAATTTTGGAAACACACACACACACACATATATATATATATATATATATATATATATATATATATACATATATATCATAGCCTATCTATATATTGAAAATGCAACTCATTGTAGATTTCATAGGGCAGTGATATTTATGGATATTTGTAAATATTATTAATAAGTATTTTTAATTTTTAAAAAAATTTAATAGGGTGCAGGAGTTTAAAAAATTCGAGCCCATAATGTCTTACATGAAGTATTAAAATTTGTCTTTTGTGGTAAAAAAAAATTGGACAGTCAAACAACGCATTGGCTATTGCCATTGAGTTCGTAAGTAATTGTAGTAATAATAATAATAATAATAATAATAATAATAATAATAATAATAATAATAATAATAATAAAAATAGTAATAATAATAGTAGTAGTAATAATAATAATAATAATAGTAATAATAATAAGGAAGAAGAAAACTAATTTTTTTCTTCAGTAATATTTTACTTTTTGAAGTAGAGATTTTTCTCTGAAATTGGGAATTTTGTTTTTGTTTTGTTGGTAGCACTAGATTTTTTCAAGAAAACCGTTAGCTTTATGGTAAGTGCGGAGGTCTCTGTCTACTGGTGTTTCGTTTTTGTAGTGTAAATTTTCAATATTATTCGAACTTGGATACGTCTTCAGAGAACTACAGAACATTGTAAGTGTTTATTTATATTTTAAATAATAGATGAGTGGTATCAATTCATTTTTAACCTAAAATTCCCCGATGACATGTTGAAGGGCCTCTAAACTCCAACTTAACCTGAAATTAGCTTTGACGTAAGGAAGAAAATTCTACTCTGTCTTCTATGATTACAGTACTATGTTATTTTAAAATTATTTAAGTGCTCTCCGAGCGAAGTAGTTCATTCCGATCAGCAGAATTGCATATTTAATTGATTACCGATTCGGCACAAACTTTAATTTTCTATTCTATTCTGACTTATATACTGTATATAATATCTTTCCCTGACTTGATCTGTATCTATGTGTCTGCAAAATATATTACAGGATCGTTGATTCCCGGCATCCGGAACCCCCCCCCCCCCAAATCAAAACAAAAAATTCTATTTAAGTTATTTAAGATCCATTTTGTCAAATATTTAATTATTTTATTTAGCAATAAAATACTGAACTTGTAAATGTATGCATACTATTTCTACTGTTCCATGTGTAATTTAGCTTTTATTATAATTGGTATTAAGTGTTATAACTTAGGTAACGATTTCTTGTTTAAGTTGTCATATATTAGAGTAGCATATAGTGAATAAAATTGCTAACTAGTTTTCCAGTGCTAAAATAGCGTAAAATGTGATTTTTATTAGTTCAGTATTTAATTTTTTCTTGGGGTGGACCCCGTATCCTCCTTTCTTGGGGGGGGGCATTCCATACCCCCCCCCCAAACCCCCAGCACTTTCGACCCTTCCTGAAATTATTTTCTGGTTACGCTACTGATTCAGAGAAGCTCAAAACACGTATTAATGTTGAAAACTCGATATCGAATTTCAGGGTCGAATACAATGCTTCCATACCTGTAGTAACCCTTTGTGATGCGTATTGCTGTTCTAAATCTGAACACAATAATAATAAATATTACTGTCATTAAACCAATATAAATTAGCAATAGACGAAGTCAGGTAGCAGTAAACTTAAATTATACAAAGTTACAGTGAGCTAAGTATTACGCCATAAGAATCTTACATTTTTACAATTATTGCATAACTTGTCAATAGACCAAGTTAGTGTAATGTCAAGACACAATAAAATAGAAAATAACAAAGTATCATGATTACAGACCAGTCTCATTAGTGATACACATAGAAATAAGACAGTTTTAGAACTACAGATGCATTCTTACGATATATTACTATTAAAAAAATTCATCTATATTATAAAATGGATTCCTGGCTAACCGGTCCTGTACTCTTATCGTAAAGATATTTACAGGTAAATTTTGATAATCTATTAAATAGTTTCTGTCCAGTAATTTGACAACTAATTATAGATTTTAATAGCCTATGGTGTTGTGTACATAGATATGGGTATTGAATCTGGTATTATGAGAGTGAATACTACATTGTAGCTCCGGTAATTTATTTTTGTATACACTAAACGAGTGCAAGAGGATGTCTTAAGGCCTTAACTCTGCCAGAAACAAAACCATTTATTATTATTATTATTATTAATTATCATTATTATTATTAGGCTTACCTACGGTAATGGTAAAGTAATATAATAAGCTGACATAACTTATTCTAACCTAAGCATGAACAATGTGATTTTCTCTCAACTCATCGTGATCTAGAGTAAGCACAGGGGTGCAAAAGTCTATTTATTTATGTCAGTACTAAACCATATTTTTGCTTCAAATAAATTAGTGCCTCATCTGTTAATACAGTCATGATTACTGATCTCATAGGATAATGAAACCTCATGAGCAAACAAGACCGTTTGGGTCACAGCATTTGTTTAATTCGATTAACTCGAATATATACCAATCACGTTCGTTTATCTTACAATATTCTTGCAATAATAATGCTTAGACAGTAGGGAGTTATTTCTTGGTCCCCAACTCCCATAGAAATATTATCTAAGAACTTGACTCTAGCAAGATCCAGTGTGGCGTGTATACCATCTGACGTTATTACGGGTCTATGAGTTGTGGGGGCAGGTTCCCATTAATTGCTTTAGGGGAGAGTAGAAGTAACTACTTAGAACTGGCCACCAAAGCCGTAATTGTGTTTACAAGCCTAGGAGAAAACAATGTATTAATAGACCTCCATATTGACATCGTAAAACAACTCCATTATTCAGGGTGATCCGCTATTGTAGTCTGGGCCCTGTTTCATAGAACTTCTACTTCATAAGAATATTTCCTAATACTATTAGAAACCCTAGAGGCCAATGTCGGAAGTTCTCCGCAAAAAAACGTTACTTCTGCAAAGGCTTCAAAGTCAGTCATCTCAGAAGCAAGTTTTATGACATTGGTCCTTTTAGAACCAAGCCACAGAGTTATGAGTTTATGACTAAATTATTATTAAATATTCCTAATATTATTAGTAAACTGTTTCATAGACCGCAGAACCAATAAAATGTATTGATAATATTAGGTGTTTTTCTGTAAGTGTATTTGGGCTAATAAGTTATTCTCAAACCCAAGTAATTCTGATTTCGTGATCTTAAAATCATGGAAAATGAATCACTCTAATTTAATTATCAATTTAGAAAAAGCTAGGCTACATAGGCTATCAAAGGAATTTTTATTTAATATTGTTTCATCAATACAAGTTGTTTTCAGAGAACGAGTGCAATGTTCTAGGCTTCAACTATTTGACTCCCATATCCAGGGAAGATAATATTCATGTACAAGCATATGGAGATAGGTTGCCTCAGAAACAGTTTCTATGGACACATCACTTGTATTCGGAGTGCTTCATTTATTTTATGTTATGAGCATCGTGAATGATGCTGTAAACCAAAGCAGTAGTTCCCAAACTATGAGTCGCGGGAGGAATTTCGGTGGGTCGCGAAAAGTGTGGGAAAAGTTAAACTTGTTTTCAATATAAGGAAAGAGTGTTTAATTTTAACTGTGTTTTCTCACAAAGCAGGGCATTTGAACACAATAAAACTATTGAAAGGCATATGAAAAACATGTGCTGTATTTTATCTAGCCTATATTGGTTATCGTTATGTAGTATTGGGTCCCGAAAAAAAGTTCTAGGTGAAGGTGGGTCCCAGGATAAAAAAGTTAGGGAACCGCTGGACTAAAGTATACCCCAATATAAACACACGATCAGAATACATCAGTAATATATAATGAACAATATAATTTAACAGAAAATATCAGAAAGCTATACTTATTACAGGTAGTTCAATAAAGCCGCAAAGGATGTTTGGAAAGCCGATTAAATATATAAAAGATAATATAATTTGGTTACAATAAAGGTATTTTATCTTGCCGAAGTTTACGGCATTTGTTCAATATATTTTCGCGCTCAATATAAGCATGCGTTTTTCTTTCTTTCTGTACTAATTGAGTAGGTGTAGTTAATAATTATCTAGAAGGCCGTCAAATAAACATGTTAATGCAAACAAATGACATATCATACTAATCTCAGCACAGACTGTCGCCTGCATTAAACACCTATTTATCGATATAATTTTTGCTAAATAGACCTAATAAATATCAAGCAGACTTTAATCTCTTTGGATAATACGAGACCGCGAAGATTAGCGTCAATATTAATGCTCAGTACATCCATATAGGTCTATTAAGTCGGAATTATGAACTCCTCTCCTTATATATCACATTCCTTATAAGGATGCCATGGAACATGTGTTTGACTTGTAAAATTGTGTCATATGCAGCAATTCTATATCAGGAAGAAAATGCAATAAAATCGGATTACAAAGTAATCTTTTTGATGCATTTATTTTATTTACATTTTCAAATGTATTGTATGTGAGTAAAAACGCTTAAGCAGAACCGGGTATTTATAGAGATCGTGGTATTCATGCCATTTTATTAGATAAAGAACTGATTTTTGTATTTGCGCGGGTTCAGATTATTATTATTTTATTTTATTTATTATTATTTTATTTATTTATACAGCCTTTTCTTCCACTGCACCAGTATCATTTCGTTACAATAAAGGTATTATATCTTGTCGAAGTTTACGGCATACATATCGTAAATAATACATAGGCTACTACAAACAATACAAGAACTAATTAATTATAAATTAAAACTAAACATGCTGCAGACAATAAAATTACAAGGATTTAATTACAAGTTTGATAAACTAAAATAAAATTAATGACTAACCCTAGTGACGATTTCCAATGACTCACCCCAGTGATGAGTCTTCGCAAAATTGTGCGTGATTATTTCCATAACCACAAACTCCCTATGTTCAGAAAGGTCTTGTCAACAGTAAATAAAAGCAGGTAAACTGATGTAACAAAGTGCCAGTATGTTTTTGTTTAATTAGTTATGACTGCAATTATGATATGCAGAATATGTTTTTTTTTTAATTGATTTCCAAGTTAAGCTCCAGATTTATTCATTAAGCAGGGCTTACGGAAGAAGAAAGGTCTACCATCTCGGCCACCTGGGTCATTTTAACGGTCTAGTTGGATAAGCGCATGTAAATCAATATGTTTTTTGTCATAGCTACCTGTATTTTGATTTCCAAGGCCTCATAAGATCACAGTAAAACAATAGGCTATGTTGTCAAGATAACTGATTTTCATTTTTTTAAATAAATTCTTTCGAATACGTATATTACCATAAAATAGGCACTAAATTGAGCATTACTCCGAAACAGGTCAACCGATTTTATCCATTATGAATAGACGTCTTCCCATGGACATTATAAATGTGTATACCAAGTTTCATAAAAATCCGGTAAAGCGTATTTGAGTTACCGCGTCTTTAAAATATACACTAAATTGGATTTTACTCCGGTACCGGTCTACAGATTTGGTCCAATATCAGTAGACGTCTTTCCACGTACATTATAAATGGGTATACAAAATTTCAGGAAAATCCAATAAAGCATATTTGAGTTATCGCGACTTCTTATATATTAACATAAAAACACTAAATTGGGCATTATTCCGGTACTGGCCAACCGATTTTGTCCAATATCAATAAACGTCTTCCCATGGACATTATAAATGCGTATACGAAGTTTCATAAATATCCGATAAAGCCTATTTGAGTTATTGCGCCTTTAAAGTAGACACTAAATTGGGTTTTACTCCGGTACCGGTCAACAGATTAGGTTCAAATTCAATAGGGCACTTCTCAAGGACGTCATAAATGGGTATACCAAGTTTCATGGAAATCCGATACAGCGTATTTGAGTGATGGCGCCTTTCTATTAGAAAGGCACCATAATCTATTAAAATAGGCACTAAATTGGGCATTACTCCGGTACCGGTGAACCGATTTGGTTCAATATCAATAGGGTTCTTCCCATGGACATTATAAATGTGTTTTCCAAGTTTCATGAAAATCCGAAAAAGCTTATTTGAGTTATGGTGCGTACAGACACACGGACAGACAGACAGACGGACAGACATTTTTTCGTCCACCACACAATCTCATAAAGTACCATACTGGCACTTAATAATGATCTTCCTGATGAAAATACATCATCCACCAGAAACCAGTGATTGAAATCGATTTTGAATTTAACCGAAAGATATTGACTACTGCTCCTAACTATCTACATGTCTACATGGACTACCTGTCCATCATGAACAAATTAGCGAACGTCTATCAATTTTAATTTTAATTGTGAACCTTCTTGTTGATGTAATTTCTTGACGCATGAATAGCAGGTAGCTTGCTACATGACGCAGGAGTCTAGAGTCGCCAATTCCATGTTGTTGCGAAAGCGTGATGAATGCGTTTTACAAGGTCTATACAAATCCTATGGATATACTGCACTTTGCTTTTTGCATTATCTTGTGTCATAAATGGTGAACATCCTAGTGGATAGATATCCGCTATTATTATCATTATTATTATTATTTCCTTTCGAATAGGCCAGCTTAGGACCACGTGAAACAGTTGTCTTCTTCTTGTCTTCCCAAAACTTCTTCATCCTTTCGCGATGTTGTTGTTTCCGTTCTTCCGTCCATTTACTTTCCGTTTTCTTCTTTGGTTTCTCTGGAAATTCGCCATCAAATATTGCTTTCCTAAACTTTTCTCTGTTTGCAATATCCTCCTTTTTTATGTTGAGTAATTTCAAATTATTATTATTATTATTATGTATATGGAATTGATTAAATAAAGTTTATTTGTTTTGATTTTTTTTTTTTTTGCATTTCGAAGAGATAACTCAATTAGGGCATTATTATTTTATTTTTATAAAGTTGCAGTTTTATTTATTTAATTTATTTATTTTAATATTGTCATTTGCCAATATGCAATTGCAATAGACATAATTACAAGGTAAAATACAAAGTTTAATATATATTTATAAAAAAAAAAGGCGTCTGGAGGTATTCATTAATGTTATAAAAGGCATTTTCCACCAACCACTTCTGAATAGTTTTTTTGAAAACATACCGATTCATTTGGGATACATTTACGTATTAGTTTGAATTTTTCAATACTATTTCTGTATTTAATGCTTGTCTATTATAGTTTTATAAGTAAAAAAACGTCCTCAGGAAACAAAACAGACTTCCAGCATAACTGCTATCCTTATTTTCTAAGGAATATGCATTTTTAACCCTACTACGGTACATTTCCAAGAAAACCTCCAGTAGAGGTACAAATCATTACTTTCAGGCAGAAGCCATTCGTTTTCATTGAGAATCTCCGCAAAGTTTTCATCCTTCATTTCAATTTAAGTTTATTGTAAACAACCATTGCAATTTTTGTTTGAGCAATAAATAATAATAATAATAATAATAATAATAATTATTATTATTATTATTATTATTATTTTATTTTAAATTACGTCTATTTGCTAGGGGAGATTTAAAGGCATGCAAGTTCGGAAATAAGTTTTTTTTTTCTCACAAAAAGTAGCATTGTAGCATTAATTTACTTATGGCCTTTTTCTATAAACTCGCGAATTACCTATGGGTAAATTATCCAATGGACAAAATTTACACAAAAATAACACCACGCAAACACAAATAATTTAAAGATATCAATCACATACACTTGTGGCGAGTTTCTAGATAAATGCCCTCTGGGTAAATATGAAAATGACAGAAAAAAATGTTCCTACAAACTCGGGCTAGATCTTTCCTAGGGTAAATTCGGGTTAATTTATCCTTTCATGGATGGCTGGCTAAAATTTAACCTTTCATAGGATCAATAGTAATATTTAAACAATGAGAATCAAAGCCTTCTGAATTAAATTAACTGTACAACTCCAAGGCCTTGCTCATTATATAATTGTAGGTTAAATGGAACTAATTTGTCCATGGATAATTTACCCATAGGATAGGTAATTCACTAGTTTGTAGAAACCGGGCATTAGTAACAAAATACAGTAGAGTGTGTTATATAGTAAATTAATTTAGTAAACAGTCAACCATTAAATTGTCCTCTAAAATCAACTCATTACTTATAAATAAAACTAATTACAAGAAATAATAAATAATTTATTGGTATTTTTCTTAAATTTCGTGTCATTTAATGCCCTGCCCTAGTTATTATTATTATTATTGTAAAAAGATGAAACTTAGACAGGGATGAAAGCTGTGCGCACATATTGAGATGCAATTTGTCAACATAAATTGTAATCTTGGTGATGTCCATTTTGTACATAAGGTCCTTATACAAAGGGCTAAAAACTTTTATTTGAAACTTTTTTTTCATAAAAATTCTTTGACTAATGCTTATAAGCCAGCCATCGTTTTGTACAAACTCATGTTTTGAGTCTTGGGTGGCGAATAGTAGACCGATATTTGAATCAGGCTGATACAACTGAATACCCTCCCTGTAATAGGCCTGTTACTATTCTATATCTGAATTATTTGAAGTGAGAAAGTTGTATTGCCCGTGCTTTAGGGTAGAGAAAGCTATGTGAGATATTTAATACTTAATAATTATTAATTACTAATATTTAACAAATAGAAATATAGGCTACGGCTATGACCGCAAGGAAAATTTGTTTAACTGTGACAACATAATTATAAAGAGTAAATAGGTCTATATAATAATGCTTTATTTTAAATCTCCTCTTTACTCCCCTGCCTTCGAAATTATACTGTTCGTAACATTTTTAAAATCATGGAAAGGTGATAAAAATTACAACAGAAAAAAGGAAATTTAATTATTTTCATGCACCCAAAACCTATAAAATGACGTTTGTATGCAACTTGAAACATCGCAGACTAAAATAGACCTAGTTAGCCATCTGTTGATTCTGCGTTAAATAAACATTGGGTAAAACCCTCCGTGCGAAAACTGGTGAAAAGGAAATGAAGACCACGGAAGTCTGGGAATGTGTTTTGCATTTCACAAGGCAGTAATAGGTACATCCTACTTCCATATACGTCTTAAGCCGAAGTAACTTAATCCTAACTAACATTAGGATGTTCTTTGTTGTATTATGTTCACACCACTAAGAAGACAGTTTAACCCTTACGTATCAGCAGCTGCACAGAGAAGTCTTAATCAAATTTAGTAAGGTCATGAACTTGCAATTACAGCTCATATTTCAGTTTGTATAAGAAAACATGGATGCCTGTTTTTGTTGTACGTTTAGTATTTGTTGCTATTATTATTAGCTTATTACCAGGGCCCGGATTCTGATGACATGTCATCTTTTTATTGATGCTGCATAGACATTGCCAACTTGTGGATAAATCCTAATCATGGCCTCTAGATTATAGAAATGCATTTTTATTAGGTCATTTTTTGTCATTTTATGCAATTTTATATTTTTAGGACATTTATTTCAATTTTAGGTCATTATTTTGTCATTTTCTTGTCATTTGCTTTCTTATTTAGTCATTTTCATGTATTTACATTGAGTGTATTGACTTTTTTTCGTCGCTAGCAGTGCTGTCTTTGAAGTGTTGTTTGTTTAATGCAAGAAGGAAAAATTCGGCGTTCAGTCGGAAGTGAGAAACAAAGAAACGCCAAAATTTTGTATTATATCACTATTGAAATTAGATTGACTTGGCACACGAGTCTGCAACCTGCTTAGATTTGAGAGTGCAAACTACTGTTTACCCTCAGTAAACAACAATATAATCCGGCAGACCACAAAAGGTGCCAGTATAAATTTCCGTGAGAAAAGAACATTCACAACATTACAGTTATTTACAGTTTTTACAATTATGTAAAAAGTAGTCTAGAACTTTGTATGTACAATAATAATTTTTTATAAATAAAATATCAGTTTTTAGGTCATTTTTTTATAATTATTAAGTAATTTCTTTAAACTTTAGGGTCATTTTATAGGTCATTTTTCAAACAATTTTAGGTCATCAGAATCCGGGCCCTGGTCATTACACTTGAACTTTTAGACTTGTCACCAGTTATTCTTCACAGGTACTAATATTTTCAAATAGTTACAATTCGTCGCAGTCACAATTCATTCTATAAATACGTCAACATCTAATTTGTCGTTAGCGTAGGCTATCATAACTTGTCACACCCTCGAGTGTCAGGCAATTTATCTTTTATAACACTCAATAAGAAACGCAATAATAGTTGCGTTGTGTTTCTATAGGTTCGGGTAATTTTTCCCTTTTACATTCACAATATTTTGAATGACGAATTTAGACATAAAGAAACCTATTCTGTATCAATTTGAGCAATCGCCTGTCTTTTGACTGGCATGTTAATTAATTAATTGGTATTTGCGCAGAATATTATTTTTACTAAGTACAATTAAACATCTGGTGTCTTGACGCATTTTAATAAATGTATATTATGCTGTATTTCAATAGCATCGTTTTATTAAGTGTCAGTATGGTACTTTATGAGATTGTGTGGGGGACAGAAAAATGTCTGTCCGTCTGTCTTTCTGTCCGTGTGACTGTATGCACGTTAACTCAAATACGCTTTATCGGATTTTCATGAAACTTGGTATACGCATTTACAACGTCCATGGGAAGAACCCTATTGGTATTGGACCAAATCGGTTGACCGGTACCGGAGTAATGCCCAATTTAGTGCCTATTTTCATGGCAATATATCAGAAAGGTGCTTTCAGATACGCCTTATCGGATTTTCATGAAACTTGGTATACGGATTTGTGACGTCCAAGGGAAGAAGCCTATTGAATTTGGACCAAATCGGTTGACCGGTACCGAAATAAAGAGTAATTAACAGTCACATCTATTATAATATAATCTTCGTTCTCCGACAATTCGAAGCATTTTGATTAGCTCGCGGCCAACCAATCAGCGGCCAACCTCCCATAACTAATGTCCTAATGTAATCAATTCTGTAAATAGAAATAATAGGTGAAATTACTTATTAAAGAGCATGCTTTCATTTCCAGTTTAATATAAGTATTAATTTTTTGTATAATGGATATAACACGCTAGAATATTTAGAATGGCCCACAATATGTTAAACATAACGTAACAAATTGCCAATCGTAAGTTGACATTGTTAGCCCGCCTTGTTTGATTCATGTCTTCATGACGATGTCAGTGTAAATAAAACATTTAAAACACAACTAGCCATTGAATATTGGTATAATATTGTGTTTCTATTGTTTTAATGTAGTTTTCTTATTCACTCCTGAGGAGCAATATACCTAGTGTAATTCCCGACAGATTGACTTTTAGTCCATGTGCCAGACCCCCAAAATCGACCATGTCATTATAATTTGGGGGGACTGAATGAAACTTATACCACACGTTCCTAGGGTCATGTGGAGCAAAAAAGTCGGGGGGGGGGCCATCATGAGGAGGTAGCTTTCAAACATGGCGGCCATTCAAAATGGCGGACGCTTGTGAATGTTTAAATTCAAATATCTCGGGACTGGGTTCATCAATCTTGAATTTTGTTTTTTCAAAATGTAGGTTATTCTTCTGGCTACATGTTTGTTCCACATGTCTGTGGCCAAAAAACCAATATTTATTGGTCAAAACTCTAAAAATAGGAAAAATAGATTTTTTGACATTTACGTTTTGCGGTTTATTACTCTAACCGTTGGGTATATCGAAAATGTGTCTGAAACAAAAGTTGTAGAGACACATCTCGCCTTTAAAACGCAAAAATGAAATCCAAGATCGGATCAATAGAATCCGAGATATCAAGATTCAAAGCGGGCGGAGCGGGGTTGAGCGTGTTGACCGAGCACTCGGTGCAGCCTAGCGAGAGGCGAGACTTAGCGTAAAATCCTGCACTTTATTTATTTTTAACCTCAGTAATTGCTTTATTACTAGATAAATTTACATTACCTACTAATGTGCACTATTTTTAACATGATTATTAAACACTTACTCATAAATACAATTAACAATTATATCATTTATCTGGGAAATGGACATCAACAGTTACCAACTCATATAATATACTGTCAAGGCTTTTATATCCGATTTTTAAGATGAAATCGTTAAAGGAACTTCAAATAGTCGAAATAATTTAAAAAAAAAATGAAAAAAGTATTACAATTTAGGTATGTATCGGAGACTTTTAACAATACTTTCAGAAATGAACACAGGACGTAACCAACTAAGAAATAAAAATTCCTATAAAATGCCTTATAGCCTAAAATATTATGAACAATCTTGAAATAAGTCTTCTTCACAAGAATCACTGTAATCAGTTATTATAATTGCACTCTTCCTCATCTGCTGTTGCTTTAGTACACCCCTTGCACCCACAGCTCTCGGTGCATCGGATTTGAGTAATAAATACAATTAACAATTATACAATTTATCTGGGAAATTAACATCACTATACATCCCTTAACTCTGTACTTCAAGATGAACATGTTCAAGTCACTCTACTTGGTACATCTTCTTACAAGTAATGAAGAAATGCTGTCCTTTCGGATGAAATATATCGCCCTAGTGGAGCTACTTTCCGTTTTTCTTCGGACTAATTGAGAAGGCATTTTTTTTTATGTTTTTAGCTGCTGTTGAATAAATTGTGCCTTGAATTTTTGCGCAGGATAGAGTGAACTACTCACATTATCTATCATAACACTTTCTTGAATTATCTAAACTAGAAGGAGAGCCCATATGTTCACCAATATTATGTAGAAGGAGGTTTTCAGTACAAATAAGAAGCAACAACCCATTTTCTAGAATTCCAGTGGACCAAGCCATCAAAGAGACTGTAAACAAAGACACCCAAACTCCTGAAGGTACTAAGGATTTCAGTCTGAAAAAGTAGACTGTAGTATGGTAATATGTTAATGCTGAGTACAGAGCTAAAGAACCTCCTCAGCATTCTATCATCCAGAGAAACAGATTAGTGACACCCTGACCTCCAAAGCCCAAGGACACTTAGAGATGAGAAAGACGTGACAACTCTCACTGACCTTCTAGCCGAGTGGACGATCCCCTTCGATCCCAACCCTTAAGATATTGTACATTTGCCTACTGGAATATATGTTCTTCTGATCACATTCATTCGGAAAACAAGGGGAAAATAGCTTATGAAGAGTTCACGTTTCGGCTAGCTAAAGGAGAAGGGTTTCATAAACGTATTAAGAAAGTGGGTCTTAAGATTAGTAGACTAAAGAAGAGCAAAAAAACCAAGGTTGAAAACAAAGAAGTAATCCTCCAGTGCAATCGAAATTTATTCAGCAAAATGACCTTTATTGCAGAAAACCAACAACTTGACATGATGGAAGGATTCAGATATCCTCTGGCACCGGCGAATGTTAATGGGCCTTTGAAGAAAACCTACAAATCAGTATTATCTAATTTTTTGGAAGTATACACCACCCCTGCCAGTCTGCCGGAAAAAGATTTGGCCTGAATCATTGATTCAATAGCCGTGCTTCAGTCCGTCAAAGGATAACAAAAAAGTTTTACGAATTCTCAACGAATTTTCTCAAGCAGGTTTTTAATATAGGTCGGAGGGTTGACATATATTATTCAGAGGTTTCGATCAAATTTTTGGAGCGGGAAAAAAGCGGAACAGCTGAAGGTATCAAATTTAGTGAAATCAAGGGTGGCCACAGAGTGGTTTGTTAGAGGACGCTTCTAAGGAACAGTTACGGCAAAAATATGACAAAATTATTTTTTTGCAGTTTGTAAGAGGAGAAATTTGAAAACATAATTGGAAACCTAGAAATCTTCGTAGCAGTTGGTGAGATCTGCTTCATGATCATTTATATTAGGAGAAAAAATGTTCGTGAGCTGTTCTGCACTCAAGAATAAGCTGATTCCAGAATGATGCTGCATGCAAGGAACGCCGCTACATCATCTGAATCAGTTCTTTGCTTTTCAATCAATACAGATGTATTAGTTTTGGCTGTAGGTTTTTGCAAAACCATAAAAAGCAAAAACTTCTGAATCGGGAAACAAACAAACCAGTTTTAACAGATATGCAAGTTTCCCAGATAGTATCTGCCTTAGGCGAACAGCTTTTTACAGCTCTTATTGGGTATTACTGCTGGTCTGGCTGCGACACAATCAGTGCTTTAGCTGGCCAGGGGAAAGTTAAAAGCTTTTGTGCAAAAAGGAACAAAGATTTATTGAAGCATTCAGGAAGTTAGGCAAAGATTGGATGATGTATAATGATGTTGATGACAGCAAAGAAGAATTTGTCTTCCAGTCGTATGCCCCCAAACGCAAGGTGAAATGAGCTGCGCTACCAGATGTTCAGAGGGCCAGATTGAGAGCTTTCAAATGTCTCTTTGTAAAGACACCTTGAGAAAACACAATAGACGTGCCAACTACCAGGCCGGAATTTTGATCAACTGTGCACCAGAAAGTTACTCGTGCTTAGCAACTCAAATCTGAATAATCGAGAGCTGTTGGTGCAAGGGGTTTGCCGAAGCAACGGCAGTTGAGGACGAGAGCAATAATTATAATACCTGACTTAAGTGATTCTAGTGAAGAAGACTTAATTCAACATTGTTAATAATATCGTATAAGGCATTTTATGGGAATTTTTATTTCTTAGTTGCTTACATCCTGTGTTCATTTCTGAAAGTATTGTTAAAAGTCTCCGATACATACCTAAACTGTAATACTTTTTTCCTCTTTTAATTATTTCGACTATTTGAAATTCCTTTAACGATTTCATCTTAAAAATCGGATATAAAAGCCTTGACAGTATATTATATGAGTTGGTAATTATTGACGTCCATTTCCCAGATAAACAATATAGTTGTTAATTGTATTTATGAGAAAGTGCTTAATAATCATGTTAAAAACAGTGCACATTAGTAGATAATGTAAATTTATCTAGTGATAAAGCAATTACTGAGGCTGAAAATAAATAAAACGCAGGATTTTACGCCAAGTCTCGCCTCTCACTATGCTGCACCGAACGCTCGGTCAACATGCTCAACCCCGCTCCGCCCGCTTTGAATCTGGATATCTCGGATTCTATTGATCCAATCTTGGATTTCAATTTTGCGTTTTAAAGGTGAGATGTGTCTCTACAACTTTTGTTTCAGACACGTTTTCGATATACCCAACGGTTAGAGTAATAAACCGCAAAACGTAAATGTCAAAAAATGTATATTTCCGATTTTTAGAATTTTGACCAATAAATATTGGTTTTTTGGCCACATACATGTTGAACAAACATGTAGCCAGAAGAATAACCTACATTTTGAAAAAACAAAATTCAAGATTGATGAACCTAGTCCCGAGATATTTGAATTTAAAAATTCACAGTCGTCCGCCATTTTGAATGGCCGCCATGTTTGAAAGCTACCTCCTCATGATGCCCCCCCCCCGACTTTTTTGCTCCACATGACCCCAGGAACGTGTGGTATGAGTTTCATTCAGTCCCCCCAAATTATAATGACCGATGGGTCTGGCACATGGACTATTTAATTCATTCATAACCTATACGGCTGCTTTAAATTTGAAAGAAACATGTCAGCGAATCGTAGGCCTACTACATCATTAACATTATTGTCATTGCATTTTGTAAAACGTTGACATATTTTAAGAATTTATTAAATCAGTGTATACCAATATAAATTAAGGTTAAGAATCAAACTTTAGATGTCAGTTCTTCCGTAAGCTCTGCTTAATGAATCGATCTGGAGTTTAACTCGGAGATCTATTACAAAAATAACTTCATTTCTGCATGGGGCTATCATAATTGCAATTTACACTGATTAAATCTCTTTTTATATTTTATTTTACTGCCATGAAGCATGTGCTTTTCAGAAGACTTTTACGAGCTACAATTAAACTACCAATCGTATTACTTTCATACGTGACCATCTCACTTCCCACAATTTAAAAATTCACATATTAGATGTGCCAAAAACCTGAGACTCCATTGTCTCTATCCTTTTAAATACCTTGTGGATTGGCCCAGATGTAGATTAATTTTTAAGCTAAATGCCGTCTATACTTTTATTCATGTCTGGACAGAATGCACACGAATACTTTATCAGAAATTGTAATAATGTTGATATTCCATGTTGTACGCTACAAAAGACTAAAAGAAGCTATATGACTTAAAGGAGTAGGTTTTATCATTTATTATTAATTTAATCTAGAAGGCTGCTACAGTTAAAAAAAAATACTGAAAACTTCTAATAAGTCTGAATAGTGCCAGATAACAGTCTGAACATAAAGGACTTTTTAACATAGGAAGTATATATACTTTAGGCAAAATCGTCTGTATGGCATAATTTATTTCTTTGGGATTGGAAAATGTTACTTCATGAAGTATGTAAAAGTATAAATAATTATGTAGATTTTCCTGTAAGTTGTAGATTACTATTTCCATTATCAATGACATAGCCGGTAACAAATAAGCGGGTAGCTGTAAAGTTTTTTTTTTTTTTAATATATTGTATAAGAAAATTTTATTATACAAATAATAATGTAAATATTATTGTAAAGTTATATACAACTGTTTCAAGTATACCTAGCTCAATTTCTCACACAATATGTAAAACTGTGACGGACTGCAAAGAAAATAGTTTCCACAATGATTAGTCCCTTAGTATATTTATGATATAAAATTCTATAATTTTACGTGATTTTATTTGCTTTGCCAATTTATTTTCCGTCATTTTATTACGAATATACCCTACATTGTATCCTACAATATACTTTATCGAGTATATTGCAGTAACACATGATAGGATCAGAATCTATGAGTTCCTCAGATCATCACAATCCTTTTGCTGATTTCGGAAGCACTGAAACGAGGTGCATAGACCAGCACAGGTCAAGAGACATCAAAATCTAGAGGCATTAGCCAAACCGTGAATTTTAGTCTCCATTATGTTTAGTTTCTCTGCTCGTACTTCAGGCAGAGGAAGTTTTGTGTTCGACCCCGAAATTGGAAGTCAATTTATTTTACATGAAAAGAATGTCATACACAATGTATTAGGCTATACGAAGAGGCAAACTTTTATTTGCGCAGAGGAAGTTATGCGTTTCACGTCAGATTATAATAATAATAATAATAATAATTATTATTATTATTATTATTATTATTATTATTATTATTCACGGAGCAGGAAATGGGCTGGACATGTTGCGCGCATGGGGGAGGTGATACAAACTACCTCAAAAGTACTGATTGGGAGACCGCTTGGAAGATCTAGACGTAGGTGGGATGACAATATTAGGATAGATTTAAGGGAAGTAATATTTGCGAGAATAAGGTTGAATGGGGGCAATGAACCTTCGGGTTCCATGAAATAGACAATATTCCTTTAGCTTGCTTGGGAATTGTCTATTGCCATTGAGTAAGTACGTACAAAATGATATATTTTAACGTTAAATTTGATATAAATTGGTAATTTTAATTTTTTATATGCTAAATCTTTACTTTTCAACTGCTAAAATCTACTGTCGCTATAGATAATTTATTGGTAATTTTTTTTATTTCGTGTATTTTTTTACTATTCTGGTCATTGAATGCCCTGCCCTAATTATTATTATTATTATTATTATTATTATTATTATTCCTTCCCCAGTCGTTTTACATATAAGTTACATCACATAGGATGCTGCTAATACTAATATGTCATAATGAGTATTGCGTAGACTTACCGATACATGCTGTACGGGTGATTTCACACATAGAACACTACACACGCACACAAGCACACAGACACTGATTCACACTACGCGCGCTTAGTGCGTCTGAACGCATTGACTTCCCCGCTGTGACTGAATAACTCACCAGTAGCCGGTGTGTCATCTCGGGGAAAGTATGGCGTCATCAGTTCCGTTTCCATCAGAATCAGGATTTTACAATAGTTACGCTAGTGAAAGCCATCAGGATTGGCAACAGTTTTATTACACCTTAATATTATGTAACTTAAGTGGCTTGTCTTCCTACCAGGGTTAAGTGGCCCCCTCCCGAAAGAGACTTTTAAATAATGAATTTTAAAATTAAAATGAAATTAGTTCAAGGTGTCACCCAATTGAAATATAAGAGGGGCCCAAGGGTCAGTATTGGGTCAATTGAATAAAAACAAAATCAGGCAAACTGATGTAACAAAGTGCCAGGAATGTTTTTGTTTAATCAGTGATAATTACAATTATTATGATAGGCCTATGCAGAAAAAAGTTATTTTTTAATCGATTTCCGAGTTAAGCTCCAGATCGATTCATTAAGCAGGGCTTACGGAAGAACAAAAGTCTAAAGTTTGATAAGGATATGTGAAGGAATATGTGAGCAATGTTATTTGTCAAAGATACCGAATTGCAACTTCCAAAGCCGTATATGAACATTATAAAACTACATGTTGCCATGATAACTGATTTCCAATTGACAAATTCTTTCTAATATAGGCTATTACCATAATATAGACATTGCTAAGTTGGGCATTACTCTGGTACCGGTCAACCGATTTGGTCCAATATCAATAGGCTTCTTCCCATGAACGTTATAAATGCATATACCAAGTTTCATGAAAATCCGATAAAGCGTATTTGAGTTACCACGAGTACAGACACACGGACAGACATACAGACAGACGAACAGCCATTTTCCCGTCCCCACACAATCTCAAAGTACCATTCTGGCACTATTTTACTTGCATTATTTTCAGTTAATACTGGCAGAGAATTGAATAAAACATAAGATTTACTTCAAGTTTACTGATTCATGGTCACTTCTAACTTTTATTAAGTAAACGCTTATTTTTCTAGCAAATGCTTAAAACATTTTTGAATAAAATTCAATGAATGAATACGTTACTGATCAAATAATTACTTAGGCAATATATTTTGAAGGCAGCTATAAAGTTAACTTGAAAATACTCGTTTGCAAAAAAAATGGCAGCTTCTATAACCTACACGACAGAAATTGATATATAAAAGATAAAGGTCATAACTCCCAGAAATTCAAAAAAGCTTCCCTCATTTAAAAGAGGGAGTAATCTGACAGCTGTCATTGATGATTTGATTTTTAAACAATACAATTAAGAAATTAATAGAATTATAATTTAATATATACTATTATTTCATATAATATAATTAGTCTACCCCGGATTTATAAGCAAGCAAATAAGCCGAAAAATGCTATTTATAAGCACTAAAATAAATTACACAAAAATCAAATATGTTACTTTTGTAGAATTCTTATTTTATTCATGGCTGTTACAGTATGTAAGGAACATCATCCGCAGATTTTCTTGTTATCAAGCTCCATTGCCTGTTAGTCAAGAACAATTTGAAAAATAAAAATGTTATTTCAACGTCACAGAACTCACAGACGCATGTGAAGAGCAAAACAATTTGATGAATTATTCTTCAATCTTTGTTTCTTCACCGGAAATCATTTTTAGAAATCTGACATAGTGTTTCATAACCCGAATGTTTCATAATTCTGTTATAATAATAATAATAATAATAATAATAATAATAATAATAATAATAATAATAATAATAATTCTTTATTTCCATTGAAGAACTACAGTTGCTATAGACATTGTCAAACTTAAAACTAAAAGTTCAGAGTGTTCACATTAGATTCATAGAATTCTTCAATGTTATTGTTGAAAGAGCCATTTCTCTAGAACGTTCTTGAACCTCGTAGAAAGAAAGGAAACTGGTGATATGACGTCTAGAAGTGAAGTAAGTGCTATTTTTTTAAATTTATTTATTTAAATTACATTTACAAACTTATGTACAAATACAAATACAAAAATACACAAATAAACAAAACAAAAAACATTTACAAATTTAAAAAATAAAGTAACTTACAATACTTTTTAAGAAAAGAAAGAAAAGAACCAAATATTTATTTAGAAATACACCCGAATGAGCAAACTGCTCGTGCTCGTGCTATTTAATGTGACAGTTTTTAGTAAAATATAGGCTACTATTTTAATTCAAATTCATAATATAAGTTAGTAAAATCGTTTTTCTCTCAGAATAAGGAAAATAAGCATTATCGAATAAAGTTAAAATTGCTTGTCAATAAGTGTCCTACAAAACATAACTGGGAAAACTCAGACTATCACTTTTAATCTAAAAGGCAACAATGAAAATAATGTAAAATTACTTGGTATATATATGGACTCCAGGTTAAATTGGGAAAATCATATAGATTATTTAAGTATTCGACTGAGTAGAGTACTATATCTGCTCAGAAGCTTAAGAACTCATCTACCTGCACATAGTATTAAAATGTCTTACTATGCATATTTTCAGACCATAATTAAATATGGCATTATCCTTTGGGGAAATTGTTCAAAAATTGATAATATTTTGAAGATTCAAAAAAGAGCTGTGCGAATCTTAACTGGTGCTGAATGTACTGCCCACTGTAAACCAAAATTTAAGGAACTACGGATTATGACAGTAATTAATCTTTACATTTTTGAATTACTTCTGCACATGAAACTAAATTATAATTCTGAGGTCATCAGATCATCTATTCACCCATACCCAACAAGTTTCAATTATGTGGATATTAGACTCATCAATGCACTTCCTGAAATAATTATAAATACATCTTTTAATTATTTTAGGAACAAATTGAAAAATATGCTCATCTGCAATCCTCTGTATAATCTTGAAGAGTTTTTTACTTTAGATTTTAGCACTCTTTGAGCTTTATGTATTGTAACTAATTATTTATTTTATATTTTGACCTGGCCAATTGTACTGTACTTAACGGCTCAATAAACATTATTATTATTATTATTCTGCTTATGTTTAGAAGTCTGAAAATAAATATGCATTTTGCTTATAAATCCGGGCTGTAATAGTTAGGTTATATCCAGTCCTTTACTGGGGAAAAATATTTGGCGGGACTCGCCTTTACTAAGGTAGCTTCCATAAAATAAGGATAGGCATGCTACAGATAATAAACATTTTGGGGGGATTTTGACTATAGTTTAATACTATTCTGGCAAAATATTTTTCTTAAATAATATGGAAATTCAGTGTAATTTTTAAAAACTTAAAACTTCATATATTTTGAGGGACACCGTCCCCCCCCCCCCCCATCCCCAACTAAAGCTCTTGTTATTTGTATGACGAACTGCACACTTGTTTTCTTAATCGGACCGTTTTTATTTTGCATATAAAGTCATATTTTGGTCATTTTTGTGGCCGTGGTCATATGTTGGCCATATTTGTAATTTAACGTCATATTTCAGTTATAAGTTCGGTAAAGGAGCACAATTATACGGTGCAATTGTTCAAATTGTATAAAATATATAATAAAATATTAAAGAGTATTTGGAGCTGATGAAGCGAGCAAACAGGACAAAATTCCTTAAAAATAGAAGTTCATTTCAAGTAAAACCGCAAAACACCAAAATTCTTGAATTGAATTCGTTCATGTAAGAATTTATTGTCTTTAAATGTTTTAAATTGGGACATTTATTTTTTGAAAATACGTTACTTTATTGGGTCATATTTAGGGTTTTTGGATAATATTTAGTCATTTTAAGGCCATATCATAACATCTTTATTTCCATAGACAATTATTATAATTGTATAGGATCGTCAGTACATATAAAATAACTACAGATTCTAGTATTTCCAAGGAGTCCGGAAGTACTCTTCTAGACTATAAAAACAAAATTCAAGTAAGAATTTCTTAACCACTTTCCTGAATTTACTTTCGCTCAGTTCCTGCACTTCCATTGGTAAATGGTTCATAAGTTTGATAGAGGTGAATTTACGTCCAGATTGTGATCTATTATACGAGCAGAAATAAGATCTCATCGTATGACTATTTCTGGTATCGTAATCATGCGTAGGTCTATCACTATTCGTCACAAAAAGACTACGATTTCCTTTAATAAAAAATAAGACATTGAAAAATTTAAATACACATTAAGGGCATGATAGACAACTTGATAAAAAACGGTTTACAATGAGATTGTGTAGGAGCACCAACCATTAGTCGCACTGCTCTCTTCTGTAGCACAAAAACTCCATCGGCATATTTGCAGTTAGCCCACAAAAGGGTCCCATAGTATGTCAGATGAATATGCACGTAACTGTAGTACACATTAAGCAATTCTGAAGACAAAATCATTTGCTTAAATCTTCTAATCATATAAACACCTTTCGCTACTTTTGCTGTAACATTGTCAATATGCGTATTCCGTTTTAAGTTATGTTGGGTCCATATGCCTATATGCCTGCATATTTGCTGTCATATTTTCCACGTTTTGGATCATAAATAGGGGCGGATTTCTATGACATGTCATATTTTTCCCCTTTGGATTATTTCAGGTTTCCGAGTAATTTAAACCCGATTCCAAGCATCCTGGTGAAAATTGAACGGCTTTTGTTGTGCATATAACTGCATATTTAGGAAATTTTCAACCCATTTATCGCATATTTAGTATGAATGTGCATATTTAGGTAATATTTTTGGCATATTTGTGTGCATATTAAAGAAATGTTGATGAATGTGCATAGGTAATATTTTTGGCATATTTGTGTGCATATTAAAGAAATGTTGAAGTTTCATATCATATTTTGTAAATTTTGCATTATAATGATACTTTTTGAGAGTTTACAAATATTTTAAATAATTAACATTATATTTTAATAAAATGAATTATAATGAAACTTAAAAAAAAATACACACAATATGTAAGTGGTAAAGTCATATTTTAAATTTTATTGGTCATATTGTAATGTTTTTTAGGTCATAAATGCATGCATATATCCTATTTTTAGGTCATAGAAATCCGCCCCTAGTCATAAACATCCGAACCCTACTTATAGCCTACGAATAGTATGCAGGTCCATGTGCTTCCCTGTTAGTGGGGATTCCAGCTGAAATTTCTCTTGTTTGCTCTAAGTAGTGTCTATGCGTCAGCCCATCATTTGCGATGTTGCGGTCACAAGTGGGAGGAAAACTTGCAAATTCATATTAACATGCAGATTAATCATCAGTTGCAGGAAATTGTAATAGTAATAAATTGTATTAATAACAAAGTCGAGAAAGTAAATAGGCGTACATATCAAAGTCTTGTGCAATAAGAACTTCAGACTAAGGAAGCACCTCTAAATGTAAATCCAACAGTAGAGAAGCTGACGAAATAATAAGAACAAAAATAAGATGATTAATACAAGGTGCGGCAGAGGAAACGGATGTTTTTTCAAATAACCATAACTCAGAAGATTTTCAAGTTAAACAAAATTTAATTACACAGAAATGAAGCTTGTATGCAGTGGCGGACGCAGAATTTTTTTTCGGGGGGGGGGGGATTTGAATAGGTAGAAAGAATACTAAAAATAATTAATCAACTTACATATACAATTAGTTTATAAAACTGGCCACTTAGAGTACATTATAATATAGCCTTTTTTCAAATTTCGGGGGGGGGGGGATGTAACCCCCTATCCCCCCCCCTGCGTCCGCCACTGCTTGTATGTATAATGCAGTTTCTGTTGACTGTTCCAGAATTACCTCCGAAAAATAACGTCCGTCCAGTGACGCAACAATGGAATTATCTAACATGCAATCTCATTATTGGCAGAGGAAACGCATGTTTTTTCAAACAGTTTCAGAAACCATGGCGCCGTGGACCCTGGAGCATCAAGTTTTTGCCTTTGAAGCGCCGTAGAATCATCCCTCGTCGTAACACGATATTGAGATGGGTTGAAGCTCCACATTAAAATGTATACGAAAACGGCGCTGAACTGCAATTATAGGCTTTGTTTCGATATAAGTTTGAAGGCAAAAACTCGATGCTCCAAGGTTTTTGGCGCCATGGGTTCTGAAACTGCATGAATCAAGCTGTTTGAAAAACATGCGTTTCCTCTGCCAATAATAAGATTGCATGTTAGATAATTCCATTGTTGCGTCACTTGACGGACGTTATTTTTCGGAGGTAATTCTGAAATAGTCAACAGAAACTGCATTATACATGCTTCATTTCTGTGTAATTAAATTTTGTTTAACTTCAAAACCTTCTGAGTTATAGTTATTTGAAAAACATCCGTTTCCTCTGCCGCACCTTGTATTTGTATCCTCATGTACATAATCTTCACTATAATAAATAAAATCAGATAGACTGATGTAACGAAGTGCCAGAATGCTTTTGTTTAATCAGTGATAATTGAAATTATGATATGAAGAAAATAAGTTATTTTTTTAATCGATTTCCGAGTTAAGCTCCAGTATAGTCATGATCTCCCATTTAAAAAGCATTAACTAGTCATTATTCCGGTATCGGTCAATCGATTTAATCCAAAATAAATGCCATGGACTTTATAAATGCGTATACCAAGTTTCATGAAAATTCGATAGGGCGTATTTGAGTTGTCGCGTGTACAGACACACGGACGGACAGACATTTTCCCGTCCCTCACACAACTTCATAAAGTACCATACTGACACTTAATAAATAATGCTACATTTTTGGCTGGGTTTTATTCAAAGGATTTGATTTTGGAAATAATTTCTTTAGGATATATAAATGTTTTTTATTTATTTTATTTTTTCACAGTAACCTGAAAATGTTATCTTTCTTCACCTAGTAATTGATCTCTAAAATTGTTTTTGCTGTTTTAGTATAATATTTACCTTAATGCAATTTCCTGAAGTATGACTGAAGTCTGGCTATTATCAATTGCCTTTTTCTATAAATGTTGAAACGCTAACTGCTTGTATTTAAGCCTTAAACTTTGAATATAAATCTGTGGATGGCATTTATATTCTAACATTTTCTTCTACAACTTTGCATGAAGACGAGACAGCTAAATTCGTATTCCTGAAATGCAGCCACTTAGGTTACTCCGTGTCGGAATGAGAAGCGAGAAAATCATGCGACGTAAGTTTTATTGAAGTTATCTGTTTCCTTCTTTCTCTTGTTCATTATTTTCTTGCTGAATCCATTTTAGGAACGGAAGGATAATGCTCGCGATGTGGTCTATTACCCACATAAAGGAGATTCCTTTGCTGTTATGGCTTCCTGTACACTTCATGATAAGATATGTTTATCAAACACTTCCTCTAGGTTTCTGAAAATCGTACGTCATCGTGAGATCACACCCGTTCTTCCCAAGTTTACTTTAAAACAGATTACACAGTAATAAACTGAGTGATAATGTTAAGTTTACCTCTGGATATTCTTAGACAGTGAATGTGGTGTGCACTCATTCAAACTGATAAGAGGTACAACAATTCTTGAATGGTGTCCATTTATATTATAGTATAGCTGAAGATGCCTGCTTATGCAGTTGAAAGCGTTCCAAGGCAACGCGGTAATTAACATTGCCTAATCGTGGTAATGAGAACCAATAAAAAAAAAAGATAAATTAATAATAATAATATTTATTAAGTGCCAGAATGGTACTTTCTAAGACTGCATGGTGGACGGGAAAAATGTTTGTCCGTGTGTCTGTACGCGCGATAACTCGAATAAGCTTTATCAGATTTCATGAAACTTATAACTAGACTTCGGATTTTAGGTAAAAATCTATTTTAATCCTTAAGTGATACATGGACGGAAACTTGTATATGCATGTTTCACAAGTAACTATGCCTAAAAATGATATTTTATAGGACCTAAAACAGCCTATTTTTACGTTAGAGCCTAATATTGCCTTTTTTGCTTGTTTTCCTCTAAAGTTCAAAATAAGTTACCGGTACTGAAAATAATGCTAGAATTTTTAACAAAAAAAAAGTTAAAAATTCTAGTATTATTTTCAGTTCGTACTAAATTTTTAGCTCGGAATGTGCAGTACATGACACATTTGTGACTTGGTTAAATAGTAAGGAATGTTTCGTCTTCAGTAGAAAAATTCCTTGGAATTCCCAAGAAAATATTGTGTTTTTCTCCCGACTCCCACATCCAGAAAAAAAAAGTAGTTCTCTGAATCACTGAGGGATACAAGGGGTTGAATATGCTACCGTGCGTAGCTTCTGGGCGCAGGGATTAGGTTTTCACTGTTACGGTAGTAATACAGGCCTCTATAATTCTGTGTAGCATAGGCGTATATCTGTGTTTTATCATGATTATTGATTAATGGCGACTTCAATAAATATAATATTCTGCATTGCAGTTGAGGTATTTCAGAAAATTGGCAACTTAACGATTTATAGAACCTATTTTTCAATTTTTAGAGCATATTTTAGGTACCTAAAACAGCACTTTTAACGACCTAAAAGTCCGAAGTCTACTTATAACGTCCATACGAATGTTTTATTGGCACGGTATTTGCTGACCTCGTATATTTTGACTGGATTCGCAAGTCCCTGATGCAGTAAACATTCAAAAACATTCAACAAATGCCGTACTATTCGGCAATGCCAAGAAACTGTTAAAATAGCATGACTTAATATTTAAACAATATTGACATTTTGTTTTATTCATTGTGTTTACTCAGGGCCGGATTTAAGAGTTTGTCGCCTATAGGCTAAAGTCCATTTGCCGCCCCCTCTATAGTTCATAATTGCTTAATACATTTTTTTTATACTACAAAAGAGTAGAGTTCATTGGTGTTTTCATATTTTTTAAACATAAAGTTCATTTAGTTTAGATAAAACTACAATAATGGTATACATAATAAATTATATATATAAATTATATAAATTAGTTATCGACGTTATTTTTACTTACGTCTTTTAAGATTCGTTAAAAAATGAAATGGGTTTCGAAATTAATTTGTTCTTGAAGATCAGTGATTACTATTTTAAACATACTTTTATATTTTAAAGCTAATGACTATCTTTTGCGTAATTGAAGAACTGTGTTCAATTTGAGTTAAGTTCTCCTACACGGTGAAATGAAATTACACAAGGTTATGTGCTGTGAATTTGTATTATGTTATAGTTTTAGAAAGTAAGCTATGTAGAAGGACTAAAACATATTTTTAAGTAACATGTATTCTTAAATTCTTACGGAAAATATTATTAATGTCTGAAATACTTCATTTTAACTTTTGAATAAATTGCCAAAATATTGGTCCATATTTAGCTACTTTTAAAGTCATATTGTCTTGCACATTTCTTGCTCTTTTAGGTCATAAACATCCGGGCCCTACTTACAGCAATCATATAAATGCTAATTACTGGTACAAGGCATTTGATGATTTTGCATCTTTAGGCCTATTTATGAAGGTTGAAAAATATATTGAATGTATACAAATGTGTATCATGTATTAATTAAATTAGGGCAATTTGTTTTGGCATTATTTTGTATTTTTCGTCATTTTCCAGAGATGGGCATTTTCCTGGCATGTTTAGGCCATTTTCTGTTTTTAATAGTTGTTTTATCAAATGTTTCATTAAGTTATATTTCGATTTTTTATTATTTCTGTATTTAATGCTTAGCAAATAACGCCAACATGAATAAAGCAGACTTGCAGCATAACTGATACTCCTATTCTGAACCCTACTATATTTCTAACAAAACTTCCAGTGGAGGCACAAATCATTACTTTCAGACAGTAGACAATCGTTATAATCTGAGAATCTCCGCCAGGTTTTCATCCTTAATTTTCACCACTAGAGTTTGTCTTCTAGTAATAAAGAATTAAACAGTTTTATTTCACTTTAAATGGCACACATAGGGGCAATTTGAAGACCATGGCAGATATGAAATAATAGTTTTTTTTTTTTTCCATAAAGGCTGTCCAAGTAGCATTCATTTACTTTAGATATATAAGCTTTAACCACAGATTATTGTCTCTGTAGGACATTACATTAGGGCAATCAGTCATAGGAGAAGGGCTTAGCTCAGTTGGTAGAGCATTGGCGCGAATAGCCAAAGGTCCTGGGTTCAAGTCCCAGTGTCGGAGGATTTTTTCTCCTATAATATTCTCATTAATTTACTTACTGCGATAATAACAAAATAAGTGTGTTTTGTTTTCTAAATTTAAATATTATAATGCGCTGTCATTCATTAAGTTGCTCGCTAAAAATCAACTCTTTACATCAAAAACAAATAATATACGAAATAATTTATGGATACATGGATAATTTATTGGTCATTTTTTAAATTTAGTATCTTTATTATTTTTAGATCACTTTTTTTTTGCTATTTTTAGCATTTAGCCCTGCTAATTATCTGGGTATTAGGGAAAAAACAGGTTTTTACCCAAAGTCCGGTGTCTTAACAATAACAGTGCTCTTGGGAATGTCGAAGTGTGAGGTCCATTCAACATATGGCAAGGTCACTACGGAGTGAGTCACATGGAATGTGGCTCACGGCTCATAGGTAGTCACTGTGACGTCAGGTTTTCGTAGTATGACGTCATCGGAACTGCAAGGTATACAAAGAACTTTTCGCTCTCTTTTCATCTTTAGTGAACGGTACCTGATAATTAGTGCAATATATTGAGGTTCTCAAGGCCTCAGATATATGATTTCATGCATCTTCTGGTTCGCAGATTGCAGACATATGAGAAAAACCATGGCATACGTTGGGAAAATTCAAAAGAAAAATCAGTAAATTAATTCAGGATAATGTCATTTAAATTTTTGATCTTGTCTTAAGCCCAAAAATTTCCTTAGGGTGTAATTTAGAGTATTATCAATCTAATTTTGTATTCAAGATTATCTTGTACGGTAACTTAATTGTAATTAATTTAGTTTTAGGTTCAACTGTCTTATATTTAATTACAAGTAATTGTATTTTTAACTGTAAATTTTTTTACTGGCAAAGTGGAAGAGAAGGCCAAATGGCCTTAGCTGTGCCAGGATAAATAAACGATTTATTATTATTACAATATTTCTTTGTTGCAGAGGTTCACGGGTTCAAACCTAAGCTAAGAAACTAAAAAATTCTGGGCACAGAAACCTCCGGAAAGCACCGTTTCTTGGATTTACAGCACGATAAACAGTTATATGTCGAAATTTCCCTAAACACTCATGCATTGATGTAGTCGAGAGTATACGAAGGTATACGCCTTATATCTTCTTCTTAAGCAAAGTTATTAACGTATGCCTTCTGTCCATATACCTTCTGTTTTGATAGCGTTTTATTAATTAAGGCTATTTGTCTGTTTACCAATTTATTTTCGTTTAACTACTGTATTTATCTATTACCTGTTCATTTATTAATATACTAGCATGTGCCCGCGGCTTCGCCCGCGATAATTATTTCAAAAATTAAAAATTAAGAGCATAATAGTAAAATCATAATATTTATTAACTCCTAAATCACGTGGACTACATACCACGATTAGATAGCATCGCCTGGTAAAAGCGACCTCAGATTCGTGTTTCTTGGCCCAGAAAACCTCTGTATAGTGAGATTCGTCCAAATAAAACAACGTTTGACCATATTTAGGGCTTACAACATTCAAGCGATCGCGAAAGTTTTATTTTCAAGGTATGACAAAAATAGACAAAGCCAACTGTAATTGATTTGACATTGAAATGTATAACTGAAAACTTATGTTTTGAAAACGCAAAAAATGCACGTTTTTTGCCCGTTTTTCACTCATAACTCACGAACGAAAACTAAAATTAAAATTCCGGCTTCGCGGTGCATTTTCCGACCCTTCAGCCCACCTATGTTTAAAATTTCAGATCTTTGCGTTCAGTAGATTTCCCTGGACATCGAGGACAGTTCCTTTTATTAATATAGATAATATTAATTATAATGATACCTTCTCTAATTTGTCAAACATCCATTTAATTTAATCCAAACCCACCTATACCATTGGCAACAATATGTTCTGTGAATTTGTTTCGATAATTCTATGCAAAAAGGGATTAAGTATTTTCAAAAACATTTAATTTTTGGCATTTAGAATCAGAATTTTTCAAAATCCCTTCTTAGTGAGCACCTACATTATGAAACGAAGGTACTGTCAAAATTCCAAGTCTCTACCTGTTATAGTTTAGGCTCTACGTTGATTCCTGTCAGTCAGGACAAAGCCTTTTATATATATAGAGAAGATTTACTAGGGATGGGTCCTCGATACTTTCGATACCTCGATGCTCTCGATACTTGCATGGTATCGGCATCGAGCGATACTTCAGAAAACTCGCTCGGTACTTTGGTACTTCTTCAATTTAAGGAAATGCGGTATCTCTTTCTGCTTTTAGTAGTCTACTAAATATAGTAAATACTTCTATTACTCCTTATGGACTTTTGTCTAGTCATTAATAAAGACTTTCCGACTTTTAAAATCCAAACAGAAGATATTCTTAATTGTTTCGTTTCCTGTCAAATGTTTCAATAACAAAACAAGCAAGCTGACTGTCCAAACCTCATTGTAATTTTTGAACAAAAACTTGTAAGTGGACTGTTTCAAAAACTAATTTTAGTTTTAATGTAGAGTTTAAAAATAATTATAGGCTACTGATGATATTAAATTTTGCCTCAATAAATATGCACACTTAATTTAGTTGGTGTTACAAAGTTCTCTCAACTTTTAATTTTTAATGTACCTATTTATTGTAGCTAATGTTGACGGTATCGAGGAAAAAAAATCATGTATCAGTATCGAGTAGCGAGTATCGAGAAAATCTGGTATCGACCCATCCCTAATATTGACGTATTTGGAAAATCCGCCTTGACTTGAGGGACCAATTCGAGAGTATTTGTATCACGGTTTCCTGTGACAAAGATTCAAATGAACTTTCTGGCTCGGATTCTTTCTCGAAATTCTGAAACATACTCTAGACATTTTCATTAGGATGTTGATCTAACATTCATCCGCGAATGACGATTCATTTTGGGCCTTTTCATATCAAGAAGTCAAAATGTTGGATGCAGAATATAGGTTGTGACAGTCACACTACTTACTTTTCCCCACTTTTTTTTGTATAAACATAAACGTTACATTCCACGATGTATACATAGAAATTATTTAAAGTGCCGCAGAAACTCGCATGGGTTTGGGGCGAAATCTGGAAAACAAATTGCTTGATACCTCAACTAGAAGTGCCTTTTTCAGGCCTGTGGCATCAAAACGGCGATTTTTTTTTAGAATGACCCTAATACATCTGTAGCATTGATTGCATGCAGTGTAGTCACTAACACTCGGTATTCTGTATTTTAGACTGTATTGATTTGTGATTATAACTATTATAGAGAAGTCATTGATTAGCTTTAACACAAAGCCGTATTGTATGACAAAAGAGAAGATAAAGGCACGTTTGATGCTGTTTCCAGTCGATTAGTATACACAGAGCTGCGATTATTTACGCTGTAATGTTCTTTACAGAGATATGGGCCGCCATGTTTGGACTGAAATAGTCCAGTCGTCCAATACGACCTTGAAGCTTATTCATGCGATCTGGACTGGGCAAGGTAATCTTTATTGTGCAGGGACCCCTTTATTTTACTGTGAAGTTAGTGGGGCTCGAAATTTAAGACGCAATGAAATGGAAAATATTTATCTTTCTCCCATATATATAGTATATTTTTTTCAAAGAACAATAGAAGCATTTTGTATTTTCGGGTTATCAGGGACAAAGCAGGCTGTGAAATTTAGTTAACGGGGGGGGGGGGGGGTCAACATAAAAATAGAAGGCATATTTTGTTTTCAGCTTAAAAGTTTTGAGATATTCCACATTATGGCCTTTTAATATTGTGTCATTTCAGAAATTGAAACAGCTGAAGCTAATCTGCATACAAAAATAGCTTTCTTTCTTCGTTCTTACCGTATTACTTTAAGGTTCATAACAGAACTTGTTCCGTAAACCACTACAATTACAAATGCAGAAACTAAAATTACAAGTGCAGATACTACAATTACAAGTGTTAACTATGTCTTACATGCACCATTGGTAGCATTGGTACCGACACGGTAACTCGAATCGATTCATGGATGGTTGATTCATAGTATACCGTGATGTTGCAGCTGTTAGTTATACGACAAAGCACGAAAGTAATTTACTATTTGTATAATCCGTTACATTTTTAGAATTTCTGAATCACATATTTTTTTTATATTGCCGTCTAGTTTTTTTAGTTGTGTGCCCCCTTATCAATTACAGCATATACCCGGAAAACCACGGAAATCCTGAGAAAATGACTTTAAATAATTTTTCTTTGTTCTTTACTTCTAATATGCCCAGGGAATTTCTGAATCACATTTTTTGTTGGCATTGCCATCTAGTTAAGGTTTCAGTGGTTTGCCCTTGCCAATTACAGCTTATCCCCGGAAAACCACGGAAATACTTTGTTTTAATGTTTTTAAATCTTTGTTCTTTGCTCCTAATATTCCAAATTAACTTTTATTAATTACTGAATTCTGTTTCAGTCAAACTGTAACCATATTTGATGAAGCCTTTGAGATGGAACCTCAACAAAAGTTGTCAAAACACGAACGACATTTGCAGATTTTTCCGTTACCAATGAGCGCCAAATGGAAGTAGTAGAGCTTGGATCAGTTGCAGAATGTAGAAACTAATACATGGTGAGTAAATTTAATTAAGAACATTGATCGAGTCCAAAACACTATATTTTAACAAATGCCCATATGCCATTGCTGAAATATCTTGTTAATTTAGTGTTGGTAGCCCTGTAATTTGTCATCCATGTTTAAATGAAAATATTTTTTTGTGTTAATCAGCTGTGTACAAATAATTATACTATGAATTTGATTAATCGTCAAGTAATATCTTGCTTTTATAGTACTTATGCTGATGTTCTAAGAAAAGAAAAGTGGGATCTATTTAGTGTCGTGTGTCTGGAAAGAAAACTTTAATTTCGAGGTCACAGTTAGAGAAACAAGATGACTATTTCAGAATAATGTAAATGAACAATAACATGAAAGAGTGTTACACAACCACTTGGTAATTCAATAAATGTATGAATGACTCAACATTGTAAGTTACCAATAAATGTCATATTCAGTATTATAATCAAAAGATTTTTTGTATTCAGCAACACAACGTCTTTACCTGTTATTCAATATTACTAGTACAGTGGTGGAAATTTACATATACATTCGTGTACTATTTGAAAAATATTAATACGCTTCACGATTTCTATGAAACCAGATTTTGTTAACTAATAAATAATATTGTAACAAGGGCTCGTCGGGGTTCAAAATCAGAACACCAAGTTCCTAATTGAAGGATCCTTTCACAGTGATCTATACAGCCAGAAAGCTCCAGACTGTTCGCCAGTTCACTGTCCTGTTCAGTGCTCACTCTCACTGTGCTCAGTCCTAATTACAGCACTGTTCCGTTCGCACGCACTGTGCGGACTCCCAGTCGAGATAATTCCACGTCGCGTAGGTCAACTCCGCTGATCGATCCACCTGTCGCGCAGACTTCCCCGGGACGGCACTGTCTCAGCCCAGTCCAGTCCACCAGTTCTTCCGTTCACTAGCTCCCTCGTTCACCAGTCCCTCCGGTCACTAGTCTCTACGGCCACCGGCTCTTCAGCTCCACAAGTCACACTCACTTGAGGCCGTGCTAATCAATCGCCTTGTGGCGATAAATAAATATATAAATAAATAAATATGTAAATAAATAAAGATAGATTTATTGTCGTTAAGCTCAAATACAGGCAATAGACAGTGTCAAAGAAAATAAATGCATTGCTTATTTACTATGTTTATAACCCAACAATTATGGTAAAATTATTTCACTTAACATAAATTCGTCCACAGAATAAAAAGGGTTTAAGACTAACCATCTATGCAGTTTGCTTTTTAAAGCATTCAAATGAAGACATTTAAAATTGTAGGGTAGCTTGTTATATAGCTTAGGTCCAATGTAAACATGACTATTTTGAGTTTTGGATAGTCTGCAGAGTGGTAAATTGATCATATTTTTAGATCTAGTATGATGAGTGTGTATGTCACTTCTTAGACCAAAATTGTTAGCATTTGTATGCAAAAGAACTAAATTGCTATAAATATACAAATTAAAAATAGTTAAAATTCCTAGGTCTTTGAAGATTGGCCTACATGGCGTTCTGCTATCACATTTTCTTATTATTCTAACAATCTTTTTCTGAAGTATTAGAATATCCTTAGTACCACTGCTACCTCCATACAGAATGATACCATATCTGATGATTGATTCGCAAAAAGCAAAATACATACTTCTTAAATAGCTTAGAGGTATTTGGTCTCTTAAATTCCTGAGGAGGAATATTGCTTTCGATAGTCTTAACTTTATGAACTCAATATGATTGTGCCAGGTCAATTTGCTGTCAATATACATGCCCAAAAATTTCACATTTGTACAATTAATGTTAGGTGTCAATTCCAATGTGTGTTTTAAACTGAAAACCATGTGAACTGTTTTTTCATCATTTAGTAATAAGCTATTCGATTTAAACCATACACCTGCATTTTCCTTGATATTTTCCATATTCACCAACAGATTTTCGAAGTTCTTCTCAGTGGAAATAAAGGTTGTATCATTAGCATATACAACAGAGGTACAAGGCACATTGCATGGCAAGTCATTGACTGCAATAAGAAACAACAAGGGACCCAAAATGGAGCCCTGAGGAACCCCACGTTTTATATTCTGGGTTGCAGAAATTTCATTGTTGACACTAACAATCTGCTGGCGTTCTTTCAAATATGAAATTAAGAGTTCCAGCTGAATATCTTTAATACCATAAAAGTTTAATTTATTAATTAGGATTTCGTGTTCAATACAATCGAAAGCCTTGCTCAAATCGCAAAAAATACCACAGAGATAACTACCGTTCTCAAAAGACTCCAAAACGTCATTGACCAATGTTACAATAGCATCAATTGTACTCCTACCTTTGCGAAAACCATATTGCTGATTATAGAACATTTCCAAATTTTCAAAATAACTATAGATTTGATTATGAATTACATATTAAAAAACTTTTAATAATACGGGAATTAAAGATATGGGGCGGTAACTTGAAACATCCAAAGGAGATCCCTTTTTAAACACCGGAACTACCCTAGCAACTTTAAGTAACTTTGGAAAAGAGCCTTGAGACATACACCGATTTATACAAACGGATAAAGGAAATGCTATGGTATCAATTATTTTCTTCAGAAGATTGTTCGTCATGCCATATATATCGATGCTGTTTGAATTCTTGAGATTAAATACAATCTTCAATACCTCCTCAACAGAGACTTCACTCCAATATAAATTTGCATTGCTCGGATTAAGATTTGTCAATAAATCCTTATACGATACGTTAGATTCAGTAACTTGTGATCTGATTTCATCAACACAATTTATAAAATAATTGCTTAGGGAGTCTGCAGAAAGTGGAATGCTTGCCTTATTGGAACTACTTACTTTAAATTTGTTTATGATTGCCCATGCAGTCTTAGATTTATTGTCAGAGTTGTTAATCAAGCTTATATTATATTGTAATTTGGCCTCCTTAAGTTTATCTCTGTATACATTTTTAAGTTTTAAATAACCTTGTTTATAGTTGGACACAAATTTCTTGTAGGCATCATACAGTAGCATCAAATTCTTCTTCAAAACTTTTAACTCATTGGTATACCAAGAGTGATTTTGTTTCTTACAGACACTATTATTATTCATTCTGAGCTTAAAACATTCGTTCAAATTAAGTATTAGAACATTAAAGAATTTATTAAATAGTTCCTCAGAAGTTATATTAAAGTCATTTAGGAATATATTCCAGTTTACTGAGTTCATCTTAAACTTAAACTGTTCTACCTCATAATCAGTAAAACTTCTGTAAGATATTGGTTTACTCTCTGATTGACTTATGTACCTCCTCTCCTGGAACAAGATCTTGAGTAGTAGGATACACACTTATAACCTATGATGTTGAAACATTCAATTTTTGTTTTGGTTAACCAGTGTTCACTTAGACATAAGAAGTTAAAAGAGTTGTTGCTTATGAAGTCATTCAAGACAATTGACTTTCCACTTAGTCCCTGTATGTTTAAAAACATAAACAGTACCTTAAACAAGGTACTTAACATCATATTTGTTGACTTATTGTTATTACTCATAGTATCAGAGGTTATCACTGCGTCTGATTTACACCGCTCACTGGGACTTGGTTTTGCTGTTGATGTTGACGACGGTCGTTCATAGGGAATAAAAAACGTCTTATTCTTGCACTTTTTGGCCAATTTTGAGCATCCAGGGCTTTTTCAAAGTTTTCTTCATACACATCAAACCGAAATGAGGAATAGGTAAGTCCAGAGTACAGTGCCATTTATAGGTTTAGGTTTGTTTACGTTGTCCAAGATTTCAACTCCAGAATTTTCTACGTTTACTTTCTCAGAAGTACATCCATGTTCACTTTCTACTGTAGTTGAATTTACCATACCATTAATTTTTACAGAAGCCTTCTGTTTGCCTAAAACACTTATCGTAGGTCAGGAGCAAGCGAGAACGATGTGTACACCACGGGTGACTAGACTAGATTCTTGCTGCAAGTCATTACTTCTGGTAGAAGAGCAATGATTAGACGCTCTATAAATATAGAAATAAATATACAAATATATAAATATACATCCATACATGTATGTTACTTTGAAGTTACTTTCATGTTACTTTGAAGTTACTTTCATGTTACTTTGAAGTTACTTTCAACTTACTTTGAAGTTACTTTCAACTTACTTTGAAGTTACTTTAATGTTACTTTGAAGTTACTTTCATGTTACTTTGAAGTTACTTTCATGTTAATTTGGAGTTCATTTCATGTTACTTTGAAGTTACTTTCATGTTAATTTGAAGTTAATTTCATGTTACTTTGAAGTTAATTTCATGTTACTTTCAAGTTAATTTCATGTTACTTTGAAGTTAATTTCATGTTACTTTGAAGTTACTTTCATGTTACATTGAAGTTACTTTGAAGATACTTTCATGTTACTTTGAAGTAAATTTGAAGTTACTTTGAGATTACTTTGAAGTAACCTTGAAGTTTCTTTCATGTTACTTTGAAGTTACTTTCATGTTATTTTGAAGTTACTTTGAAGGAACTTTTAAGTTACTTTAAGGAACATTGAAGTTACTTTCATGTTACTTTGAAGTTACTTTCATGTTAATTTGAAGTTAATTTCATGTTACTTTGAAGTTAATTTCATGTTACTTTGAAGTTAATTTCATGTTACTTTGAAGTTAATTTCATGTTACTTTGAAGTTACTTTCATGTTACATTGAAGTTACTTTGAAGATACTTTCATGTTACTTTGAAGTAAATTTGAAGTTACTTTGAGATTACTTTGAAGTAACCTTGAAGTTTCTTTCATGTTACTTTGAAGTTACTTTCATGTTATTTTGAAGTTACTTTGAAGGAACTTTTAAGTTACTTTAAGGAACATTGAAGTTACTTTCATGTTACATTGAAGTTACTTTCATGTTACTTTGAACAAACTTTCATGTTACTGTGAAGTTACTTTAATGTTACTTTGAAGATACTTTCATGTTACTTTGAAGTTACTTTGAGATTACTTTGAAGTAACCTGGAAGTTTCTTTTATGTTACTTTGAAGTTACTTTAATGTTACTTTCATGTTATTTTGAAGTTACTTTGGAGGAACTTAAGTTACTTTGAAGGAACTTTTAAGTTACTTTAAGGAACTTTGAAGTTACCTTCATGCTACTTTGGAGTTACTTTCATGTTACTTTGAAGTTACTTTGAAGTTAGTTTAAAGTTACTTTGAAGTTACTTTAAAGTTAATTTGATGTTACTTTCAAGTTACTTTGATATTACTTTAGGGTTACTTTCGTGTTATTTTAGTTACTTTCATGTTACTTTAAAGTTACTTTCATGTTACTTTAAAGTTACTTTCTGGTTACTTTAACGATACTTTCATGTTACTTTAAAGTTACTTCATGTTACTTTCATGCTACTTTTGAGTTACTCTCATGTTATTTGAAGTTACTGTCATGTTACTTTGAAGTTACTTTGATGTTACTTTGAAGTTACTTTGAAGTTACTTTGATGATACTTTGAAGTTACTTTCATGTTACTTTGAAGTTATTAAAAGTTACTTTGAAGTTACTTTCATTATACTTTGAAGTTACTTTCATGTTACTTTGAAGTTACTCTCATGTCACTTTGAAGTTACTTTGATGTTACTTTGAAGTTACTTTGAAGTTTTAAGTTATTTTTAAGTTACTTTCATGGTACTTTGAAGTTACTTTCATGTTACTTTGAAGTTACTTTCATGTTACTTTGAAGTTACTTTCATATAACTTTCATGTTACTTTGAAGTTTCTTTCATGTTACTTTGAAGTTTCTTTCATGTTACTTTGAAGTTTCTTTCATGTTACTTTGAAGTTTCTTTCATGTTACTTTGAACTTATTTTCAAGTTACTTTGAACTTTGAAGATACTTTCATGTCACATTGAAGTTAATATGAATTTACTTTGATGTTACTGTGAAGTTACTTTGACGTTACTTTGAAGTTCATTTGATGTTACTGTGAGGTAACTTTGAAGTTACTTTCATGTTACTTCGAAGTTAAATTCAAGTTACTTTCATGTTACTTTGAAGTTACTTTTATGTTACTTTCATGTTACTTTGAAGTAACTTTAAAGTTACCTTCATGTTACTTTGAAGTTACCTTCATGTTATTTGGATGTTACTTTCATGTTACTTTGAAGTTACTTTGATGATACTAAAAAGTTACTTTAAAGTTACTTTGAAGTTACTTAAATGTTACTTTGAAGTTACTTTATGTTCCTTTGAAGTTACTTTCATTTTACTTTGAAGTTACTTTCATGTTACTTTGAAGTTACTTTCATGTTACTTTGAAGTTATTTTGAAGTTACTTTCATGTTACTTTGAAGTTACTTTCATGTTACTTTGAAGTTACTTTCATGTTACTTTGAAGTTACTTTCATGTTACTTTGAAGTTACTTTCATGTTATTTTGAAGTTACTTTCATGTTACTTTGAAGTTAATTTCATGTTACTTTGAAATTGTACTTTGAAGTTACTTTCATGTTACTTTGAACTAACTTTCATGTTACTTTGAACTAACTTTCATGTTACTTTCATGTTACTTTCAAGTTACGTTAATTACATGTTACCTCTAAGTTACTATGAAGTTACTTTCATGTGACTGAATTTACTTTCATTTTGCTTTTGTTAATTTCATGTTACTTTAAGTTACTTACATGTTAGTTTGAAGTAACTTTCATGTTACTTTGAAGTTACTTTCAAGGTATTATCATGTTACTTTCATGTTACTTTCATGTTACTATGAAGTTACTTTGAAGCTACTTTGAAGCTACTTTCTTGTTACTTTGAAGTTACTTTCATGTTACTTTGAAGTTACTTCCATGTTACTTTGAAGTTACTTTGGAGTTACTAAGAAGTTACTTTAACGTTACTTTGAAGTTACTGTGAAGGTACTTTCATGTTAATTTGAAGTTACTTTCATGTCACTTTGAAGTTACTTTCATGTTACTTTGAAGTTACTTTCATTTTGCTTTGAAGTTACTTTCATGTTTCTTTGAAGTTACTTTCATGTAGCTTTGAAGTTACTTTCATGTTGCTTTGAAGTTACTTTCATGTTACTTTGAAGTTACTTTCATGTTACTTTGAAGTTACTTTCATGTTACTTTGATGTTACTTTGAGGTTCCTTTGATGTTACTTTGAAGTTCCTTTAAAGTTACTTTGAAGTTCCTTTAAAGTTACTTTGAAGTTCCTTTAAAGTTACTTTGAAGTTACTTTCATGCTAATTTGAAGTTTCATGCTAATTTGAAGTTACTTTCATGTCACTTTGAAGTTACTTTGAAGTTACTTTCATGTTGCTCTAAGTTACTTTCATGTCGCTTTGAAGTTACTTTCATGTTGCTTTGAAGTTACTTTCATGTTGCTTTGAAGTTACTTTCATGTTGCTTTGAAGTTACTTTCATGTTGCTTTGAAGTTACTTTCATGTTGCTTTGAAGTTACTTTCATGTTGCTTTGAAGTTACTTTCATGTTACTTTGAAGTTACTTTCATGTTACTTTGATGTTACTTTCATGTTACTTTGATGTTACTCTCATGTTACTTTGATGTTACTTTCATGTTACTTTGATGTTACTTTCATGTTACTTTGATGTTACTTTCATGTTACTTTAACGTTCCTTTGAAGTTCCTTTGATGTTACTTTGAAGTTCCTTTAAAGTTCCTTTAAAGTTACTTTCATGATACTTTAAAGTTACTTTCATGTTACTTGGAAGTTACTTTCATGTTACTTTGAAGTTACTTTCATGTTACTTTGAAGTTACTTTCATGTTACTTTGATGTTATTTTAATGTTACTTTGATGTTATTTTCATGTTACTTTGATGTTATTTTCATGTTACTTTGATGTTATTTTCATGTTACTTTTAAGTTACTTTCATGTTACTTTGAAGTTACTTTCATTATACTTAGAAGCTACTTTCTTGTTACTTAGAAGTTACTTTCATATTACTTTGAAGTTACTTACAAGTTACTTTCCTGTACTTTGAAGTTAAATTCTTGTTACTTTGAAGTTTTTAGGTTATTTTCATGTTACTTTCCTGTTACTTTCGAGTTACTTTCATGTTACTATCAAGTTGCTTTCATGTTACTTTGAAGTTGCTTTCATGTTACTTTGAAGTTGCTTTCAACTTACTTTCAGCTTACTTTAAAGTTACTTTCATGTTACTTGAAGTTACTTTCATGGTACTTGAAGCTACTTTCATGTTACTTTGAAGTTACTTTCATGTTACTTTGAAGTTACTTTCATGTTACTTTGAAGTTACTTTCATGTTACTTTGAAATTACTTTCATGTTACTTTGAAGTTACTTTCATGTTACTTTCATGTTACTTTGAAGTTACTTTCATGTTACTTTGAAGCAACTTTCATGTTAATTTGAAGTTACTTTGAAGTTACTTTGAAGTTACTTTCATGTTACTTTGAAGTTACTTTCATGTTACTTTGAAGTTACTATCATGTTACTTTCATGTTACTTTGAAGTTACTATCATGTTACTTTCATGTTACTTTGAAGTTACTTTCTTGTTACTTTGAAGTTACTTTCATGTTACTTTGAAGTTACTTTCAATGCACCCAGAATTCGAAGAAGCCAAACCCCTTTGAAAATTTCGAAAAATGCACCCAGAATTCGTAGAAGGCTAACCCCTTCGAAAATTTCGAAAAATGCACCCAGAATTCGTAGAAGGCTAACCCCTTCGAAAATTTCGAAAAATGCACCCAGAATTCGTAGAAGGCTAACCCCTTTGAAAATTTCGAAAAATGCACCCAGAATTCCTAGAAGGCTAACCCCTTTGAAAATTTCGAAAAATGCACCCAGAATTCGTAGAAGGCTAACCCCTTTGAAATTTTCGAAAAATGCACCCAGAATTCCTAGAAGGCTAACCCCTTTGAAAATTTCGAAAAATGCACCCAGAATTCGTAGAAGGCTAACCCCTTTGAAAATTTCGAAAAATGCACCCAGAATTCCTAGAAAATTTCGACAAATGCACCCAGAATTCGTAGAAGGCTAACCCCTTTGAAAATTTCGAAAAATGCACCCAGAATTGGTAGAAGGCTAACCCCTTTGAAAATTTCGAAAAATGCACCCAGAATTCGTAGAAGGCTAACCCCTTTGAAAATTTCGAAAAATGCACCCAGAATTCGTAGAAGGCTAACCCCTTTGAAAATTTCGAAAAATGCACCCAGAATTCGTAGAAGGCTAACCCCTTTGAAAATTTCGAAAAATGCACCCAGAATTCGTAGAAGGCTAACCCCTTTGAAAATTTCGAAAAATTCACCCAGAATTCGTAGAAGCTAACCCCTTTGAAAATTTCGAAAAATGCACCCAGAATTCGTAGAAGGCTAACCCCTTTGAAAATTTCGAAAAATGCACCCAGAATTCGTAGAAGGCTAACCCCTTTGAAAATTTCGAAAAATGCACCCAGAATTCCTAGAAAATTTCGACAAATGCACCCAGAATTCGTAGAAGGCTAACCCCTTTGAAAATTTCGAAAAATGCACCCAGAATTGGTAGAAGGCTAACCCCTTTGAAAATTTCGAAAAATGCACCCAGAATTCGTAGAAGGCTAACCCCTTTGAAAATTTCGAAAAATGCACCCAGAATTCGTAGAAGGCTAACCCCTTTGAAAATTTCGAAAAATGCACCCAGAATTCGTAGAAGGCTAACCCCTTTGAAAATTTCGAAAAATGCACCCAGAATTCGTAGAAGGCTAACCCCTTTGAAAATTTCGAAAAATTCACCCAGAATTCGTAGAAGCTAACCCCTTTGAAAATTTCGAAAAATGCACCCAGAATTCGTAGAAGGCTAACCCCTTTGAAAATTTCGAAAAATGCACCCAGAATTCGTAGAAGGCTAACCCCTTTGATAATTTCGAAAAATACACCCAGAATTCGTAGAAGGCTAACCCGTTTGAAAATTTCGAAAAATACACCCAGAATTCGTAGAAGGCTAACCCCTTTGAAAATTTCGAAAAATGCACCCAGAATTCGTAGAAGGCTAACCCCTTTGAAAATTTCGAAAAATGCACCCAGAATTCGTAGAAGGCTAACCCCTTTGAAAATTTCGAAAAATACACCCAGAATTCGTAGAAGGCTAACCCCTTTGAAAATTTCGAAAAATGCACCCAGAATTCCTAGAAGGCTAACCCCTTTGAAAATTTGGAAAAATACACCCAGAATTCGTAGAAGGCTAACCCCTTTGAAAATTTCGAAAAATGCACCCAGAATTCGTAGAAGGCTAACCCCTTTGAAAATTTCGAAAAATGCACCCAGAATTCCTAGAAGGCTAACCCCTTTGAAAATTTGGAAAAATACACCCAGAATTCCTAGAAGGCTAACCCCTTTGAAAATTTGGAAAAATACACCCAGAATTCCTAGAAGGCTAACCCTTTTGAAAATTTCGAAAAATGCCCCCAGAATTCCTAGAAGGCTAACCCCTTTGAAAATTTCGAAAAATGCACCCAGAATTCGTAGAAGGCTAACCCCTTTGAAAATTTCGAAAAATGCACCCAGAATTCGTAGAAGGCTAACCCCTTTGAAAATTTCGAAAAATGCACCCAGAATTCGTAAAAGGCTAACCCCTTTGAAAATTTCGAAAAATGCACCCAGAAGTCCTAGAAGGCTAACCCCTTTGAAAATTTCGAAAAATGAAAATTTCGAAAAATGCACCCAGAATTCCTAGAAGGCTAACCCCTTTGAAAATTTCGAAAAATGCACCCAGAATTCGTAAAAGGCTAACCCCTTTGAAAATTTCGAAAAATGCACCCAGAATTCCTAGAAAGCTAACCCCTTTGAAAATTTCGAAAAATACACCCAGAATTCGTAGAAGGCTAACCCCTTTGAAAATTTCGAAAAATGCACCCAGAATTCGTAGAAGGCATACCCCTTTGAAAATGTCGAAAAATGCACCCAGAATTCGTAGAAGGCTAACCGCTTTGAAAATTTCGAAAAATGCACCCAGAATTCGTAGAAGGCTAACCCCTTTGAAAATTTCGAAAAATGCACCCAGAATTCCTAGAAGGCTAACCCCTTTGAAAATTTCGAAAAATGCACCCAGAATTCCTAGAAGGCTAACCCCTTTGAAAATTTCGAAAAATTCACCCAGAATTCGTAGAAGGCTAACCCCTTTGAAAATTTCAAAAATACACCCAGAATTCGTAGAAGGCTAACCCCTTTGAAAATTTCAAAAATACACCCAGAATTCGTAGAAGGCTAACCCCTTTGAAAATTTCAAAAATACACCCAGAATTCGTAGAAGGCTAACCCCTTTGAAAATTTCGAAAAATGCACCCAGAATTCCTAGAAGGCTAACCCCTTTGAAAATTTCGAAAAATGCACCCAGAATTCGTAGAAGGCTAACCCCTTTGAAAATTTCGAAAAAATGCACCCAGAATTCGTAGAAGGCTAACCCCTTTGAAAATTTCGAAAAATGCACCCAGAATTCCTAGAAGGCTAACCCCTTTGAAAATATCGAAAAATTCACCCAGAATTCCTAGAAGGCTAACCCCTTTGAAAATTTCGAAAAATGCACCCAGAATTCCTAGAAGGCTAACCCCTTTGAAAATTTCGAAAAATTCACCCAGAATTCGTAGAAGGCTAACCCCTTTGAAAATTTCAAAAATACACCCAGAATTCGTAGAAGGCTAACCCCTTTGAAAATTTCGAAAAATGCACCCAGAATTCCTAGAAGGCTAACCCCTTTGAAAATTTCGAAAAATGCACCCAGAATTCGTAGAAGGCTAACCCCTTTGAAAATTTCGAAAAATGCACCCAGAATTCGTAAAAGGCTAACCCCTTTGAAAATTTCGAAAAATGCACCCAGAAGTCCTAGAAGGCTAACCCCTTTGAAAATTTCGAAAAATGAAAATTTCGAAAAATGCACCCAGAATTCCTAGAAGGCTAACCCCTTTGAAAATTTCGAAAAATGCACCCAGAATTCCTAGAAGGCTAACCCCTTTGAAAATTTCGAAAAATGCACCCAGAATTCGTAGAAGGCTAACCCCTTTGAAAATTTCGAAAAATGCACCCAGAATTCCTAGAAGGCTAACCCCTTTGAAAATTTCGAAAAATGCACCCAGAATTCGTAGAAGGCTAACCCCTTTGAAAATTTCGAAAAATGCACCCAGAATTCGCAGAAGGCTAACCCCTTTGAAAATTTCGAAAAATGCACCCAGAATTCGTAGAAGGCTAACCCCTTTGAAAATTTCGAAAAATGCACCCAGAATTCGTAGAAGGCTAACCCCTTTGAAAATTTCGAAAAATGCACCCAGAATTCGTAGAAGGCTAACCCCTTTGAAAATTTCGAAAAATACACCCAGAATTCGTAGAAGGCTAACCCCTTTGAAAATTTCGAAAAATGCACCCAGAATTCGTAGAAGGCTAACCCCTTTGAAAATTTCGAAAACTACACCCAGAATTCGTAGAAGGCTAACCCCTTTGAAAATTTCGAAAAATGCACCCAGAATTCGTAGAAGGCTAACCCCTTTGAAAATTTCGAAAAATGCACCCAGAATTCCTAGAAGGCTAACCCCTTTGAAAATTTGAAAAATACACCCAGAATTCCTAGAAGGCTAACCCTTTTGAAAATTTCGAAAAATGCACCCAGAATTCCTAGAAGGCTAACCCCTTTGAAAATTTCGAAAAATGCACCCAGAATTCCTAGAAGGCTAACCCCTTTGAAAATTTCGAAAAATGCACCCAGAATTCCTAGAAGGCTAACCCCTTTGAAAATTTCGAAAAATGCACCCAGAATTCGTAGAAGGCTAACCCCTTTGAAATTTTCGAAAAATGCACCCAGAATTCCTAGAAGGCTAACCCCTTTGAAAATTTCGAAAAATGCACCCAGAATTCGTAGAAGGCTAACCCCTTTGAAAATTTTGAAAAATGCACCCAGAATTCCTAGAAAATTTCGACAAATGCACCCAGAATTCGTAGAAGGCTAACCCCTTTGAAAATTTCGAAAAATGCACCCATAATTGGTAGAAGGCTAACCCCTTTGAAAATTTCGAAAAATGCACCCAGAATTCGTAGAAGGCTAACCCCTTTGAAAATTTCGAAAAATGCACCCAGATTTCGTAGAAGGCTAACCCCTTTGAAAATTTCGAAAAATGCACCCAGAATTCGTAGAAGGCTAACCCCTTTGAAAATTTCGAAAAATTCACCCAGAATTCGTAGAAGGCTAACCCCTTTGAAAATTTCGAAAAATGCACCCAGAATTCGTAAAAGGCTAACCCCTTTGAAAATTTCGAAAAATGCACCCAGAATTCGTAGAAGGCTAACCCCTTTGAAAATTTCGAAAAATACACCCAGAATTCGTAGAAGGCTAACCCCTTTGAAAATTTCGAAAAATGCACCCAGAATTCGTAGAAGGCTAACCCCTTTGAAAATTTCGAAAAATGCACCCAGAATTCGTAGAAGGCTAACCCCTTTGAAAATTTTGAAAAATACACCCAGAATTCGTAGAAGGCTAACCCCTTTGAAAATTTCGAAAAATGCACCCAGAATTCCTAGAAGGCTAACCCCTTTGAAAATTTGGAAAAATACACCCAGAATTCCTAGAAGGCTAACCCTTTTGAAAATTTCGAAAAATGCACCCAGAATTCCTAGAAGGCCTTTGAAAATTTCGAAAAATGCACCCAGAATTCGTAGAAGGCTAACCCCTTTGAAAATTTCGAAAAATGCACCCAGAATTCGTAGAAGGCTAACCCCTTTGAAAATTTCGAAAAATACACCAAGAATTCGTAGAAGGCTAACCCCTTTGAAAATTTTGAAAAATGCACCCAGAATTCCTAGAAGGCTAACCCCTTTGAAAATTTCGAAAAATGCACCCAGAATTCGTAGAAGGCTAACCCCTTTGAAAATTTCGAAAAATGCACCCAGAATTCCTAGAAGGCTAACCCCTTTGAAAATTTCGAAAAATGAAAATTTCGAAAAATGCACCCAGAATTCCTAGAAGGCTAACCCCTTTGAAAATTTCGAAAAATGCACCCAGAATTCGTAAAAGGCTAACCCCTTTGAAAATTTCGAAAAATGCACCCAGAATTCCTAGAAGGCTAACCCCTTTGAAAATTTCGAAAAATGCACCCAGAATTCGTAGAAGGCTAACCCCTTTGAAAATTTCGAAAAATGCACCCAGAATTCGTAGAAGGCTAACCCCTTTGAAAATTTCGAAAAATGCACCCAGAATTCGTAGAAGGCTAACCCCTTTGAAAATTTCGAAAAATGCACCCAGAATTCGTAGAAGGCTAACCCCTTTGAAAATTTCGAAAAATGCACCCAGAATTCCTAGAAGGCTAACCCCTTTGAAAATTTCGAAAAATGCACCCAGAATTCGTAGAAGGCTAACCCCTTTGAAAATTTGGAAAAATACACCCAGAATTCCTAGAAGGCTAACCCCTTTGAAAATTTCGAAAAATGAAAATTTCGAAAAATGCACCCAGAATTCCTAGAAGGCTAACCCCTTTGAAAATTTCGAAAAATGCACCCAGAATTCGTAGAAGGCTAACCCCTTTGAAAATTTCGAAAAATGCACCCAGAATTCGTAGAAGGCTAACCCCTTTGAAAATTTCGAAAAATGCACCCAGAATTCCTAGAAGGCTAACCCCTTTGAAAATATCGAAAAATTCACCCAGAATTCCTAGAAGGCTAACCCCTTTGAAAATTTCGAAAAATTCACCCAGAATTCGTAGAAGGCTAACCCCTTTGAAAATTTCGAAAAATGCACCCAGAATTCCTAGAAGGCTAACCCCTTTGAAAATTTCGAAAAATGCACCCAGAATTCCTAGAAGGCTAACCCCTTTGAAAATTTCGAAAAATGCACCCAGAATTCGTAGAAGGCTAACCCCTTTGAAAATTTCGAAAAAGACACCCAGAATTCGTAGTAGGCTAACCCCTTTGAAAATTTCGAAAAATGCACCCAGAATTCGTAGAAGGCTAACCCCTTTGAAAATTTCGAAAAATGCACCCAGAATTCGTAGAAGGCTAACCCCTTTGAAAATTTCGAAAAATGCACCCAGAATTCCTAGAAGGCCAACCCCTTTGAAAATTTCGAAAAATGCACCCAGAATTCGTAAAAGGCTAACCCCTTTGAAAATTTCGAAAAATGCACCCAGAATTCGTAGAAGGCTAACCCCTTTGAAAATTTCGAAAAATGCACCCAGAATTCGTAGAAGGCTAACCCCTTTGAAAATTTCGAAAAATGCACCCAGAATTCGTAGAAGGCTAACCCCTTTGAAAATTTCGAAAAATGCACCCAGAATTCGTAGAAGGCTAACCCCTTTGAAAATTTCGAAAAATGCACCCAGAATTCGTAGAAGGCTAACCCCTTTGAAAATTTCGAAAAATACACCCAGAATTCGTAGAAGGCTAACCCCTTTGAAAATTTCGAAAAATGCACCCAGAATTCGTAGAAGGCTAACCCCTTTGAAAATTTCGAAAAATGCACCCAGAATTCGTAGAAGGCTAACCCCTTTGAAAATTTCGAAAAATGCACCCAGAATTCGTAGAAGGCTAACCCCTTTGAAAATTTCGAAAAATGCACCCAGAATTCGTAGAAGGCTAACCCCTTTGAAAATTTCGAAAAATGCACCCAGAATTCCTAGAAGGCTAACCCCTTTGAAAATATCGAAAAATGCACCCAGAATTCCTAGAAGGCTAACCCCTTTGAAAATTTCGAAAAATGCACCCAGAATTCCTAGAAGGCTAACCCCTTTGAAAATTTCGAAAAATGCACCCAGAATTCCTAGAAGGCTAACCCCTTTGAAATTTTCGAAAAATTCACCCAGAATTCGTAGAAGGCTAACCGCTTTGAAAATTTCAAAAATACACCCAGAATTCGTAGAAGGCTAACCCCTTTGAAAATTTCGAAAAATGCACCCAGAATTCCTAGAAGGCTAACCCCTTTGAAAATTTCGAAAAATGCACCCAGAATTCGTAGAAGGCTAACCCCTTTGAAAATTTCGAAAAATACACCCAGAATTCGTAGTAGGCTAACCCCTTTGAAAATTTCGAAAAATGCACCCAGAATTCGTAGAAGGCTAACCCCTTTGAAAATTTCTAAAAATGCACCCAGAATTCGTAGAAGGCTAACCCCTTTGAAAATTTCGAAAAATGCACCCAGAATTCGTAGAAGGCTAACCCCTTTGAAAATTTCGAAAAATGCACCCAGAATTCGTAGAAGGCTAACCCCTTTGAAAATTTCGAAAAATGCACCCAGAATTCCTAGAAGGCTAACCCCTTTGAAAATATCGAAAAATTCACCCAGAATTCCTAGAAGGCTAACCCCTTTGAAAATTTCGAAAAATGCACCCAGAATTCCTAGAAGGCTAACCCCTTTGAAAATTTCGAAAAATTCACCCAGAATTCGTAGAAGGCTAACCCCTTTGAAAATTTCGAAAAATGCACCCAGAATTCCTAGAAGGCTAACCCCTTTGAAAATTTCGAAAAATGCACCCAGAATTCGTAGAAGGCTAACCCCTTTGAAAATTTCGAAAAAGACACCCAGAATTCGTAGTAGGCTAACCCCTTTGAAAATTTCGAAAAATGCACCCAGAATTCGTAGAAGGCTAACCCCTTTGAAAATTTCGAAAAATGCACCCAGAATTCGTAGAAGGCTAACCCCTTTGAAAATTTCGAAAAATGCACCCAGAATTCCTAGAAGGCTAACCCCTTTGAAAATTTCGAAAAATGCACCCAGAATTCGTAAAAGGCTAACCCCTTTGAAAATTTCGAAAAATGCACCCAGAATTCGTAGAAGGCTAACCCCTTTGAAAATTTCGAAAAATGCACCCAGAATTCGTAGAAGGCTAACCCCTTTGAAAATTTCGAAAAATGCACCCAGAATTCGTAGAAGGCTAACCCCCTTGAAAATTTCGAAAAATGCACCCAGAATTCGTAGAAGGCTAACCCCTTTGAAAATTTCGAAAAATACACCCAGAATTCGTAGAAGGCTAACCCCTTTGAAAATTTCGAAAAATGCACCCAGAATTCGTAGAAGGCTAACCCCTTTGAAAATTTCGAAAAATGCACCCAGAATTCGTAGAAGGCTAACCCCTTTGAAAATTTCGAAAAATGCACCCAGAATTCGTAGAAGGCTAACCCCTTTGAAAATTTCGAAAAATGCACCCAGAATTCGTAGAAGGCTAACCCCTTTGAAAATTTCGAAAAATGCACCCAGAATTCCTAGAAGGCTAACCCCTTTGAAAATATCGAAAAATGCACCCAGAATTCCTAGAAGGCTAACCCCTTTGAAAATTTCGAAAAATGCACCCAGAATTCCTAGAAGGCTAACCCCTTTGAAAATTTCGAAAAATGCACCCAGAATTCCCAGAAGGCTAACCCCTTTGAAAATTTCGAAAAATTCACCCAGAATTCGTAGAAGGCTAACCCCTTTGAAAATTTCAAAAATACACCCAGAATTCGTAGAAGGCTAACCCCTTTGAAAATTTCGAAAAATGCACCCAGAATTCCTAGAAGGCTAACCCCTTTGAAAATTTCGAAAAATGCACACAGAATTCGTAGAAGGCTAACCCCTTTGAAAATTTCGAAAAAGACACCTAGAATTCGTAGTAGGCTAACCCCTTTGAAAATTTCGAATAATGCACCCAGAATTCGTAGAAGGCTAACCCCTTTGAAAATTTCGAAAAATGCACCCAGAATTCGTAGAAGGCTAACCCCTTTGAAAATTTCGAAAAATGCACCAAGAATTCCTAGAAGGCTAACCCCTTTGAAAATTTCGAAAAATGCACCCAGAATTCCTAGAAGGCTAACCCCTTTGAAAATTTGAAAAATACACCCAGAATTCCTAGAAGGCTAACCCTTTTGAAAATTTCGAAAAATGCACCCAGAATTCCTAGAAGGCTAACCCCTTTGAAAATTTCGAAAAATGCACCCAGAATTCCTAGAAGGCTAACCCCTTTGAAAATTTCGAAAAATGCACCCAGAATTCCTAGAAGGCTAACCCCTTTGAAAATTTCGAAAAATGCACCCAGAATTCGTAGAAGGCTAACCCCTTTGAAATTTTCGAAAAATGCACCCAGAATTCCTAGAAGGCTAACCCCTTTGAAAATTTCGAAAAATGCACCCAGAATTCCTAGAAGGCTAACCCCTTTGAAAATTTCGAAAAATGCACCCAGAATCCTAGAAAATTTCGACAAATGCACCCAGAATTCGTAGAAGGCTAACCCCTTTGAAAATTTCGAAAAATGCACCCATAATTGGTAGAAGGCTAACCCCTTTGAAAATTTCGAAAAATGCACCCAGAATTCGTAGAAGGCTAACCCCTTTGAAAATTTCGAAAAATGCACCCAGATTTCGTAGAAGGCTAACCCCTTTGAAAATTTCGAAAAATGCACCCAGAATTCGTAGAAGGCCAACCCCTTTGAAAATTTCGAAAAATTCACCCAGAATTCGTAGAAGGCTAACCCCTTTGAAAATTTCGAAAAATGCACCCAGAATTCGTAAAAGGCTAACCCCTTTGAAAATTTCGAAAAATGCACCCAGAATTCGTAGAAGGCTAACCCCTTTGAAAATTTCGAAAAATACACCCAGAATTCGTAGAAGGCTAACCCCTTTGAAAATTTCGAAAAATGCACCCAGAATTCGAACAAGGCTAACCCCTTTGAAAATTTCGAAAAATGCACCCAGAATTCGTAGAAGGCTAACCCCTTTGAAAATTTCGAAAAATACACCCAGAATTCGTAGAAGGCTAACCCCTTTGAAAATTTCGAAAAATGCACCCAGAATTCTTAGAAGGCTAACCCCTTTGAAAATTTGGAAAAATACACCCAGAATTCCTAGAAGGCTAACCCTTTTGAAAATTTCGAAAAATGCACCCAGAATTCCTAGAAGGCTAACCCCTTTGAAAATTTCGAAAAATGCACCCAGAATTCGTAGAAGGCTAACCCCTTTGAAAATTTCGAAAAATGCACCCAGAATTCGTAGAAGGCTAACCCCTTTGAAAATTTCGAAAAATACACCAAGAATTCGTAGAATTTTGAAAAATGCACCCAGAATTCCTAGAAGGCTAACCCCTTTGAAAATTTCGAAAAATGCACCCAGAATTCGTAGAAGGCTAACCCCTTTGAAAATTTCGAAAAATGCACCCAGAATTCCTAGAAGGCTAACCCCTTTGAAAATTTCGAAAAATGCACCCAGAATTCCTAGAAGGCTAACCCCTTTGAAAATTTCGAAAAATGCACCCAGAATTCGTAAAAGGCTAACCCCTTTGAAAATTTCGAAAAATGCACCCAGAATTCCTAGAAGGCTAACCCCTTTGAAAATTTCGAAAAATGCACCCAGAATTCGTAGAAGGCTAACCCCTTTGAAAATTTCGAAAAATGCACCCAGAATTCGTAGAAGGCTAACCCCTTTGAAAATTTCGAAAAATGCACCCAGAATAAGTAGAAGGCTAACCCCTTTGAAAATTTCGAAAAATGCACCCAGAATTCCTAGAAGGCTAACCCCTTTGAAAATTTCGAAAAATGCACCCAGAATTCCTAGAAGGCTAACCCCTTTGAAAATTTCGAAAAATGCACCCAGAATTCGTAGAAGGCTAACCCCTTTGAAAATTTGGAAAAATACACCCAGAATTCCTAGAAGGCTAACCCCTTTGAAAATTTCGAAAAATGCACCCAGAATTCCTAGAAGGCTAACCCCTTTGAAAATTTCGAAAAATGCACCCAGAATTCCTAGAAGGCTAACCCCTTTGAAAATTTCGAAAAATGCACCCAGAATTCGTAAAAGGCTAACCCCTTTGAAAATTTCGAAAAATGCACCCAGAATTCCTAGAAGGCTAACCCCTTTGAAAATTTCGAAAAATACACCCAGAATTCGTAGAAGGCTAACCCCTTTGAAAATTTCGAAAAATGCACCCAGAATTCGTAGAAGGCATACCCCTTTGAAAATTTCGAATAATGCACCCAGAATTCGTAGAAGTCTAACCCCTTTGAAAATTTCGAAAAATGCACCCAGAATTCGTAGAAGGCTAACCCCTTTGAAAATTTCGAAAAATGCACCCAGAATTCCTAGATGGCTAACCCCTTTGAAAATTTCGAAAAATTCACCCAGAATTCCTAGAAGGCTACCCTTTGAAAATTTCGAAAAATGCACCTAGAATTCCTAGAAGGCTAACCCCTTTGAAAATTTCGAAAAATGCACCCAGAATTCGTAGAAGGCTAACCCCTTTGAAAATTTCGAAAATACACCCAGAATTCGTAGAAGGCTAACCCCTTTGAAAATTTCGAAAAATGCACCCAGAATTCCTAGAAGGCTAACCCCTTTGAAAATTTCGAAAAATGCATCCAGAATTCGTAGAAGGCTAACCCCTTTGAAAATTTCGAAAAATACACCCAGAATTCGTAGTAGGCTAACCCCTTTGAAAATTTCGAAAAATGCACCCAGAATTCGTAGAAGGCTAACCCCTTTGAAAATTTCGAAAAATGCACCCAGAATTCGTAGAAGGCTAACCCCTTTGAAAATTTCGAAAAATGCACCCAGAATTCGTAGAAGGCTAACCCCTTTGAAAATTTCGAAAAATGCACCCAGAATTCGTAGAAGGCTAACCCCTTTGAAAATATCGAAAAATTCATCCAGAATTCCTAGAAGGCTAACCCCTTTGAAAATTTCGAAAAATGCACCCAGAATTCCTAGAAGGCTAACCCCTTTGAAAATTTCGAAAAATTCACCCAGAATTCGTAGAAGGCTAACCCCTTTGAAAATTTCAAAAATACACCCAGAATTCGTAGAAGGCTAACCCCTTTGAAAATTTCGAAAAATGCACCCAGAATTCCTAGAAGGCTAACCCCTTTGAAAATTTCGAAAAATGCACCCAGAATTCGTAGAAGGCTAACCCCTTTGAAAATTTCGAAAAAGACACCCAGAATTCGTAGTAGGCTAACCCCTTTGAAAATTTCGAAAAATGCACCCAGAATTCGTAGAAGGCTAACCCCTTTGAAAATTTCGAAAAATGCACCCAGAATTCGTAGAAGGCTAACCCCTTTGAAAATTTCGAAAAATGCACCCAGAATTCGTAAAAGGCTAACCCCTTTGAAAATTTCGAAAAATGCACCCAGAATTCGTAGAAGGCTAACCCCTTTGAAAATTTCGAAAAATACACCCAGAATTCGTAGAAGGCTAACCCCTTTGAAAATTTCGAAAAATGCACCCAGAATTCGTAGAAGGCTAACCCCTTTGAAAATCTCGAAAAATGCACCCAGAATTTGTAGAAGGCTAACCCCTTTGAAAATTTCGAAAAATACACCCAGAATTCGTAGAAGGCTAACCCCTTTGAAAATTTCGAAAAATGCACCCAGAATTCCTAGAAGGCTAACCCCTTTGAAAATTTGGAAAAATACACCCAGAATTCCTAGAAGGCTAACCCTTTTGAAAATTTCGAAAAATGCACCCAGAATTCCTAGAAGGCTAACCCCTTTGAAAATTTCGAAAAATGCACCCAGAATTGGTAGAAGGCTAACCCCTTTGAAAATTTCGAAAAATGCACCCAGAATTCGTAGAAGGCTAACCCCTTTGAAAATTTCGAAAAATACACCCAGAATTCGTAGAAGGCCCTTTGAAAATTTCGAAAAATGCACCCAGAATTCGTAGAAGGCTAACCCCTTTGAAAATTTCGAAATTGCACCCAGAATTCCTAGAAGGCTAACCCCTTTGAAAATTTCGAAAAATGCACCCAGAATTCCTAGAAGGCTAACCCCTTTGAAAATTTCGAAAAATGCACCCAGAATTCGTAAAAGGCTAACCCCTTTGAAAATTTGGAAAAATACACCCAGAATTCCTAGAAGGCTAACCCCTTTGAAAATTTCGAAAAATACACCAAGAATTCGTAGAAGGCTAACCCCTTTGAAAATTTTGAAAAATGCACCCAGAATTCCTAGAAGGCTAACCCCTTTGAAAATTTCGAAAAATGCACCCAGAATTCGTAGAAGGCTAACCCCTTTGAAAATTTCGAAAAATGCACCCAGAATTCCTAGAAGGCTAACCCCTTTGAAAATTTCGAAAAATGAAAATTTCGAAAAATGCACCCAGAATTCGTAAAAGGCTAACCCCTTTGAAAATTTCGAAAAATGCACCCAGAATTCCTAGAAGGCTAACCCCTTTGAAAATTTCGAAAAATGCACCCAGAATTCGTAGAAGGCTAACCCCTTTGAAAATTTCGAAAAATGCACCCAGAATTCGTAGAAGGCTAACCCCTTTGAAAATTTCGAAAAATGCACCCAGAATTCGTAGAAGGCTAACCCCTTTGAAAATTTCGAAAAATGCACCCAGAATTCCTAGAAGGCTAACCCCTTTGAAAATTTCGAAAAATGCACCCAGAATTCCTAGAAGGCTAACCCCTTTGAAAATTTCGAAAAATGCACCCAGAATTCCTAGAAGGCTAACCCCTTTGAAAATTTGGAAAAATACACCCAGAATTCCTAGAAGGCTAACCCCTTTGAAAATTTCGAAAAATGAAAATTTCGAAAAATGCACCCAGAATTCCTAGAAGGCTAACCCCTTTGAAAATTTCGAAAAATGCACCCAGAATTCGTAAAAGGCTAACCCCTTTGAAAATTTCGAAAAATGCACCCAGAATTCCTAGAAGGCTAACCCCTTTGAAAATTTCGAAAAATACACCCAGAATTCGTAGAAGGCTAACCCCTTTGAAAATTTCGAAAAATGCACCCAGAATTCGTAGAAGGCATACCCCTTTGAAAATTTCGAAAAATGCACCCAGAATTCGTAGAAGGCTAACCCCTTTGAAAATTTCGAAAAATGCACCCAGAATTCGTAGAAGGCTAACCCCTTTGAAAATTTCGAAAAATGCACCCAGAATTCCTAGATGGCTAACCCCTTTGAAAATTTCGAAAAATTCACCCAGAATTCCTAGAAGGCTACCCTTTGAAAATTTCGAAAAATATACCTAGAAGGCTAACCCCTTTGAAAATTTCGAAAAATGCACCCAGAATTCGTAGAAGGCTAACCCCTTTGAAAATTTCGAAAATACACCCAGAATTCGTAGAAGGCTAACCCCTTTGAAAATTTCGAAAATACACCCAGAATTCGTAGAAGGCTAACCCCTTTGAAAATTTCGAAAAATGCACCCAGAATTCGTAGTAGGCTAACCCCTTTGAAAATTTCGAAAAATGCACCCAGAATTCGTAGAAGGCTAACCCCTTTGAAAATTTCGAAAAATGCACCCAGAATTCCTAGAAGGCTAACCCCTTTGAAAATTTCGAAAAATTCACCCAGAATTCGTAGAAGGCTAACCCCTTTGAAAATTTCAAAAAATGCACCCAGAATTCGTAGAAGGCTAACCCCTTTGAAAATTTCGAAAAATGCACCCAGAATTCGTAGAAGGCTAACCCCTTTGAAAATTTCGAAAAATGCACCCAGAATTCCTAGAAGGCTAACCCCTTTGAAAATTTCGAAAAATGCACCCAGAATTCGTAAAAGACTAACCCCTTTGAAAATTTCGAAAAATGCACCCAGAATTCGTAGAAGGCTAACCCCTTTGAAAATTTCGAAAAATGCACCCAGAATTCGTAGAAGGCTAACCCCTTTGAAAATTTCGAAAAATGCACCCAGAATTCGTAGAAGGCTAACCCCTTTGAAAATTTCGAAAAATGCACCCAGAATTCGTAGAAGGCTAACCCCTTTGAAAATTTCGAAAAATACACCCAGAATTCGTAGAAGGCTAACCCCTTTGAAAATTTCGAAAAATGCACCCAGAATTCGAAGAAGGCTAACCCCTTTGAAAATTTCGAAAAATGCACCGAGAATTCGTAGAAGGCTAACCCCTTTGAAAATTTCGAAAAATGCACCCAGAATTCGTAGAAGGCTAACCCCTTTGAAAATTTCGAAAAATGCACCCAGAATTCCTAGAAGGCTAACCCCTTTGAAAATATCGAAAAATTCACCCAGAATTCCTAGAAGGCTAACCCCTTTGAAAATTTCGAAAAATGCACCCAGAATTCCTAGAAGGCTAACCCCTTTGAAAATTTCGAAAAATTCACCCAGAATTCGTAGAAGGCAAACCCCTTTGTAAATTTCAAAAATACACCCAGAATTCGTAGAAGGCTAACCCCTTTGAAAATTTCGAAAAATGCACCCAGAATTCCTAGAAGGCTAACCCCTTTGAAAATTTCGAAAAATGCACACAGAATTCGTAGAAGGCTAACCCCTTTGAAAATTTCGAAAAAGACACCTAGAATTCGTAGTAGGCTAACCCCTTTGAAAATTTCGAAAAATGCACCCAGAATTCGTAGAAGGCTAACCCCTTTGAAAATTTCGAAAAATGCACCCAGAATTCGTAGAAGGCTAACCCCTTTGAAAATTTCGAAAAATGCACCCAGAATTCCTAGAAGGCTAACCCCTTTGAAAATTTCGAAAAATGGACCCAGAATTCGTAGAAGGCTAACCCCTTTGAAAATTTCGAAAAATGCACCCAGAATTCCTAGAAGGCTAACCCCTTTGAAAATTTGAAAAATACACCCAGAATTCCTAGAAGGCTAACCCTTTTGAAAATTTCGAAAAATGCACCCAGAATTCCTAGAAGGCTAACCCCTTTGAAAATTTCGAAAAAGCACCCAGAATTCCTAGAAGGCTAACCCCTTTGAAAATTTCGAAAAATGCACCCAGAATTCCTAGAAGGCTAACCCCTTTGAAAATTTCGAAAAATGCACCCAGAATTCGTAGAAGGCTAACCCCTTTGAAATTTTCGAAAAATGCACCCAGAATTCCTAGAAGGCTAACCCCTTTGAAAATTTCGAAAAATGCACCCAGAATTCGTAGAAGGCTAACCCCTTTGAAAATTTCGAAAAATGCACCCAGAATTCCTAGAAAATTTCGACAAATGCACCCAGAATTCGTAGAAGGCTAACCCCTTTGAAAATTTCGAAAAATGCACCCATAATTGGTAGAAGGCTAACCCCTTTGAAAATTTCGAAAAATGCACCCAGAATTCGTAGAAGGCTAACCCCTTTGAAAATTTCGAAAAATGCACCCAGATTTCGTAGAAGGCTAACCCCTTTGAAAATTTCGAAAAATGCACCCAGAATTAATAGAAGGCTAACCCCTTTGAAAATTTCGAAAAATTCACCCAGAATTCGTAGAAGGCTAACCCCTTTGAAAATTTCGAAAAATGCACACAGAATTCGTAAAAGGCTAACCCCTTTGAAAATTTCGAAAAATCCACCCAGAATTCGTAGAAGGCTAACCCCTTTGAAAATTTCGAAAAATACACCCAGAATTCGTAGAAGGCTAACCCCTTTGAAAATTTCGAAAAATGCACCCAGAATTCGTAGAAGGCTAACCCCTTTGAAAATTTCGAAAAATGCACCCAGAATTCGTAGAAGGCTAACCCCTTTGAAAATTTCGAAAAATACACCCAGAATTCGTAGAAGGCTAACCCCTTTGAAAATTTCGAAAAATGCACCCAGAATTCCTAGAAGGCTAACCCCTTTGAAAATTTCGAAAAATGCATCCAGAATTCGTAGAAGGCTAACCCCTTTGAAAATTTCGAAAAATACACCCAGAATTCGTAGTAGGCTAACCCCTTTGAAAATTTCGAAAAATGCACCCAGAATTCGTAGAAGGCTAACCCCTTTGAAAATTTCGAAAAATGCACCCAGAATTCGTAGAAGGCTAACCCCTTTGAAAATTTCGAAAAATGCACCCAGAATTCGTAGAAGGCTAACCCCTTTGAAAATTTCGAAAAAGACACCCAGAATTCGTAGTAGGCCCCACCCCTTTGAAAATTTCGAAAAATGCACCCAGAATTCCTAGAAGGCTAACCCCTTTGAAAATTTCGAAAAATGCACCCAGAATCCTAGAAAATTTCGACAAATGCACCCAGAATTCGTAGAAGGCTAACCCCTTTGAAAATTTCGAAAAATGCACCCAGAATTCCTAGAAGGCTAACCCCTTTGAAAATTTCGAAAAATGCACCCAGAATTCGTAAAAGACTAACCCCTTTGAAAATTTCGAAAAATGCACCCAGAATTCGTAGAAGGCTAACCCCTTTGAAAATTTCGAAAAATGCACCCAGAATTCGTAGAAGGCTAACCCCTTTGAAAATTTCGAAAAATGCACCCAGAATTCGTAGAAGGCTAACCCCTTTGAAAATTTCGAAAAATGCACCCAGAATTCGTAGAAGGCTAACCCCTTTGAAAATTTCGAAAAATACACCCAGAATTCGTAGAAGGCTAACCCCTTTGAAAATTTCGAAAAATGCACCCAGAATTCGAAGAAGGCTAACCCCTTTGAAAATTTCGAAAAATGCACCGAGAATTCGTAGAAGGCTAACCCCTTTGAAAATTTCGAAAAATGCACCCAGAATTCGTAGAAGGCTAACCCCTTTGAAAATTCGAAAAATGCACCCAGAATTCGTAGAAGGCTAACCCCTTTGAAAATTTCGAAAAATGCACCCAGAATTCCTAGAAGGCTAACCCCTTTGAAAATATCGAAAAATTCACCCAGAATTCCTAGAAGGCTAACCCCTTTGAAAATTTCGAAAAATGCACCCAGAATTCCTAGAAGGCTAACCCCTTTGAAAATTTCGAAAAATTCACCCAGAATTCGTAGAAGGCAAACCCCTTTGAAAATTTCAAAAATACACCCAGAATTCGTAGAAGGCTAACCCCTTTGAAAATTTCGAAAAATGCACCCAGAATTCCTAGAAGGCTAACCCCTTTGAAAATTTCGAAAAATGCACACAGAATTCGTAGAAGGCTAACCCCTTTGAAAATTTCGAAAAAGACACCTAGAATTCGTAGTAGGCTAACCCCTTTGAAAATTTCGAAAAATGCACCCAGAATTCGTAGAAGGCTAACCCCTTTGAAAATTTCGAAAAATGCACCCAGAATTCGTAGAAGGCTAACCCCTTTGAAAATTTCGAAAAATGCACCCAGAATTCCTAGAAGGCTAACCCCTTTGAAAATTTCGAAAAATGGACCCAGAATTCGTAGAAGGCTAACCCCTTTGAAAATTTCGAAAAATGCACCCAGAATTCCTAGAAGGCTAACCCCTTTGAAAATTTGAAAAATACACCCAGAATTCCTAGAAGGCTAACCCTTTTGAAAATTTCGAAAAATGCACCCAGAATTCCTAGAAGGCTAACCCCTTTGAAAATTTCGAAAAAGCACCCAGAATTCCTAGAAGGCTAACCCCTTTGAAAATTTCGAAAAATGCACCCAGAATTCCTAGAAGGCTAACCCCTTTGAAAATTTCGAAAAATGCACCCAGAATTCGTAGAAGGCTAACCCCTTTGAAATTTTCGAAAAATGCACCCAGAATTCCTAGAAGGCTAACCCCTTTGAAAATTTCGAAAAATGCACCCAGAATTCGTAGAAGGCTAACCCCTTTGAAAATTTCGAAAAATGCACCCAGAATTCCTAGAAAATTTCGACAAATGCACCCAGAATTCGTAGAAGGCTAACCCCTTTGAAAATTTCGAAAAATGCACCCATAATTGGTAGAAGGCTAACCCCTTTGAAAATTTCGAAAAATGCACCCAGAATTCGTAGAAGGCTAACCCCTTTGAAAATTTCGAAAAATGCACCCAGATTTCGTAGAAGGCTAACCCCTTTGAAAATTTCGAAAAATGCACCCAGAATTCGTAGAAGGCTAACCCCTTTGAAAATTTCGAAAAATTCACCCAGAATTCGTAGAAGGCTAACCCCTTTGAAAATTTCGAAAAATGCACACAGAATTCGTAAAAGGCTAACCCCTTTGAAAATTTCGAAAAATCCACCCAGAATTCGTAGAAGGCTAACCCCTTTGAAAATTTCGAAAAATACACCCAGAATTCGTAGAAGGCTAACCCCTTTGAAAATTTCGAAAAATGCACCCAGAATTCGTAGAAGGCTAACCCCTTTGAAAATTTCGAAAAATGCACCCAGAATTCGTAGAAGGCTAACCCCTTTGAAAATTTCGAAAAATACACCCAGAATTCGTAGAAGGCTAACCCCTTTGAAAATTTCGAAAAATGCACCCAGAATTCCTAGAAGGCTAACCCCTTTGAAAATTTCGAAAAATGCATCCAGAATTCGTAGAAGGCTAACCCCTTTGAAAATTTCGAAAAATACACCCAGAATTCGTAGTAGGCTAACCCCTTTGAAAATTTCGAAAAATGCACCCAGAATTCGTAGAAGGCTAACCCCTTTGAAAATTTCGAAAAATGCACCCAGAATTCGTAGAAGGCTAACCCCTTTGAAAATTTCGAAAAATGCACCCAGAATTCGTAGAAGGCTAACCCCTTTGAAAATTTCGAAAAATGCACCCAGAATTCGTAGAAGGCTAACCCCTTTGAAAATATCGAAAAATTCATCCAGAATTCCTAGAAGGCTAACCCCTTTGAAAATTTCGAAAAATGCACCCAGAATTCCTAGAAGGCTAACCCCTTTGAAAATTTCGAAAAATTCACCCAGAATTCGTAGAAGGCTAACCCCTTTGAAAATTTCAAAAATACACCCAGAATTCGTAGAAGGCTAACCCCTTTGAAAATTTCGAAAAATGCACCCAGAATTCCTAGAAGGCTAACCCCTTTGAAAATTTCGAAAAATGCACCCAGAATTCGTAGAAGGCTAACCCCTTTGAAAATTTCGAAAAAGACACCCAGAATTCGTAGTAGGCTAACCCCTTTGAAAATTTCGAAAAATGCACCCAGAATTCGTAGAAGGCTAACCCCTTTGAAAATTTCGAAAAATGCACCCAGAATTCGTAGAAGGCTAACCCCTTTGAAAATTTCGAAAAATGCACCCAGAATTCGTAAAAGGCTAACCCCTTTGAAAATTTCGAAAAATGCACCCAGAATTCGTAGAAGGCTAACCCCTTTGAAAATTTCGAAAAATACACCCAGAATTCGTAGAAGGCTAACCCCTTTGAAAATTTCGAAAAATGCACCCAGAATTCGTAGAAGGCTAACCCCTTTGAAAATCTCGAAAAATGCACCCAGAATTTGTAGAAGGCTAACCCCTTTGAAAATTTCGAAAAATACACCCAGAATTCGTAGAAGGCTAACCCCTTTGAAAATTTGGAAAAATACACCCAGAATTCCTAGAAGGCTAACCCTTTTGAAAATTTCGAAAAATGCACCCAGAATTCCTAGAAGGCTAACCCCTTTGAAAATTTCGAAAAATGCACCCAGAATTGGTAGAAGGCTAACCCCTTTGAAAATTTCGAAAAATGCACCCAGAATTCGTAGAAGGCTAACCCCTTTGAAAATTTCGAAAAATACACCCAGAATTCGTAGAAGGCCCTTTGAAAATTTCGAAAAATGCACCCAGAATTCGTAGAAGGCTAACCCCTTTGAAAATTTCGAAATTGCACCCAGAATTCCTAGAAGGCTAACCCCTTTGAAAATTTCGAAAAATGCACCCAGAATTCCTAGAAGGCTAACCCCTTTGAAAATTTCGAAAAATGCACCCAGAATTCGTAAAAGGCTAACCCCTTTGAAAATTTGGAAAAATACACCCAGAATTCCTAGAAGGCTAACCCCTTTGAAAATTTCGAAAAATACACCAAGAATTCGTAGAAGGCTAACCCCTTTGAAAATTTTGAAAAATGCACCCAGAATTCCTAGAAGGCTAACCCCTTTGAAAATTTCGAAAAATGCACCCAGAATTCGTAGAAGGCTAACCCCTTTGAAAATTTCGAAAAATGCACCCAGAATTCCTAGAAGGCTAACCCCTTTGAAAATTTCGAAAAATGAAAATTTCGAAAAATGCACCCAGAATTCGTAAAAGGCTAACCCTTTTGAAAATTTCGAAAAATGCACCCAGAATTCCTAGAAGGCTAACCCCTTTGAAAATTTCGAAAAATGCACCCAGAATTCGTAGAAGGCTAACCCCTTTGAAAATTTCGAAAAATGCACCCAGAATTCGTAGAAGGCTAACCCCTTTGAAAATTTCGAAAAATGCACCCAGAATTCGTAGAAGGCTAACCCCTTTGAAAATTTCGAAAAATGCACCCAGAATTCCTAGAAGGCTAACCCCTTTGAAAATTTCGAAAAATGCACCCAGAATTCCTAGAAGGCTAACCCCTTTGAAAATTTCGAAAAATGCACCCAGAATTCGTAGAAGGCTAACCCCTTTGAAAATTTGGAAAAATACACCCAGAATTCCTAGAAGGCTAACTCCTTTGAAAATTTCGAAAAATGAAAATTTCGAAAAATGCACCCAGAATTCCTAGAAGGCTAACCCCTTTGAAAATTTCGAAAAATGCACCCAGAATTCGTAAAAGGCTAACCCCTTTGAAAATTTCGAAAAATGCACCCAGAATTCCTAGAAGGCTAACCCCTTTGAAAATTTCGAAAAATACACCCAGAATTCGTAGAAGGCTAACCCCTTTGAAAATTTCGAAAAATGCACCCAGAATTCGTAGAAGGCATACCCCTTTGAAAATTTCGAAAAATGCACCCAGAATTCGTAGAAGGCTAACCCCTTTGAAAATTTCGAAAAATGCACCCAGAATTCGTAGAAGGCTAACCCCTTTGAAAATTTCGAAAAATTCACCCAGAATTCGTAGAAGGCTAACCCCTTTGAAAATTTCAAAAAATGCACCCAGAATTCGTAGAAGGCTAACCCCTTTGAAAATTTCGAAAAATGCACCCAGAATTCCTAGAAGGCTAACCCCTTTGAAAATTTCGAAAAATGCACCCAGAATTCGTAGAAGGCTAACCCCTTTGAAAATTTCGAAAAAGACACCCAGAATTCGTAGTAGGCCCCACCCCTTTGAAAATTTCGAAAAATGCACCCAGAATTCGTAGAAGGCTAACCCCTTTGAAAATTTCGAAAAATGCACCCAGAATTCGTAGAAGGCTAACCCCTTTGAAAATTTCGAAAAATGCACCCAGAATTCCTAGAAGGCTAACCCCTTTGAAAATTTCGAAAAATGCACCCAGAATTCGTAAAAGACTAACCCCTTTGAAAATTTCGAAAAATCCACCCAGAATTCGTAGAAGGCTAACCCCTTTGAAAATTTCGAAAAATGCACCCAGAATTCGTAGAAGGCTAACCCCTTTGAAAATTTCGAAAAATGCACCCAGAATTCGTAGAAGGCTAACCCCTTTGAAAATTTCGAAAAATGCACCCAGAATTCGTAGAAGGCTAACCCCTTTGAAAATTTCGAAAAATGCACCCAGAATTCGTAGAAGGCTAACCCCTTTGAAAATTTCGAAAAATGCACCCAGAATTCGTAGAAGGCTAACCCCTTTGAAAATTTCGAAAAATGCACCCAGAATTCGTAGAAGGCTAACCCCTTTGAAAATTTCGAAAAATGCACCCAGAATTCCTAGAAGGCTAACCCCTTTGAAAATTTCGAAAAATGCACCCAGAATTCGTAAAAGGCTAACCCCTTTGAAAATTTCGAAAAATGCACCCAGAATTCGTAGAAGGCTAACCCCTTTGAAAATTTCGAAAAATGCACCCAGAATTCGTAGAAGGCTAACCCCTTTGAAAATTTCGAAAAATGCACCCAGAATTCGTAGAAGGCTAACCCCCTTGAAAATTTCGAAAAATGCACCCAGAATTCGTAGAAGGCTAACCCCTTTGAAAATTTCGAAAAATACACCCAGAATTCGTAGAAGGCTAACCCCTTTGAAAATTTCGAAAAATGCACCCAGAATTCGTAGAAGGCTAACCCCTTTGAAAATTTCGAAAAATGCACCCAGAATTCGTAGAAGGCTAACCCCTTTGAAAATTTCGAAAAATGCACCCAGAATTCGTAGAAGGCTAACCCCTTTGAAAATTTCGAAAAATGCACCCAGAATTCGTAGAAGGCTAACCCCTTTGAAAATTTCGAAAAATGCACCCAGAATTCCTAGAAGGCTAACCCCTTTGAAAATATCGAAAAATGCACCCAGAATTCCTAGAAGGCTAACCCCTTTGAAAATTTCGAAAAATGCACCCAGAATTCCTAGAAGGCTAACCCCTTTGAAAATTTCGAAAAATGCACCCAGAATTCCCAGAAGGCTAACCCCTTTGAAAATTTCGAAAAATTCACCCAGAATTCGTAGAAGGCTAACCCCTTTGAAAATTTCAAAAATACACCCAGAATTCGTAGAAGTCTAACCCCTTTGAAAATTTCGAAAAATGCACCCAGAATTCCTAGAAGGCTAACCCCTTTGAAAATTTCGAAAAATGCACACAGAATTCGTAGAAGGCTAACCCCTTTGAAAATTTCGAAAAAGACACCTAGAATTCGTAGTAGGCTAACCCCTTTGAAAATTTCGAATAATGCACCCAGAATTCGTAGAAGGCTAACCCCTTTGAAAATTTCGAAAAATGCACCCAGAATTCGTAGAAGGCTAACCCCTTTGAAAATTTCGAAAAATGCACCAAGAATTCCTAGAAGGCTAACCCCTTTGAAAATTTCGAAAAATGCACCCAGAATTCCTAGAAGGCTAACCCCTTTGAAAATTTGAAAAATACACCCAGAATTCCTAGAAGGCTAACCCTTTTGAAAATTTCGAAAAATGCACCCAGAATTCCTAGAAGGCTAACCCCTTTGAAAATTTCGAAAAATGCACCCAGAATTCCTAGAAGGCTAACCCCTTTGAAAATTTCGAAAAATGCACCCAGAATTCCTAGAAGGCTAACCCCTTTGAAAATTTCGAAAAATGCACCCAGAATTCGTAGAAGGCTAACCCCTTTGAAATTTTCGAAAAATGCACCCAGAATTCCTAGAAGGCTAACCCCTTTGAAAATTTCGAAAAATGCACCCAGAATTCCTAGAAGGCTAACCCCTTTGAAAATTTCGAAAAATGCACCCAGAATCCTAGAAAATTTCGACAAATGCACCCAGAATTCGTAGAAGGCTAACCCCTTTGAAAATTTCGAAAAATGCACCCATAATTGGTAGAAGGCTAACCCCTTTGAAAATTTCGAAAAATGCACCCAGAATTCGTAGAAGGCTAACCCCTTTGAAAATTTCGAAAAATGCACCCAGATTTCGTAGAAGGCTAACCCCTTTGAAAATTTCGAAAAATGCACCCAGAATTCGTAGAAGGCTAACCCCTTTGAAAATTTCGAAAAATTCACCCAGAATTCGTAGAAGGCTAACCCCTTTGAAAATTTCGAAAAATGCACCCAGAATTCGTAAAAGGCTAACCCCTTTGAAAATTTCGAAAAATGCACCCAGAATTCGTAGAAGGCTAACCCCTTTGAAAATTTCGAAAAATACACCCAGAATTCGTAGAAGGCTAACCCCTTTGAAAATTTCGAAAAATGCACCCAGAATTCGAACAAGGCTAACCCCTTTGAAAATTTCGAAAAATGCACCCAGAATTCGTAGAAGGCTAACCCCTTTGAAAATTTCGAAAAATACACCCAGAATTCGTAGAAGGCTAACCCCTTTGAAAATTTCGAAAAATGCACCCAGAATTCCTAGAAGGCTAACCCCTTTGAAAATTTGGAAAAATACACCCAGAATTCCTAGAAGGCTAACCCTTTTGAAAATTTCGAAAAATGCACCCAGAATTCCTAGAAGGCTAACCCCTTTGAAAATTTCGAAAAATGCACCCAGAATTCGTAGAAGGCTAACCCCTTTGAAAATTTCGAAAAATGCACCCAGAATTCGTAGAAGGCTAACCCCTTTGAAAATTTCGAAAAATACACCAAGAATTCGTAGAATTTTGAAAAATGCACCCAGAATTCCTAGAAGGCTAACCCCTTTGAAAATTTCGAAAAATGCACCCAGAATTCGTAGAAGGCTAACCCCTTTGAAAATTTCGAAAAATGCACCCAGAATTCCTAGAAGGCTAACCCCTTTGAAAATTTCGAAAAATGCACCCAGAATTCCTAGAAGGCTAACCCCTTTGAAAATTTCGAAAAATGCACCCAGAATTCGTAAAAGGCTAACCCCTTTGAAAATTTCGAAAAATGCACCCAGAATTCCTAGAAGGCTAACCCCTTTGAAAATTTCGAAAAATGCACCCAGAATTCGTAGAAGGCTAACCCCTTTGAAAATTTCGAAAAATGCACCCAGAATTCGTAGAAGGCTAACCCCTTTGAAAATTTCGAAAAATGCACCCAGAATAAGTAGAAGGCTAACCCCTTTGAAAATTTCGAAAAATGCACCCAGAATTCCTAGAAGGCTAACCCCTTTGAAAATTTCGAAAAATGCACCCAGAATTCCTAGAAGGCTAACCCCTTTGAAAATTTCGAAAAATGCACCCAGAATTCGTAGAAGGCTAACCCCTTTGAAAATTTGGAAAAATACACCCAGAATTCCTAGAAGGCTAACCCCTTTGAAAATTTCGAAAAATGCACCCAGAATTCCTAGAAGGCTAACCCCTTTGAAAATTTCGAAAAATGCACCCAGAATTCCTAGAAGGCTAACCCCTTTGAAAATTTCGAAAAATGCACCCAGAATTCGTAAAAGGCTAACCCCTTTGAAAATTTCGAAAAATGCACCCAGAATTCCTAGAAGGCTAACCCCTTTGAAAATTTCGAAAAATACACCCAGAATTCGTAGAAGGCTAACCCCTTTGAAAATTTCGAAAAATGCACCCAGAATTCGTAGAAGGCATACCCCTTTGAAAATTTCGAAAAATGCACCCAGAATTCGTAGAAGTCTAACCCCTTTGAAAATTTCGAAAAATGCACCCAGAATTCGTAGAAGGCTAACCCCTTTGAAAATTTCGAAAAATGCACCCAGAATTCCTAGATGGCTAACCCCTTTGAAAATTTCGAAAAATTCACCCAGAATTCCTAGAAGGCTACCCTTTGAAAATTTCGAAAAATGCACCTAGAATTCCTAGAAGGCTAACCCCTTTGAAAATTTCGAAAAATGCACCCAGAATTCGTAGAAGGCTAACCCCTTTGAAAATTTCGAAAATACACCCAGAATTCGTAGAAGGCTAACCCCTTTGAAAATTTCGAAAAATGCACCCAGAATTCCTAGAAGGCTAACCCCTTTGAAAATTTCGAAAAATGCATCCAGAATTCGTAGAAGGCTAACCCCTTTGAAAATTTCGAAAAATACACCCAGAATTCGTAGTAGGCTAACCCCTTTGAAAATTTCGAAAAATGCACCCAGAATTCGTAGAAGGCTAACCCCTTTGAAAATTTCGAAAAATGCACCCAGAATTCGTAGAAGGCTAACCCCTTTGAAAATTTCGAAAAATGCACCCAGAATTCGTAGAAGGCTAACCCCTTTGAAAATTTCGAAAAATGCACCCAGAATTCGTAGAAGGCTAACCCCTTTGAAAATATCGAAAAATTCATCCAGAATTCCTAGAAGGCTAACCCCTTTGAAAATTTCGAAAAATGCACCCAGAATTCCTAGAAGGCTAACCCCTTTGAAAATTTCGAAAAATTCACCCAGAATTCGTAGAAGGCTAACCCCTTTGAAAATTTCAAAAATACACCCAGAATTCGTAGAAGGCTAACCCCTTTGAAAATTTCGAAAAATGCACCCAGAATTCCTAGAAGGCTAACCCCTTTGAAAATTTCGAAAAATGCACCCAGAATTCGTAGAAGGCTAACCCCTTTGAAAATTTCGAAAAAGACACCCAGAATTCGTAGTAGGCTAACCCCTTTGAAAATTTCGAAAAATGCACCCAGAATTCGTAGAAGGCTAACCCCTTTGAAAATTTCGAAAAATGCACCCAGAATTCGTAGAAGGCTAACCCCTTTGAAAATTTCGAAAAATGCACCCAGAATTCGTAAAAGGCTAACCCCTTTGAAAATTTCGAAAAATGCACCCAGAATTCGTAGAAGGCTAACCCCTTTGAAAATTTCGAAAAATACACCCAGAATTCGTAGAAGGCTAACCCCTTTGAAAATTTCGAAAAATGCACCCAGAATTCGTAGAAGGCTAACCCCTTTGAAAATCTCGAAAAATGCACCCAGAATTTGTAGAAGGCTAACCCCTTTGAAAATTTCGAAAAATACACCCAGAATTCGTAGAAGGCTAACCCCTTTGAAAATTTCGAAAAATGCACCCAGAATTCCTAGAAGGCTAACCCCTTTGAAAATTTGGAAAAATACACCCAGAATTCCTAGAAGGCTAACCCTTTTGAAAATTTCGAAAAATGCACCCAGAATTCCTAGAAGGCTAACCCCTTTGAAAATTTCGAAAAATGCACCCAGAATTGGTAGAAGGCTAACCCCTTTGAAAATTTCGAAAAATGCACCCAGAATTCGTAGAAGGCTAACCCCTTTGAAAATTTCGAAAAATACACCCAGAATTCGTAGAAGGCCCTTTGAAAATTTCGAAAAATGCACCCAGAATTCGTAGAAGGCTAACCCCTTTGAAAATTTCGAAATTGCACCCAGAATTCCTAGAAGGCTAACCCCTTTGAAAATTTCGAAAAATGCACCCAGAATTCCTAGAAGGCTAACCCCTTTGAAAATTTCGAAAAATGCACCCAGAATTCGTAAAAGGCTAACCCCTTTGAAAATTTGGAAAAATACACCCAGAATTCCTAGAAGGCTAACCCCTTTGAAAATTTCGAAAAATACACCAAGAATTCGTAGAAGGCTAACCCCTTTGAAAATTTTGAAAAATGCACCCAGAATTCCTAGAAGGCTAACCCCTTTGAAAATTTCGAAAAATGCACCCAGAATTCGTAGAAGGCTAACCCCTTTGAAAATTTCGAAAAATGCACCCAGAATTCCTAGAAGGCTAACCCCTTTGAAAATTTCGAAAAATGAAAATTTCGAAAAATGCACCCAGAATTCGTAAAAGGCTAACCCCTTTGAAAATTTCGAAAAATGCACCCAGAATTCCTAGAAGGCTAACCCCTTTGAAAATTTCGAAAAATGCACCCAGAATTCGTAGAAGGCTAACCCCTTTGAAAATTTCGAAAAATGCACCCAGAATTCGTAGAAGGCTAACCCCTTTGAAAATTTCGAAAAATGCACCCAGAATTCCTAGAAGGCTAACCCCTTTGAAAATTTCGAAAAATGCACCCAGAATTCCTAGAAGGCTAACCCCTTTGAAAATTTGGAAAAATACACCCAGAATTCCTAGAAGGCTAACCCCTTTGAAAATTTCGAAAAATGAAAATTTCGAAAAATGCACCCAGAATTCCTAGAAGGCTAACCCCTTTGAAAATTTCGAAAAATGCACCCAGAATTCGTAAAAGGCTAACCCCTTTGAAAATTTCGAAAAATGCACCCAGAATTCCTAGAAGGCTAACCCCTTTGAAAATTTCGAAAAATACACCCAGAATTCGTAGAAGGCTAACCCCTTTGAAAATTTCGAAAAATGCACCCAGAATTCGTAGAAGGCATACCCCTTTGAAAATTTCGAAAAATGCACCCAGAATTCGTAGAAGGCTAACCCCTTTGAAAATTTCGAAAAATGCACCCAGAATTCGTAGAAGGCTAACCCCTTTGAAAATTTCGAAAAATGCACCCAGAATTCCTAGATGGCTAACCCCTTTGAAAATTTCGAAAAATTCACCCAGAATTCCTAGAAGGCTACCCTTTGAAAATTTCGAAAAATATACCTAGAAGGCTAACCCCTTTGAAAATTTCGAAAAATGCACCCAGAATTCGTAGAAGGCTAACCCCTTTGAAAATTTCGAAAATACACCCAGAATTCGTAGAAGGCTAACCCCTTTGAAAATTTCGAAAATACACCCAGAATTCGTAGAAGGCTAACCCCTTTGAAAATTTCGAAAAATGCACCCAGAATTCGTAGTAGGCTAACCCCTTTGAAAATTTCGAAAAATGCACCCAGAATTCGTAGAAGGCTAACCCCTTTGAAAATTTCGAAAAATGCACCCAGAATTCCTAGAAGGCTAACCCCTTTGAAAATTTCGAAAAATTCACCCAGAATTCGTAGAAGGCTAACCCCTTTGAAAATTTCAAAAAATGCACCCAGAATTCGTAGAAGGCTAACCCCTTTGAAAATTTCGAAAAATGCACCAAGAATTCCTAGAAGGCTAACCCCTTTGAAAATTTCGAAAAATGCACCCAGAATTCGTAGAAGGCTAACCCCTTTGAAAATTTCGAAAAAGACACCCAGAATTCGTAGTAGGCCCCACCCCTTTGAAAATTTCGAAAAATGCACCCAGAATTCGTAGAAGGCTAACCCCTTTGAAAATTTCGAAAAATGCACCCAGAATTCGTAGAAGGCTAACCCCTTTGAAAATTTCGAAAAATGCACCCAGAATTCCTAGAAGGCTAACCCCTTTGAAAATTTCGAAAAATGCACCCAGAATTCGTAAAAGACTAACCCCTTTGAAAATTTCGAAAAATGCACCCAGAATTCGTAGAAGGCTAACCCCTTTGAAAATTTCGAAAAATGCACCCAGAATTCGTAGAAGGCTAACCCCTTTGAAAATTTCGAAAAATGCACCCAGAATTCGTAGAAGGCTAACCCCTTTGAAAATTTCGAAAAATGCACCCAGAATTCGTAGAAGGCTAACCCCTTTGAAAATTTCGAAAAATACACCCAGAATTCGTAGAAGGCTAACCCCTTTGAAAATTTCGAAAAATGCACCCAGAATTCGAAGAAGGCTAACCCCTTTGAAAATTTCGAAAAATGCACCGAGAATTCGTAGAAGGCTAACCCCTTTGAAAATTTCGAAAAATGCACCCAGAATTCGTAGAAGGCTAACCCCTTTGAAAATTCGAAAAATGCACCCAGAATTCGTAGAAGGCTAACCCCTTTGAAAATTTCGAAAAATGCACCCAGAATTCCTAGAAGGCTAACCCCTTTGAAAATATCGAAAAATTCACCCAGAATTCCTAGAAGGCTAACCCCTTTGAAAATTTCGAAAAATGCACCCAGAATTCCTAGAAGGCTAACCCCTTTGAAAATTTCGAAAAATTCACCCAGAATTCGTAGAAGGCAAACCCCTTTGTAAATTTCAAAAATACACCCAGAATTCGTAGAAGGCTAACCCCTTTGAAAATTTCGAAAAATGCACCCAGAATTCCTAGAAGGCTAACCCCTTTGAAAATTTCGAAAAATGCACACAGAATTCGTAGAAGGCTAACCCCTTTGAAAATTTCGAAAAAGACACCTAGAATTCGTAGTAGGCTAACCCCTTTGAAAATTTCGAAAAATGCACCCAGAATTCGTAGAAGGCTAACCCCTTTGAAAATTTCGAAAAATGCACCCAGAATTCGTAGAAGGCTAACCCCTTTGAAAATTTCGAAAAATGCACCCAGAATTCGTAGAAGGCTAACCCCTTTGAAAATTTCGAAAAATGCACCCAGAATTCCTAGAAGGCTAACCCCTTTGAAAATTTCGAAAAATGCACCCAGAATTCCTAGAAGGCTAACCCCTTTGAAAATTTGGAAAAATACACCCAGAATTCCTAGAAGGCTAACCCCTTTGAAAATTTCGAAAAATGAAAATTTCGAAAAATGCACCCAGAATTCCTAGAAGGCTAACCCCTTTGAAAATTTCGAAAAATGCACCCAGAATTCGTAAAAGGCTAACCCCTTTGAAAATTTCGAAAAATGCACCCAGAATTCCTAGAAGGCTAACCCCTTTGAAAATTTCGAAAAATACACCCAGAATTCGTAGAAGGCTAACCCCTTTGAAAATTTCGAAAAATGCACCCAGAATTCGTAGAAGGCATACCCCTTTGAAAATTTCGAAAAATGCACCCAGAATTCGTAGAAGGCTAACCCCTTTGAAAATTTCGAAAAATGCACCCAGAATTCGTAGAAGGCTAACCCCTTTGAAAATTTCGAAAAATGCACCCAGAATTCCTAGATGGCTAACCCCTTTGAAAATTTCGAAAAATTCACCCAGAATTCCTAGAAGGCTACCCTTTGAAAATTTCGAAAAATATACCTAGAAGGCTAACCCCTTTGAAAATTTCGAAAAATGCACCCAGAATTCGTAGAAGGCTAACCCCTTTGAAAATTTCGAAAATACACCCAGAATTCGTAGAAGGCTAACCCCTTTGAAAATTTCGAAAATACACCCAGAATTCGTAGAAGGCTAACCCCTTTGAAAATTTCGAAAAATGCACCCAGAATTCGTAGAAGGCTAACCCCTTTGAAAATTTCGAAAAATTCACCCAGAATTCGTAGAAGGCTAACCCCTTTGAAAATTTCAAAAAATGCACCCAGAATTCGTAGAAGGCTAACCCCTTTGAAAATTTCGAAAAATGCACCAAGAATTCCTAGAAGGCTAACCCCTTTGAAAATTTCGAAAAATGCACCCAGAATTCGTAGAAGGCTAACCCCTTTGAAAATTTCGAAAAAGACACCCAGAATTCGTAGTAGGCCCCACCCCTTTGAAAATTTCGAAAAATGCACCCAGAATTCGTAGAAGGCTAACCCCTTTGAAAATTTCGAAAAATGCACCCAGAATTCGTAGAAGGCTAACCCCTTTGAAAATTTCGAAAAATGCACCCAGAATTCCTAGAAGGCTAACCCCTTTGAAAATTTCGAAAAATGCACCCAGAATTCGTAAAAGACTAACCCCTTTGAAAATTTCGAAAAATGCACCCAGAATTCGTAGAAGGCTAACCCCTTTGAAAATTTCGAAAAATGCACCCAGAATTCGTAGAAGGCTAACCCCTTTGAAAATTTCGAAAAATGCACCCAGAATTCGTAGAAGGCTAACCCCTTTGAAAATTTCGAAAAATGCACCCAGAATTCGTAGAAGGCTAACCCCTTTGAAAATTTCGAAAAATACACCCAGAATTCGTAGAAGGCTAACCCCTTTGAAAATTTCGAAAAATGCACCCAGAATTCGAAGAAGGCTAACCCCTTTGAAAATTTCGAAAAATGCACCGAGAATTCGTAGAAGGCTAACCCCTTTGAAAATTTCGAAAAATGCACCCAGAATTCGTAGAAGGCTAACCCCTTTGAAAATTCGAAAAATGCACCCAGAATTCGTAGAAGGCTAACCCCTTTGAAAATTTCGAAAAATGCACCCAGAATTCCTAGAAGGCTAACCCCTTTGAAAATATCGAAAAATTCACCCAGAATTCCTAGAAGGCTAACCCCTTTGAAAATTTCGAAAAATGCACCCAGAATTCCTAGAAGGCTAACCCCTTTGAAAATTTCGAAAAATTCACCCAGAATTCGTAGAAGGCAAACCCCTTTGTAAATTTCAAAAATACACCCAGAATTCGTAGAAGGCTAACCCCTTTGAAAATTTCGAAAAATGCACCCAGAATTCCTAGAAGGCTAACCCCTTTGAAAATTTCGAAAAATGCACACAGAATTCGTAGAAGGCTAACCCCTTTGAAAATTTCGAAAAAGACACCTAGAATTCGTAGTAGGCTAACCCCTTTGAAAATTTCGAAAAATGCACCCAGAATTCGTAGAAGGCTAACCCCTTTGAAAATTTCGAAAAATGCACCCAGAATTCGTAGAAGGCTAACCCCTTTGAAAATTTCGAAAAATGCACCCAGAATTCCTAGAAGGCTAACCCCTTTGAAAATTTCGAAAAATGGACCCAGAATTCGTAGAAGGCTAACCCCTTTGAAAATTTCGAAAAATGCACCCAGAATTCCTAGAAGGCTAACCCCTTTGAAAATTTGAAAAATACACCCAGAATTCCTAGAAGGCTAACCCTTTTGAAAATTTCGAAAAATGCACCCAGAATTCCTAGAAGGCTAACCCCTTTGAAAATTTCGAAAAAGCACCCAGAATTCCTAGAAGGCTAACCCCTTTGAAAATTTCGAAAAATGCACCCAGAATTCCTAGAAGGCTAACCCCTTTGAAAATTTCGAAAAATGCACCCAGAATTCGTAGAAGGCTAACCCCTTTGAAATTTTCGAAAAATGCACCCAGAATTCCTAGAAGGCTAACCCCTTTGAAAATTTCGAAAAATGCACCCAGAATTCGTAGAAGGCTAACCCCTTTGAAAATTTCGAAAAATGCACCCAGAATTCCTAGAAAATTTCGACAAATGCACCCAGAATTCGTAGAAGGCTAACCCCTTTGAAAATTTCGAAAAATGCACCCATAATTGGTAGAAGGCTAACCCCTTTGAAAATTTCGAAAAATGCACCCAGAATTCGTAGAAGGCTAACCCCTTTGAAAATTTCGAAAAATGCACCCAGATTTCGTAGAAGGCTAACCCCTTTGAAAATTTCGAAAAATGCACCCAGAATTCGTAGAAGGCTAACCCCTTTGAAAATTTCGAAAAATTCACCCAGAATTCGTAGAAGGCTAACCCCTTTGAAAATTTCGAAAAATGCACACAGAATTCGTAAAAGGCTAACCCCTTTGAAAATTTCGAAAAATCCACCCAGAATTCGTAGAAGGCTAACCCCTTTGAAAATTTCGAAAAATACACCCAGAATTCGTAGAAGGCTAACCCCTTTGAAAATTTCGAAAAATGCACCCAGAATTCGTAGAAGGCTAACCCCTTTGAAAATTTCGAAAAATGCACCCAGAATTCGTAGAAGGCTAACTTCTTTGAAAATTTCGAAAAATACACCCAGAATTCGTAGAAGGCTAACCCCTTTGAAAATTTCGAAAAATGCACCCAGAATTCCTAGAAGGCTAACCCCTTTGAAAATTTCGAAAAATGCATCCAGAATTCGTAGAAGGCTAACCCCTTTGAAAATTTCGAAAAATACACCCAGAATTCGTAGTAGGCTAACCCCTTTGAAAATTTCGAAAAATGCACCCAGAATTCGTAGAAGGCTAACCCCTTTGAAAATTTCGAAAAATGCACCCAGAATTCGTAGAAGGCTAACCCCTTTGAAAATTTCGAAAAATGCACCCAGAATTCGTAGAAGGCTAACCCCTTTGAAAATTTCGAAAAAGACACCCAGAATTCGTAGTAGGCCCCACCCCTTTGAAAATTTCGAAAAATGCACCCAGAATTCCTAGAAGGCTAACCCCTTTGAAAATTTCGAAAAATGCACCCAGAATCCTAGAAAATTTCGACAAATGCACCCAGAATTCGTAGAAGGCTAACCCCTTTGAAAATTTCGAAAAATGCACCCAGAATTCCTAGAAGGCTAACCCCTTTGAAAATTTCGAAAAATGCACCCAGAATTCGTAAAAGACTAACCCCTTTGAAAATTTCGAAAAATGCACCCAGAATTCGTAGAAGGCTAACCCCTTTGAAAATTTCGAAAAATGCACCCAGAATTCGTAGAAGGCTAACCCCTTTGAAAATTTCGAAAAATGCACCCAGAATTCGTAGAAGGCTAACCCCTTTGAAAATTTCGAAAAATGCACCCAGAATTCGTAGAAGGCTAACCCCTTTGAAAATTTCGAAAAATACACCCAGAATTCGTAGAAGGCTAACCCCTTTGAAAATTTCGAAAAATGCACCCAGAATTCGAAGAAGGCTAACCCCTTTGAAAATTTCGAAAAATGCACCGAGAATTCGTAGAAGGCTAACCCCTTTGAAAATTTCGAAAAATGCACCCAGAATTCGTAGAAGGCTAACCCCTTTGAAAATTCGAAAAATGCACCCAGAATTCGTAGAAGGCTAACCCCTTTGAAAATTTCGAAAAATGCACCCAGAATTCCTAGAAGGCTAACCCCTTTGAAAATATCGAAAAATTCACCCAGAATTCCTAGAAGGCTAACCCCTTTGAAAATTTCGAAAAATGCACCCAGAATTCCTAGAAGGCTAACCCCTTTGAAAATTTCGAAAAATTCACCCAGAATTCGTAGAAGGCAAACCCCTTTGAAAATTTCAAAAATACACCCAGAATTCGTAGAAGGCTAACCCCTTTGAAAATTTCGAAAAATGCACCCAGAATTCCTAGAAGGCTAACCCCTTTGAAAATTTCGAAAAATGCACACAGAATTCGTAGAAGGCTAACCCCTTTGAAAATTTCGAAAAAGACACCTAGAATTCGTAGTAGGCTAACCCCTTTGAAAATTTCGAAAAATGCACCCAGAATTCGTAGAAGGCTAACCCCTTTGAAAATTTCGAAAAATGCACCCAGAATTCGTAGAAGGCTAACCCCTTTGAAAATTTCGAAAAATGCACCCAGAATTCCTAGAAGGCTAACCCCTTTGAAAATTTCGAAAAATGGACCCAGAATTCGTAGAAGGCTAACCCCTTTGAAAATTTCGAAAAATGCACCCAGAATTCCTAGAAGGCTAACCCCTTTGAAAATTTGAAAAATACACCCAGAATTCCTAGAAGGCTAACCCTTTTGAAAATTTCGAAAAATGCACCCAGAATTCCTAGAAGGCTAACCCCTTTGAAAATTTCGAAAAAGCACCCAGAATTCCTAGAAGGCTAACCCCTTTGAAAATTTCGAAAAATGCACCCAGAATTCCTAGAAGGCTAACCCCTTTGAAAATTTCGAAAAATGCACCCAGAATTCGTAGAAGGCTAACCCCTTTGAAATTTTCGAAAAATGCACCCAGAATTCCTAGAAGGCTAACCCCTTTGAAAATTTCGAAAAATGCACCCAGAATTCGTAGAAGGCTAACCCCTTTGAAAATTTCGAAAAATGCACCCAGAATTCCTAGAAAATTTCGACAAATGCACCCAGAATTCGTAGAAGGCTAACCCCTTTGAAAATTTCGAAAAATGCACCCATAATTGGTAGAAGGCTAACCCCTTTGAAAATTTCGAAAAATGCACCCAGAATTCGTAGAAGGCTAACCCCTTTGAAAATTTCGAAAAATGCACCCAGATTTCGTAGAAGGCTAACCCCTTTGAAAATTTCGAAAAATGCACCCAGAATTCGTAGAAGGCTAACCCCTTTGAAAATTTCGAAAAATTCACCCAGAATTCGTAGAAGGCTAACCCCTTTGAAAATTTCGAAAAATGCACACAGAATTCGTAAAAGGCTAACCCCTTTGAAAATTTCGAAAAATCCACCCAGAATTCGTAGAAGGCTAACCCCTTTGAAAATTTCGAAAAATACACCCAGAATTCGTAGAAGGCTAACCCCTTTGAAAATTTCGAAAAATGCACCCAGAATTCGTAGAAGGCTAACCCCTTTGAAAATTTCGAAAAATGCACCCAGAATTCGTAGAAGGCTAACCCCTTTGAAAATTTCGAAAAATACACCCAGAATTCGTAGAAGGCTAACCCCTTTGAAAATTTCGAAAAATGCACCCAGAATTCCTAGAAGGCTAACCCCTTTGAAAATTTCGAAAAATGCATCCAGAATTCGTAGAAGGCTAACCCCTTTGAAAATTTCGAAAAATACACCCAGAATTCGTAGTAGGCTAACCCCTTTGAAAATTTCGAAAAATGCACCCAGAATTCGTAGAAGGCTAACCCCTTTGAAAATTTCGAAAAATGCACCCAGAATTCGTAGAAGGCTAACCCCTTTGAAAATTTCGAAAAATGCACCCAGAATTCGTAGAAGGCTAACCCCTTTGAAAATTTCGAAAAATGCACCCAGAATTCGTAGAAGGCTAACCCCTTTGAAAATATCGAAAAATTCATCCAGAATTCCTAGAAGGCTAACCCCTTTGAAAATTTCGAAAAATGCACCCAGAATTCCTAGAAGGCTAACCCCTTTGAAAATTTCGAAAAATTCACCCAGAATTCGTAGAAGGCTAACCCCTTTGAAAATTTCAAAAATACACCCAGAATTCGTAGAAGGCTAACCCCTTTGAAAATTTCGAAAAATGCACCCAGAATTCCTAGAAGGCTAACCCCTTTGAAAATTTCGAAAAATGCACCCAGAATTCGTAGAAGGCTAACCCCTTTGAAAATTTCGAAAAAGACACCCAGAATTCGTAGTAGGCTAACCCCTTTGAAAATTTCGAAAAATGCACCCAGAATTCGTAGAAGGCTAACCCCTTTGAAAATTTCGAAAAATGCACCCAGAATTCGTAGAAGGCTAACCCCTTTGAAAATTTCGAAAAATGCACCCAGAATTCGTAAAAGGCTAACCCCTTTGAAAATTTCGAAAAATGCACCCAGAATTCGTAGAAGGCTAACCCCTTTGAAAATTTCGAAAAATACACCCAGAATTCGTAGAAGGCTAACCCCTTTGAAAATTTCGAAAAATGCACCCAGAATTCGTAGAAGGCTAACCCCTTTGAAAATCTCGAAAAATGCACCCAGAATTTGTAGAAGGCTAACCCCTTTGAAAATTTCGAAAAATACACCCAGAATTCGTAGAAGGCTAACCCCTTTGAAAATTTGGAAAAATACACCCAGAATTCCTAGAAGGCTAACCCTTTTGAAAATTTCGAAAAATGCACCCAGAATTCCTAGAAGGCTAACCCCTTTGAAAATTTCGAAAAATGCACCCAGAATTGGTAGAAGGCTAACCCCTTTGAAAATTTCGAAAAATGCACCCAGAATTCGTAGAAGGCTAACCCCTTTGAAAATTTCGAAAAATACACCCAGAATTCGTAGAAGGCCCTTTGAAAATTTCGAAAAATGCACCCAGAATTCGTAGAAGGCTAACCCCTTTGAAAATTTCGAAATTGCACCCAGAATTCCTAGAAGGCTAACCCCTTTGAAAATTTCGAAAAATGCACCCAGAATTCCTAGAAGGCTAACCCCTTTGAAAATTTCGAAAAATGCACCCAGAATTCGTAAAAGGCTAACCCCTTTGAAAATTTGGAAAAATACACCCAGAATTCCTAGAAGGCTAACCCCTTTGAAAATTTCGAAAAATACACCAAGAATTCGTAGAAGGCTAACCCCTTTGAAAATTTTGAAAAATGCACCCAGAATTCCTAGAAGGCTAACCCCTTTGAAAATTTCGAAAAATGCACCCAGAATTCGTAGAAGGCTAACCCCTTTGAAAATTTCGAAAAATGCACCCAGAATTCCTAGAAGGCTAACCCCTTTGAAAATTTCGAAAAATGAAAATTTCGAAAAATGCACCCAGAATTCGTAAAAGGCTAACCCTTTTGAAAATTTCGAAAAATGCACCCAGAATTCCTAGAAGGCTAACCCCTTTGAAAATTTCGAAAAATGCACCCAGAATTCGTAGAAGGCTAACCCCTTTGAAAATTTCGAAAAATGCACCCAGAATTCGTAGAAGGCTAACCCCTTTGAAAATTTCGAAAAATGCACCCAGAATTCGTAGAAGGCTAACCCCTTTGAAAATTTCGAAAAATGCACCCAGAATTCCTAGAAGGCTAACCCCTTTGAAAATTTCGAAAAATGCACCCAGAATTCCTAGAAGGCTAACCCCTTTGAAAATTTCGAAAAATGCACCCAGAATTCGTAGAAGGCTAACCCCTTTGAAAATTTGGAAAAATACACCCAGAATTCCTAGAAGGCTAACCCCTTTGAAAATTTCGAAAAATGAAAATTTCGAAAAATGCACCCAGAATTCCTAGAAGGCTAACCCCTTTGAAAATTTCGAAAAATGCACCCAGAATTCGTAAAAGGCTAACCCCTTTGAAAATTTCGAAAAATGCACCCAGAATTCCTAGAAGGCTAACCCCTTTGAAAATTTCGAAAAATACACCCAGAATTCGTAGAAGGCTAACCCCTTTGAAAATTTCGAAAAATGCACCCAGAATTCGTAGAAGGCATACCCCTTTGAAAATTTCGAAAAATGCACCCAGAATTCGTAGAAGGCTAACCCCTTTGAAAATTTCGAAAAATGCACCCAGAATTCGTAGAAGGCTAACCCCTTTGAAAATTTCGAAAAATGCACCCAGAATTCCTAGATGGCTAACCCCTTTGAAAATTTCGAAAAATTCACCCAGAATTCCTAGAAGGCTACCCTTTGAAAATTTCGAAAAATATACCTAGAAGGCTAACCCCTTTGAAAATTTCGAAAAATGCACCCAGAATTCGTAGAAGGCTAACCCCTTTGAAAATTTCGAAAATACACCCAGAATTCGTAGAAGGCTAACCCCTTTGAAAATTTCGAAAATACACCCAGAATTCGTAGAAGGCTAACCCCTTTGAAAATTTCGAAAAATGCACCCAGAATTCGTAGTAGGCTAACCCCTTTGAAAATTTCGAAAAATGCACCCAGAATTCGTAGAAGGCTAACCCCTTTGAAAATTTCGAAAAATGCACCCAGAATTCCTAGAAGGCTAACCCCTTTGAAAATTTCGAAAAATTCACCCAGAATTCGTAGAAGGCTAACCCCTTTGAAAATTTCAAAAAATGCACCCAGAATTCGTAGAAGGCTAACCCCTTTGAAAATTTCGAAAAATGCACCCAGAATTCCTAGAAGGCTAACCCCTTTGAAAATTTCGAAAAATGCACCCAGAATTCGTAGAAGGCTAACCCCTTTGAAAATTTCGAAAAAGACACCCAGAATTCGTAGTAGGCCCCACCCCTTTGAAAATTTCGAAAAATGCACCCAGAATTCGTAGAAGGCTAACCCCTTTGAAAATTTCGAAAAATGCACCCAGAATTCGTAGAAGGCTAACCCCTTTGAAAATTTCGAAAAATGCACCCAGAATTCCTAGAAGGCTAACCCCTTTGAAAATTTCGAAAAATGCACCCAGAATTCGTAAAAGACTAACCCCTTTGAAAATTTCGAAAAATGCACCCAGAATTCGTAGAAGGCTAACCCCTTTGAAAATTTCGAAAAATGCACCCAGAATTCGTAGAAGGCTAACCCCTTTGAAAATTTCGAAAAATGCACCCAGAATTCGTAGAAGGCTAACCCCTTTGAAAATTTCGAAAAATGCACCCAGAATTCGTAGAAGGCTAACCCCTTTGAAAATTTCGAAAAATGCACCCAGAATTCCTAGAAGGCTAACCCCTTTGAAAATTTCGAAAAATGCACCCAGAATTCGTAGAAGGCTAATCCCTTTGAAAATTTCGAAAAAGACACCCAGAATTCGTAGTAGGCTAACCCCTTTGAAAATTTCGAAAAATGCACCCAGAATTCGTAGAAGGCTAACCCCTTTGAAAATTTCGAAAAATGCACCCAGAATTCGTAGAAGGCTAACCCCTTTGAAAATTTCGAAAAATGCACCCAGAATTCGTAAAAGGCTAACCCCTTTGAAAATTTCGAAAAATGCACCCAGAATTCGTAGAAGGCTAACCCCTTTGAAAATTTCGAAAAATACACCCAGAATTCGTAGAAGGCTAACCCCTTTGAAAATTTCGAAAAATGCACCCAGAATTCGTAGAAGGCATACCCCTTTGAAAATTTCGAAAAATGCACCCAGAATTTGTAGAAGGCTAACCCCTTTGAAAATTTCGAAAAATACACCCAGAATTCGTAGAAGGCATACCCCTTTGAAAATCTCGAAAAATGCACCCAGAATTTGTAGAAGGCTAACCCCTTTGAAAATTTCGAAAAATACACCCAGAATTCGTAGAAGGCTAACCCCTTTGAAAATTTGGAAAAATACACCCAGAATTCCTAGAAGGCTAACCCTTTTGAAAATTTCGAAAAATGCACCCAGAATTCCTAGAAGGCTAACCCCTTTGAAAATTTCGAAAAATGCACCCAGAATTGGTAGAAGGCTAACCCCTTTGAAAATTTCGAAAAATGCACCCAGAATTCGTAGAAGGCTAACCCCTTTGAAAATTTCGAAAAATACACCCAGAATTCGTAGAAGGCCCTTTGAAAATTTCGAAAAATGCACCCAGAATTCGTAGAAGGCTAACCCCTTTGAAAATTTCGAAATTGCACCCAGAATTCCTAGAAGGCTAACCCCTTTGAAAATTTCGAAAAATTCACCCAGAATTCCTAGAAGGCTAACCCCTTTGAAAATTTCGAAAAATGCACCCAGAATTCGTAAAAGGCTAACCCCTTTGAAAATTTGGAAAAATACACCCAGAATTCCTAGAAGGCTAACCCCTTTGAAAATTTCGAAAAATACACCAAGAATTCGTAGAAGGCTAACCCCTTTGAAAATTTTGAAAAATGCACCCAGAATTCCTAGAAGGCTAACCCCTTTGAAAATTTCGAAAAATGCACCCAGAATTCGTAGAAGGCTAACCCCTTTGAAAATTTCGAAAAATGCACCCAGAATTCCTAGAAGGCTAACCCCTTTGAAAATTTCGAAAAATGAAAATTTCGAAAAATGCACCCAGAATTCGTAAAAGGCTAACCCTTTTGAAAATTTCGAAAAATGCACCCAGAATTCCTAGAAGGCTAACCCCTTTGAAAATTTCGAAAAATGCACCCAGAATTCGTAGAAGGCTAACCCCTTTGAAAATTTCGAAAAATGCACCCAGAATTCGTAGAAGGCTAACCCCTTTGAAAATTTCGAAAAATGCACCCAGAATTCGTAGAAGGCTAACCCCTTTGAAAATTTCGAAAAATGCACCCAGAATTCCTAGAAGGCTAACCCCTTTGAAAATTTCGAAAAATGCACCCAGAATTCCTAGAAGGCTAACCCCTTTGAAAATTTCGAAAAATGCACCCAGAATTCGTAGAAGGCTAACCCCTTTGAAAATTTGGAAAAATACACCCAGAATTCCTAGAAGGCTAACCCCTTTGAAAATTTCGAAAAATGAAAATTTCGAAAAATGCACCCAGAATTCCTAGAAGGCTAACCCCTTTGAAAATTTCGAAAAATGCACCCAGAATTCGTAAAAGGCTAACCCCTTTGAAAATTTCGAAAAATGCACCCAGAATTCCTAGAAGGCTAACCCCTTTGAAAATTTCGAAAAATACACCCAGAATTCGTAGAAGGCTAACCCCTTTGAAAATTTCGAAAAATGCACCCAGAATTCGTAGAAGGCATACCCCTTTGAAAATTTCGAAAAATGCACCCAGAATTCGTAGAAGGCTAACCCCTTTGAAAATTTCGAAAAATGCACCCAGAATTCGTAGAAGGCTAACCCCTTTGAAAATTTCGAAAAATGCACCCAGAATTCGTAGAAGGCTAACCCCTTTGAAAATTTCGAAAAAGACACCCAGAATTCGTAGTAGGCCCCACCCCTTTGAAAATTTCGAAAAATGCACCCAGAATTCCTAGAAGGCTAACCCCTTTGAAAATTTCGAAAAATGCACCCAGAATCCTAGAAAATTTCGACAAATGCACCCAGAATTCGTAGAAGGCTAACCCCTTTGAAAATTTCGAAAAATGCACCCAGAATTCCTAGAAGGCTAACCCCTTTGAAAATTTCGAAAAATGCACCCAGAATTCGTAAAAGGCTAACCCCTTTGAAAATTTCGAAAAATGCACCCAGAATTCCTAGAAGGCTAACCCCTTTGAAAATTTCGAAAAATGCATCCAGAATTCGTAGAAGGCTAACCCCTTTGAAAATTTCGAAAAATACACCCAGAATTCGTAGTAGGCTAACCCCTTTGAAAATTTCGAAAAATGCACCCAGAATTCGTAGAAGGCTAACCCCTTTGAAAATTTCGAAAAATGCACCCAGAATTCGTAGAAGGCTAACCCCTTTGAAAATTTCGAAAAATGCACCCAGAATTCGTAGAAGGCTAACCCCTTTGAAAATTTCGAAAAAGACACCCAGAATTCGTAGTAGGCCCCACCCCTTTGAAAATTTCGAAAAATGCACCCAGAATTCCTAGAAGGCTAACCCCTTTGAAAATTTCGAAAAATGCACCCAGAATCCTAGAAAATTTCGACAAATGCACCCAGAATTCGTAGAAGGCTAACCCCTTTGAAAATTTCGAAAAATGCACCCAGAATTCCTAGAAGGCTAACCCCTTTGAAAATTTCGAAAAATGCACCCAGAATTCGTAAAAGACTAACCCCTTTGAAAATTTCGAAAAATGCACCCAGAATTCGTAGAAGGCTAACCCCTTTGAAAATTTCGAAAAATGCACCCAGAATTCGTAGAAGGCTAACCCCTTTGAAAATTTCGAAAAATGCACCCAGAATTCGTAGAAGGCTAACCCCTTTGAAAATTTCGAAAAATGCACCCAGAATTCGTAGAAGGCTAACCCCTTTGAAAATTTCGAAAAATACACCCAGAATTCGTAGAAGGCTAACCCCTTTGAAAATTTCGAAAAATGCACCCAGAATTCGAAGAAGGCTAACCCCTTTGAAAATTTCGAAAAATGCACCGAGAATTCGTAGAAGGCTAACCCCTTTGAAAATTTCGAAAAATGCACCCAGAATTCGTAGAAGGCTAACCCCTTTGAAAATTCGAAAAATGCACCCAGAATTCGTAGAAGGCTAACCCCTTTGAAAATTTCGAAAAATGCACCCAGAATTCCTAGAAGGCTAACCCCTTTGAAAATATCGAAAAATTCACCCAGAATTCCTAGAAGGCTAACCCCTTTGAAAATTTCGAAAAATGCACCCAGAATTCCTAGAAGGCTAACCCCTTTGAAAATTTCGAAAAATTCACCCAGAATTCGTAGAAGGCAAACCCCTTTGAAAATTTCAAAAATACACCCAGAATTCGTAGAAGGCTAACCCCTTTGAAAATTTCGAAAAATGCACCCAGAATTCCTAGAAGGCTAACCCCTTTGAAAATTTCGAAAAATGCACACAGAATTCGTAGAAGGCTAACCCCTTTGAAAATTTCGAAAAAGACACCTAGAATTCGTAGTAGGCTAACCCCTTTGAAAATTTCGAAAAATGCACCCAGAATTCGTAGAAGGCTAACCCCTTTGAAAATTTCGAAAAATGCACCCAGAATTCGTAGAAGGCTAACCCCTTTGAAAATTTCGAAAAATGCACCCAGAATTCCTAGAAGGCTAACCCCTTTGAAAATTTCGAAAAATGGACCCAGAATTCGTAGAAGGCTAACCCCTTTGAAAATTTCGAAAAATGCACCCAGAATTCCTAGAAGGCTAACCCCTTTGAAAATTTGAAAAATACACCCAGAATTCCTAGAAGGCTAACCCTTTTGAAAATTTCGAAAAATGCACCCAGAATTCCTAGAAGGCTAACCCCTTTGAAAATTTCGAAAAAGCACCCAGAATTCCTAGAAGGCTAACCCCTTTGAAAATTTCGAAAAATGCACCCAGAATTCCTAGAAGGCTAACCCCTTTGAAAATTTCGAAAAATGCACCCAGAATTCGTAGAAGGCTAACCCCTTTGAAATTTTCGAAAAATGCACCCAGAATTCCTAGAAGGCTAACCCCTTTGAAAATTTCGAAAAATGCACCCAGAATTCGTAGAAGGCTAACCCCTTTGAAAATTTCGAAAAATGCACCCAGAATTCCTAGAAAATTTCGACAAATGCACCCAGAATTCGTAGAAGGCTAACCCCTTTGAAAATTTCGAAAAATGCACCCATAATTGGTAGAAGGCTAACCCCTTTGAAAATTTCGAAAAATGCACCCAGAATTCGTAGAAGGCTAACCCCTTTGAAAATTTCGAAAAATGCACCCAGATTTCGTAGAAGGCTAACCCCTTTGAAAATTTCGAAAAATGCACCCAGAATTCGTAGAAGGCTAACCCCTTTGAAAATTTCGAAAAATTCACCCAGAATTCGTAGAAGGCTAACCCCTTTGAAAATTTCGAAAAATGCACACAGAATTCGTAAAAGGCTAACCCCTTTGAAAATTTCGAAAAATCCACCCAGAATTCGTAGAAGGCTAACCCCTTTGAAAATTTCGAAAAATACACCCAGAATTCGTAGAAGGCTAACCCCTTTGAAAATTTCGAAAAATGCACCCAGAATTCGTAGAAGGCTAACCCCTTTGAAAATTTCGAAAAATGCACCCAGAATTCGTAGAAGGCTAACCCCTTTGAAAATTTCGAAAAATACACCCAGAATTCGTAGAAGGCTAACCCCTTTGAAAATTTCGAAAAATGCACCCAGAATTCCTAGAAGGCTAACCCCTTTGAAAATTTCGAAAAATGCATCCAGAATTCGTAGAAGGCTAACCCCTTTGAAAATTTCGAAAAATACACCCAGAATTCGTAGTAGGCTAACCCCTTTGAAAATTTCGAAAAATGCACCCAGAATTCGTAGAAGGCTAACCCCTTTGAAAATTTCGAAAAATGCACCCAGAATTCGTAGAAGGCTAACCCCTTTGAAAATTTCGAAAAATGCACCCAGAATTCGTAGAAGGCTAACCCCTTTGAAAATTTCGAAAAATGCACCCAGAATTCGTAGAAGGCTAACCCCTTTGAAAATATCGAAAAATTCATCCAGAATTCCTAGAAGGCTAACCCCTTTGAAAATTTCGAAAAATGCACCCAGAATTCCTAGAAGGCTAACCCCTTTGAAAATTTCGAAAAATTCACCCAGAATTCGTAGAAGGCTAACCCCTTTGAAAATTTCAAAAATACACCCAGAATTCGTAGAAGGCTAACCCCTTTGAAAATTTCGAAAAATGCACCCAGAATTCCTAGAAGGCTAACCCCTTTGAAAATTTCGAAAAATGCACCCAGAATTCGTAGAAGGCTAACCCCTTTGAAAATTTCGAAAAAGACACCCAGAATTCGTAGTAGGCTAACCCCTTTGAAAATTTCGAAAAATGCACCCAGAATTCGTAGAAGGCTAACCCCTTTGAAAATTTCGAAAAATGCACCCAGAATTCGTAGAAGGCTAACCCCTTTGAAAATTTCGAAAAATGCACCCAGAATTCGTAAAAGGCTAACCCCTTTGAAAATTTCGAAAAATGCACCCAGAATTCGTAGAAGGCTAACCCCTTTGAAAATTTCGAAAAATACACCCAGAATTCGTAGAAGGCTAACCCCTTTGAAAATTTCGAAAAATGCACCCAGAATTCGTAGAAGGCTAACCCCTTTGAAAATCTCGAAAAATGCACCCAGAATTTGTAGAAGGCTAACCCCTTTGAAAATTTCGAAAAATACACCCAGAATTCGTAGAAGGCTAACCCCTTTGAAAATTTGGAAAAATACACCCAGAATTCCTAGAAGGCTAACCCTTTTGAAAATTTCGAAAAATGCACCCAGAATTCCTAGAAGGCTAACCCCTTTGAAAATTTCGAAAAATGCACCCAGAATTGGTAGAAGGCTAACCCCTTTGAAAATTTCGAAAAATGCACCCAGAATTCGTAGAAGGCTAACCCCTTTGAAAATTTCGAAAAATACACCCAGAATTCGTAGAAGGCCCTTTGAAAATTTCGAAAAATGCACCCAGAATTCGTAGAAGGCTAACCCCTTTGAAAATTTCGAAATTGCACCCAGAATTCCTAGAAGGCTAACCCCTTTGAAAATTTCGAAAAATGCACCCAGAATTCCTAGAAGGCTAACCCCTTTGAAAATTTCGAAAAATGCACCCAGAATTCGTAAAAGGCTAACCCCTTTGAAAATTTGGAAAAATACACCCAGAATTCCTAGAAGGCTAACCCCTTTGAAAATTTCGAAAAATACACCAAGAATTCGTAGAAGGCTAACCCCTTTGAAAATTTTGAAAAATGCACCCAGAATTCCTAGAAGGCTAACCCCTTTGAAAATTTCGAAAAATGCACCCAGAATTCGTAGAAGGCTAACCCCTTTGAAAATTTCGAAAAATGCACCCAGAATTCCTAGAAGGCTAACCCCTTTGAAAATTTCGAAAAATGAAAATTTCGAAAAATGCACCCAGAATTCGTAAAAGGCTAACCCTTTTGAAAATTTCGAAAAATGCACCCAGAATTCCTAGAAGGCTAACCCCTTTGAAAATTTCGAAAAATGCACCCAGAATTCGTAGAAGGCTAACCCCTTTGAAAATTTCGAAAAATGCACCCAGAATTCGTAGAAGGCTAACCCCTTTGAAAATTTCGAAAAATGCACCCAGAATTCGTAGAAGGCTAACCCCTTTGAAAATTTCGAAAAATGCACCCAGAATTCCTAGAAGGCTAACCCCTTTGAAAATTTCGAAAAATGCACCCAGAATTCCTAGAAGGCTAACCCCTTTGAAAATTTCGAAAAATGCACCCAGAATTCGTAGAAGGCTAACCCCTTTGAAAATTTGGAAAAATACACCCAGAATTCCTAGAAGGCTAACCCCTTTGAAAATTTCGAAAAATGAAAATTTCGAAAAATGCACCCAGAATTCCTAGAAGGCTAACCCCTTTGAAAATTTCGAAAAATGCACCCAGAATTCGTAAAAGGCTAACCCCTTTGAAAATTTCGAAAAATGCACCCAGAATTCCTAGAAGGCTAACCCCTTTGAAAATTTCGAAAAATACACCCAGAATTCGTAGAAGGCTAACCCCTTTGAAAATTTCGAAAAATGCACCCAGAATTCGTAGAAGGCATACCCCTTTGAAAATTTCGAAAAATGCACCCAGAATTCGTAGAAGGCTAACCCCTTTGAAAATTTCGAAAAATGCACCCAGAATTCGTAGAAGGCTAACCCCTTTGAAAATTTCGAAAAATGCACCCAGAATTCCTAGATGGCTAACCCCTTTGAAAATTTCGAAAAATTCACCCAGAATTCCTAGAAGGCTACCCTTTGAAAATTTCGAAAAATATACCTAGAAGGCTAACCCCTTTGAAAATTTCGAAAAATGCACCCAGAATTCGTAGAAGGCTAACCCCTTTGAAAATTTCGAAAATACACCCAGAATTCGTAGAAGGCTAACCCCTTTGAAAATTTCGAAAATACACCCAGAATTCGTAGAAGGCTAACCCCTTTGAAAATTTCGAAAAATGCACCCAGAATTCGTAGTAGGCTAACCCCTTTGAAAATTTCGAAAAATGCACCCAGAATTCGTAGAAGGCTAACCCCTTTGAAAATTTCGAAAAATGCACCCAGAATTCCTAGAAGGCTAACCCCTTTGAAAATTTCGAAAAATTCACCCAGAATTCGTAGAAGGCTAACCCCTTTGAAAATTTCAAAAAATGCACCCAGAATTCGTAGAAGGCTAACCCCTTTGAAAATTTCGAAAAATGCACCCAGAATTCCTAGAAGGCTAACCCCTTTGAAAATTTCGAAAAATGCACCCAGAATTCGTAGAAGGCTAACCCCTTTGAAAATTTCGAAAAAGACACCCAGAATTCGTAGTAGGCCCCACCCCTTTGAAAATTTCGAAAAATGCACCCAGAATTCGTAGAAGGCTAACCCCTTTGAAAATTTCGAAAAATGCACCCAGAATTCGTAGAAGGCTAACCCCTTTGAAAATTTCGAAAAATGCACCCAGAATTCCTAGAAGGCTAACCCCTTTGAAAATTTCGAAAAATGCACCCAGAATTCGTAAAAGACTAACCCCTTTGAAAATTTCGAAAAATGCACCCAGAATTCGTAGAAGGCTAACCCCTTTGAAAATTTCGAAAAATGCACCCAGAATTCGTAGAAGGCTAACCCCTTTGAAAATTTCGAAAAATGCACCCAGAATTCGTAGAAGGCTAACCCCTTTGAAAATTTCGAAAAATGCACCCAGAATTCGTAGAAGGCTAACCCCTTTGAAAATTCGAAAAATGCACCCAGAATTCGTAGAAGGCTAACCCCTTTGAAAATTTCGAAAAATGCACCCAGAATTCCTAGAAGGCTAACCCCTTTGAAAATATCGAAAAATTCACCCAGAATTCCTAGAAGGCTAACCCCTTTGAAAATTTCGAAAAATGCACCCAGAATTCCTAGAAGGCTAACCCCTTTGAAAATTTCGAAAAATTCACCCAGAATTCGTAGAAGGCAAACCCCTTTGAAAATTTCAAAAATACACCCAGAATTCGTAGAAGGCTAACCCCTTTGAAAATTTCGAAAAATGCACCCAGAATTCCTAGAAGGCTAACCCCTTTGAAAATTTCGAAAAATGCACACAGAATTCGTAGAAGGCTAACCCCTTTGAAAATTTCGAAAAAGACACCTAGAATTCGTAGTAGGCTAACCCCTTTGAAAATTTCGAAAAATGCACCCAGAATTCGTAGAAGGCTAACCCCTTTGAAAATTTCGAAAAATGCACCCAGAATTCGTAGAAGGCTAACCCCTTTGAAAATTTCGAAAAATGCACCCAGAATTCCTAGAAGGCTAACCCCTTTGAAAATTTCGAAAAATGGACCCAGAATTCGTAGAAGGCTAACCCCTTTGAAAATTTCGAAAAATGCACCCAGAATTCCTAGAAGGCTAACCCCTTTGAAAATTTGAAAAATACACCCAGAATTCCTAGAAGGCTAACCCTTTTGAAAATTTCGAAAAATGCACCCAGAATTCCTAGAAGGCTAACCCCTTTGAAAATTTCGAAAAAGCACCCAGAATTCCTAGAAGGCTAACCCCTTTGAAAATTTCGAAAAATGCACCCAGAATTCCTAGAAGGCTAACCCCTTTGAAAATTTCGAAAAATGCACCCAGAATTCGTAGAAGGCTAACCCCTTTGAAATTTTCGAAAAATGCACCCAGAATTCCTAGAAGGCTAACCCCTTTGAAAATTTCGAAAAATGCACCCAGAATTCGTAGAAGGCTAACCCCTTTGAAAATTTCGAAAAATGCACCCAGAATTCCTAGAAAATTTCGACAAATGCACCCAGAATTCGTAGAAGGCTAACCCCTTTGAAAATTTCGAAAAATGCACCCATAATTGGTAGAAGGCTAACCCCTTTGAAAATTTCGAAAAATGCACCCAGAATTCGTAGAAGGCTAACCCCTTTGAAAATTTCGAAAAATGCACCCAGATTTCGTAGAAGGCTAACCCCTTTGAAAATTTCGAAAAATGCACCCAGAATTCGTAGAAGGCTAACCCCTTTGAAAATTTCGAAAAATTCACCCAGAATTCGTAGAAGGCTAACCCCTTTGAAAATTTCGAAAAATGCACACAGAATTCGTAAAAGGCTAACCCCTTTGAAAATTTCGAAAAATCCACCCAGAATTCGTAGAAGGCTAACCCCTTTGAAAATTTCGAAAAATACACCCAGAATTCGTAGAAGGCTAACCCCTTTGAAAATTTCGAAAAATGCACCCAGAATTCGTAGAAGGCTAACCCCTTTGAAAATTTCGAAAAATGCACCCAGAATTCGTAGAAGGCTAACCCCTTTGAAAATTTCGAAAAATGCACCCAGAATTCCTAGAAGGCTAACCCCTTTGAAAATTTCGAAAAATGCATCCAGAATTCGTAGAAGGCTAACCCCTTTGAAAATTTCGAAAAATACACCCAGAATTCGTAGTAGGCTAACCCCTTTGAAAATTTCGAAAAATGCACCCAGAATTCGTAGAAGGCTAACCCCTTTGAAAATTTCGAAAAATGCACCCAGAATTCGTAGAAGGCTAACCCCTTTGAAAATTTCGAAAAATGCACCCAGAATTCGTAGAAGGCTAACCCCTTTGAAAATTTCGAAAAATGCACCCAGAATTCGTAGAAGGCTAACCCCTTTGAAAATATCGAAAAATTCATCCAGAATTCCTAGAAGGCTAACCCCTTTGAAAATTTCGAAAAATGCACCCAGAATTCCTAGAAGGCTAACCCCTTTGAAAATTTCGAAAAATTCACCCAGAATTCGTAGAAGGCTAACCCCTTTGAAAATTTCAAAAATACACCCAGAATTCGTAGAAGGCTAACCCCTTTGAAAATTTCGAAAAATGCACCCAGAATTCCTAGAAGGCTAACCCCTTTGAAAATTTCGAAAAATGCACCCAGAATTCGTAGAAGGCTAACCCCTTTGAAAATTTCGAAAAAGACACCCAGAATTCGTAGTAGGCTAACCCCTTTGAAAATTTCGAAAAATGCACCCAGAATTCGTAGAAGGCTAACCCCTTTGAAAATTTCGAAAAATGCACCCAGAATTCGTAGAAGGCTAACCCCTTTGAAAATTTCGAAAAATGCACCCAGAATTCGTAAAAGGCTAACCCCTTTGAAAATTTCGAAAAATGCACCCAGAATTCGTAGAAGGCTAACCCCTTTGAAAATTTCGAAAAATACACCCAGAATTCGTAGAAGGCTAACCCCTTTGAAAATTTCGAAAAATGCACCCAGAATTCGTAGAAGGCTAACCCCTTTGAAAATCTCGAAAAATGCACCCAGAATTTGTAGAAGGCTAACCCCTTTGAAAATTTCGAAAAATACACCCAGAATTCGTAGAAGGCTAACCCCTTTGAAAATTTGGAAAAATACACCCAGAATTCCTAGAAGGCTAACCCTTTTGAAAATTTCGAAAAATGCACCCAGAATTCCTAGAAGGCTAACCCCTTTGAAAATTTCGAAAAATGCACCCAGAATTGGTAGAAGGCTAACCCCTTTGAAAATTTCGAAAAATGCACCCAGAATTCGTAGAAGGCTAACCCCTTTGAAAATTTCGAAAAATACACCCAGAATTCGTAGAAGGCCCTTTGAAAATTTCGAAAAATGCACCCAGAATTCGTAGAAGGCTAACCCCTTTGAAAATTTCGAAATTGCACCCAGAATTCCTAGAAGGCTAACCCCTTTGAAAATTTCGAAAAATGCACCCAGAATTCCTAGAAGGCTAACCCCTTTGAAAATTTCGAAAAATGCACCCAGAATTCGTAAAAGGCTAACCCCTTTGAAAATTTGGAAAAATACACCCAGAATTCCTAGAAGGCTAACCCCTTTGAAAATTTCGAAAAATACACCAAGAATTCGTAGAAGGCTAACCCCTTTGAAAATTTTGAAAAATGCACCCAGAATTCCTAGAAGGCTAACCCCTTTGAAAATTTCGAAAAATGCACCCAGAATTCGTAGAAGGCTAACCCCTTTGAAAATTTCGAAAAATGCACCCAGAATTCCTAGAAGGCTAACCCCTTTGAAAATTTCGAAAAATGAAAATTTCGAAAAATGCACCCAGAATTCGTAAAAGGCTAACCCTTTTGAAAATTTCGAAAAATGCACCCAGAATTCCTAGAAGGCTAACCCCTTTGAAAATTTCGAAAAATGCACCCAGAATTCGTAGAAGGCTAACCCCTTTGAAAATTTCGAAAAATGCACCCAGAATTCGTAGAAGGCTAACCCCTTTGAAAATTTCGAAAAATGCACCCAGAATTCGTAGAAGGCTAACCCCTTTGAAAATTTCGAAAAATGCACCCAGAATTCCTAGAAGGCTAACCCCTTTGAAAATTTCGAAAAATGCACCCAGAATTCCTAGAAGGCTAACCCCTTTGAAAATTTCGAAAAATGCACCCAGAATTCGTAGAAGGCTAACCCCTTTGAAAATTTGGAAAAATACACCCAGAATTCCTAGAAGGCTAACCCCTTTGAAAATTTCGAAAAATGAAAATTTCGAAAAATGCACCCAGAATTCCTAGAAGGCTAACCCCTTTGAAAATTTCGAAAAATGCACCCAGAATTCGTAAAAGGCTAACCCCTTTGAAAATTTCGAAAAATGCACCCAGAATTCCTAGAAGGCTAACCCCTTTGAAAATTTCGAAAAATACACCCAGAATTCGTAGAAGGCTAACCCCTTTGAAAATTTCGAAAAATGCACCCAGAATTCGTAGAAGGCATACCCCTTTGAAAATTTCGAAAAATGCACCCAGAATTCGTAGAAGGCTAACCCCTTTGAAAATTTCGAAAAATGCACCCAGAATTCGTAGAAGGCTAACCCCTTTGAAAATTTCGAAAAATGCACCCAGAATTCCTAGATGGCTAACCCCTTTGAAAATTTCGAAAAATTCACCCAGAATTCCTAGAAGGCTACCCTTTGAAAATTTCGAAAAATATACCTAGAAGGCTAACCCCTTTGAAAATTTCGAAAAATGCACCCAGAATTCGTAGAAGGCTAACCCCTTTGAAAATTTCGAAAATACACCCAGAATTCGTAGAAGGCTAACCCCTTTGAAAATTTCGAAAATACACCCAGAATTCGTAGAAGGCTAACCCCTTTGAAAATTTCGAAAAATGCACCCAGAATTCGTAGTAGGCTAACCCCTTTGAAAATTTCGAAAAATGCACCCAGAATTCGTAGAAGGCTAACCCCTTTGAAAATTTCGAAAAATGCACCCAGAATTCCTAGAAGGCTAACCCCTTTGAAAATTTCGAAAAATTCACCCAGAATTCGTAGAAGGCTAACCCCTTTGAAAATTTCAAAAAATGCACCCAGAATTCGTAGAAGGCTAACCCCTTTGAAAATTTCGAAAAATGCACCCAGAATTCCTAGAAGGCTAACCCCTTTGAAAATTTCGAAAAATGCACCCAGAATTCGTAGAAGGCTAACCCCTTTGAAAATTTCGAAAAAGACACCCAGAATTCGTAGTAGGCCCCACCCCTTTGAAAATTTCGAAAAATGCACCCAGAATTCGTAGAAGGCTAACCCCTTTGAAAATTTCGAAAAATGCACCCAGAATTCGTAGAAGGCTAACCCCTTTGAAAATTTCGAAAAATGCACCCAGAATTCCTAGAAGGCTAACCCCTTTGAAAATTTCGAAAAATGCACCCAGAATTCGTAAAAGACTAACCCCTTTGAAAATTTCGAAAAATGCACCCAGAATTCGTAGAAGGCTAACCCCTTTGAAAATTTCGAAAAATGCACCCAGAATTCGTAGAAGGCTAACCCCTTTGAAAATTTCGAAAAATGCACCCAGAATTCGTAGAAGGCTAACCCCTTTGAAAATTTCGAAAAATGCACCCAGAATTCGTAGAAGGCTAACCCCTTTGAAAATTTCGAAAAATGCACCCAGAATTCCTAGAAGGCTAACCCCTTTGAAAATTTCGAAAAATGCACCCAGAATTCGTAGAAGGCTAATCCCTTTGAAAATTTCGAAAAAGACACCCAGAATTCGTAGTAGGCTAACCCCTTTGAAAATTTCGAAAAATGCACCCAGAATTCGTAGAAGGCTAACCCCTTTGAAAATTTCGAAAAATGCACCCAGAATTCGTAGAAGGCTAACCCCTTTGAAAATTTCGAAAAATGCACCCAGAATTCGTAAAAGGCTAACCCCTTTGAAAATTTCGAAAAATGCACCCAGAATTCGTAGAAGGCTAACCCCTTTGAAAATTTCGAAAAATACACCCAGAATTCGTAGAAGGCTAACCCCTTTGAAAATTTCGAAAAATGCACCCAGAATTCGTAGAAGGCTAACCCCTTTGAAAATCTCGAAAAATGCACCCAGAATTTGTAGAAGGCTAACCCCTTTGAAAATTTCGAAAAATACACCCAGAATTCGTAGAAGGCTAACCCCTTTGAAAATTTGGAAAAATACACCCAGAATTCCTAGAAGGCTAACCCTTTTGAAAATTTCGAAAAATGCACCCAGAATTCCTAGAAGGCTAACCCCTTTGAAAATTTCGAAAAATGCACCCAGAATTGGTAGAAGGCTAACCCCTTTGAAAATTTCGAAAAATGCACCCAGAATTCGTAGAAGGCTAACCCCTTTGAAAATTTCGAAAAATACACCCAGAATTCGTAGAAGGCCCTTTGAAAATTTCGAAAAATGCACCCAGAATTCGTAGAAGGCTAACCCCTTTGAAAATTTCGAAATTGCACCCAGAATTCCTAGAAGGCTAACCCCTTTGAAAATTTCGAAAAATGCACCCAGAATTCCTAGAAGGCTAACCCCTTTGAAAATTTCGAAAAATGCACCCAGAATTCGTAAAAGGCTAACCCCTTTGAAAATTTGGAAAAATACACCCAGAATTCCTAGAAGGCTAACCCCTTTGAAAATTTCGAAAAATACACCAAGAATTCGTAGAAGGCTAACCCCTTTGAAAATTTTGAAAAATGCACCCAGAATTCCTAGAAGGCTAACCCCTTTGAAAATTTCGAAAAATGCACCCAGAATTCGTAGAAGGCTAACCCCTTTGAAAATTTCGAAAAATGCACCCAGAATTCCTAGAAGGCTAACCCCTTTGAAAATTTCGAAAAATGAAAATTTCGAAAAATGCACCCAGAATTCGTAAAAGGCTAACCCTTTTGAAAATTTCGAAAAATGCACCCAGAATTCCTAGAAGGCTAACCCCTTTGAAAATTTCGAAAAATGCACCCAGAATTCGTAGAAGGCTAACCCCTTTGAAAATTTCGAAAAATGCACCCAGAATTCGTAGAAGGCTAACCCCTTTGAAAATTTCGAAAAATGCACCCAGAATTCGTAGAAGGCTAACCCCTTTGAAAATTTCGAAAAATGCACCCAGAATTCCTAGAAGGCTAACCCCTTTGAAAATTTCGAAAAATGCACCCAGAATTCCTAGAAGGCTAACCCCTTTGAAAATTTCGAAAAATGCACCCAGAATTCGTAGAAGGCTAACCCCTTTGAAAATTTGGAAAAATACACCCAGAATTCCTAGAAGGCTAACCCCTTTGAAAATTTCGAAAAATGAAAATTTCGAAAAATGCACCCAGAATTCCTAGAAGGCTAACCCCTTTGAAAATTTCGAAAAATGCACCCAGAATTCGTAAAAGGCTAACCCCTTTGAAAATTTCGAAAAATGCACCCAGAATTCCTAGAAGGCTAACCCCTTTGAAAATTTCGAAAAATACACCCAGAATTCGTAGAAGGCTAACCCCTTTGAAAATTTCGAAAAATGCACCCAGAATTCGTAGAAGGCATACCCCTTTGAAAATTTCGAAAAATGCACCCAGAATTCGTAGAAGGCTAACCCCTTTGAAAATTTCGAAAAATGCACCCAGAATTCGTAGAAGGCTAACCCCTTTGAAAATTTCGAAAAATGCACCCAGAATTCGTAGAAGGCTAACCCCTTTGAAAATTTCGAAAAAGACACCCAGAATTCGTAGTAGGCCCCACCCCTTTGAAAATTTCGAAAAATGCACCCAGAATTCCTAGAAGGCTAACCCCTTTGAAAATTTCGAAAAATGCACCCAGAATCCTAGAAAATTTCGACAAATGCACCCAGAATTCGTAGAAGGCTAACCCCTTTGAAAATTTCGAAAAATGCACCCAGAATTCCTAGAAGGCTAACCCCTTTGAAAATTTCGAAAAATGCACCCAGAATTCGTAAAAGGCTAACCCCTTTGAAAATTTCGAAAAATGCACCCAGAATTCCTAGAAGGCTAACCCCTTTGAAAATTTCGAAAAATGCATCCAGAATTCGTAGAAGGCTAACCCCTTTGAAAATTTCGAAAAATACACCCAGAATTCGTAGTAGGCTAACCCCTTTGAAAATTTCGAAAAATGCACCCAGAATTCGTAGAAGGCTAACCCCTTTGAAAATTTCGAAAAATGCACCCAGAATTCGTAGAAGGCTAACCCCTTTGAAAATTTCGAAAAATGCACCCAGAATTCGTAGAAGGCTAACCCCTTTGAAAATTTCGAAAAAGACACCCAGAATTCGTAGTAGGCCCCACCCCTTTGAAAATTTCGAAAAATGCACCCAGAATTCCTAGAAGGCTAACCCCTTTGAAAATTTCGAAAAATGCACCCAGAATCCTAGAAAATTTCGACAAATGCACCCAGAATTCGTAGAAGGCTAACCCCTTTGAAAATTTCGAAAAATGCACCCAGAATTCCTAGAAGGCTAACCCCTTTGAAAATTTCGAAAAATGCACCCAGAATTCGTAAAAGACTAACCCCTTTGAAAATTTCGAAAAATGCACCCAGAATTCGTAGAAGGCTAACCCCTTTGAAAATTTCGAAAAATGCACCCAGAATTCGTAGAAGGCTAACCCCTTTGAAAATTTCGAAAAATGCACCCAGAATTCGTAGAAGGCTAACCCCTTTGAAAATTTCGAAAAATGCACCCAGAATTCGTAGAAGGCTAACCCCTTTGAAAATTTCGAAAAATACACCCAGAATTCGTAGAAGGCTAACCCCTTTGAAAATTTCGAAAAATGCACCCAGAATTCGAAGAAGGCTAACCCCTTTGAAAATTTCGAAAAATGCACCGAGAATTCGTAGAAGGCTAACCCCTTTGAAAATTTCGAAAAATGCACCCAGAATTCGTAGAAGGCTAACCCCTTTGAAAATTCGAAAAATGCACCCAGAATTCGTAGAAGGCTAACCCCTTTGAAAATTTCGAAAAATGCACCCAGAATTCCTAGAAGGCTAACCCCTTTGAAAATATCGAAAAATTCACCCAGAATTCCTAGAAGGCTAACCCCTTTGAAAATTTCGAAAAATGCACCCAGAATTCCTAGAAGGCTAACCCCTTTGAAAATTTCGAAAAATTCACCCAGAATTCGTAGAAGGCAAACCCCTTTGAAAATTTCAAAAATACACCCAGAATTCGTAGAAGGCTAACCCCTTTGAAAATTTCGAAAAATGCACCCAGAATTCCTAGAAGGCTAACCCCTTTGAAAATTTCGAAAAATGCACACAGAATTCGTAGAAGGCTAACCCCTTTGAAAATTTCGAAAAAGACACCTAGAATTCGTAGTAGGCTAACCCCTTTGAAAATTTCGAAAAATGCACCCAGAATTCGTAGAAGGCTAACCCCTTTGAAAATTTCGAAAAATGCACCCAGAATTCGTAGAAGGCTAACCCCTTTGAAAATTTCGAAAAATGCACCCAGAATTCCTAGAAGGCTAACCCCTTTGAAAATTTCGAAAAATGGACCCAGAATTCGTAGAAGGCTAACCCCTTTGAAAATTTCGAAAAATGCACCCAGAATTCCTAGAAGGCTAACCCCTTTGAAAATTTGAAAAATACACCCAGAATTCCTAGAAGGCTAACCCTTTTGAAAATTTCGAAAAATGCACCCAGAATTCCTAGAAGGCTAACCCCTTTGAAAATTTCGAAAAAGCACCCAGAATTCCTAGAAGGCTAACCCCTTTGAAAATTTCGAAAAATGCACCCAGAATTCCTAGAAGGCTAACCCCTTTGAAAATTTCGAAAAATGCACCCAGAATTCGTAGAAGGCTAACCCCTTTGAAATTTTCGAAAAATGCACCCAGAATTCCTAGAAGGCTAACCCCTTTGAAAATTTCGAAAAATGCACCCAGAATTCGTAGAAGGCTAACCCCTTTGAAAATTTCGAAAAATGCACCCAGAATTCCTAGAAAATTTCGACAAATGCACCCAGAATTCGTAGAAGGCTAACCCCTTTGAAAATTTCGAAAAATGCACCCATAATTGGTAGAAGGCTAACCCCTTTGAAAATTTCGAAAAATGCACCCAGAATTCGTAGAAGGCTAACCCCTTTGAAAATTTCGAAAAATGCACCCAGATTTCGTAGAAGGCTAACCCCTTTGAAAATTTCGAAAAATGCACCCAGAATTCGTAGAAGGCTAACCCCTTTGAAAATTTCGAAAAATTCACCCAGAATTCGTAGAAGGCTAACCCCTTTGAAAATTTCGAAAAATGCACACAGAATTCGTAAAAGGCTAACCCCTTTGAAAATTTCGAAAAATCCACCCAGAATTCGTAGAAGGCTAACCCCTTTGAAAATTTCGAAAAATACACCCAGAATTCGTAGAAGGCTAACCCCTTTGAAAATTTCGAAAAATGCACCCAGAATTCGTAGAAGGCTAACCCCTTTGAAAATTTCGAAAAATGCACCCAGAATTCGTAGAAGGCTAACCCCTTTGAAAATTTCGAAAAATACACCCAGAATTCGTAGAAGGCTAACCCCTTTGAAAATTTCGAAAAATGCACCCAGAATTCCTAGAAGGCTAACCCCTTTGAAAATTTCGAAAAATGCATCCAGAATTCGTAGAAGGCTAACCCCTTTGAAAATTTCGAAAAATACACCCAGAATTCGTAGTAGGCTAACCCCTTTGAAAATTTCGAAAAATGCACCCAGAATTCGTAGAAGGCTAACCCCTTTGAAAATTTCGAAAAATGCACCCAGAATTCGTAGAAGGCTAACCCCTTTGAAAATTTCGAAAAATGCACCCAGAATTCGTAGAAGGCTAACCCCTTTGAAAATTTCGAAAAATGCACCCAGAATTCGTAGAAGGCTAACCCCTTTGAAAATATCGAAAAATTCATCCAGAATTCCTAGAAGGCTAACCCCTTTGAAAATTTCGAAAAATGCACCCAGAATTCCTAGAAGGCTAACCCCTTTGAAAATTTCGAAAAATTCACCCAGAATTCGTAGAAGGCTAACCCCTTTGAAAATTTCAAAAATACACCCAGAATTCGTAGAAGGCTAACCCCTTTGAAAATTTCGAAAAATGCACCCAGAATTCCTAGAAGGCTAACCCCTTTGAAAATTTCGAAAAATGCACCCAGAATTCGTAGAAGGCTAACCCCTTTGAAAATTTCGAAAAAGACACCCAGAATTCGTAGTAGGCTAACCCCTTTGAAAATTTCGAAAAATGCACCCAGAATTCGTAGAAGGCTAACCCCTTTGAAAATTTCGAAAAATGCACCCAGAATTCGTAGAAGGCTAACCCCTTTGAAAATTTCGAAAAATGCACCCAGAATTCGTAAAAGGCTAACCCCTTTGAAAATTTCGAAAAATGCACCCAGAATTCGTAGAAGGCTAACCCCTTTGAAAATTTCGAAAAATACACCCAGAATTCGTAGAAGGCTAACCCCTTTGAAAATTTCGAAAAATGCACCCAGAATTCGTAGAAGGCTAACCCCTTTGAAAATCTCGAAAAATGCACCCAGAATTTGTAGAAGGCTAACCCCTTTGAAAATTTCGAAAAATACACCCAGAATTCGTAGAAGGCTAACCCCTTTGAAAATTTGGAAAAATACACCCAGAATTCCTAGAAGGCTAACCCTTTTGAAAATTTCGAAAAATGCACCCAGAATTCCTAGAAGGCTAACCCCTTTGAAAATTTCGAAAAATGCACCCAGAATTGGTAGAAGGCTAACCCCTTTGAAAATTTCGAAAAATGCACCCAGAATTCGTAGAAGGCTAACCCCTTTGAAAATTTCGAAAAATACACCCAGAATTCGTAGAAGGCCCTTTGAAAATTTCGAAAAATGCACCCAGAATTCGTAGAAGGCTAACCCCTTTGAAAATTTCGAAATTGCACCCAGAATTCCTAGAAGGCTAACCCCTTTGAAAATTTCGAAAAATGCACCCAGAATTCCTAGAAGGCTAACCCCTTTGAAAATTTCGAAAAATGCACCCAGAATTCGTAAAAGGCTAACCCCTTTGAAAATTTGGAAAAATACACCCAGAATTCCTAGAAGGCTAACCCCTTTGAAAATTTCGAAAAATACACCAAGAATTCGTAGAAGGCTAACCCCTTTGAAAATTTTGAAAAATGCACCCAGAATTCCTAGAAGGCTAACCCCTTTGAAAATTTCGAAAAATGCACCCAGAATTCGTAGAAGGCTAACCCCTTTGAAAATTTCGAAAAATGCACCCAGAATTCCTAGAAGGCTAACCCCTTTGAAAATTTCGAAAAATGAAAATTTCGAAAAATGCACCCAGAATTCGTAAAAGGCTAACCCTTTTGAAAATTTCGAAAAATGCACCCAGAATTCCTAGAAGGCTAACCCCTTTGAAAATTTCGAAAAATGCACCCAGAATTCGTAGAAGGCTAACCCCTTTGAAAATTTCGAAAAATGCACCCAGAATTCGTAGAAGGCTAACCCCTTTGAAAATTTCGAAAAATGCACCCAGAATTCGTAGAAGGCTAACCCCTTTGAAAATTTCGAAAAATGCACCCAGAATTCCTAGAAGGCTAACCCCTTTGAAAATTTCGAAAAATGCACCCAGAATTCCTAGAAGGCTAACCCCTTTGAAAATTTCGAAAAATGCACCCAGAATTCGTAGAAGGCTAACCCCTTTGAAAATTTGGAAAAATACACCCAGAATTCCTAGAAGGCTAACCCCTTTGAAAATTTCGAAAAATGAAAATTTCGAAAAATGCACCCAGAATTCCTAGAAGGCTAACCCCTTTGAAAATTTCGAAAAATGCACCCAGAATTCGTAAAAGGCTAACCCCTTTGAAAATTTCGAAAAATGCACCCAGAATTCCTAGAAGGCTAACCCCTTTGAAAATTTCGAAAAATACACCCAGAATTCGTAGAAGGCTAACCCCTTTGAAAATTTCGAAAAATGCACCCAGAATTCGTAGAAGGCATACCCCTTTGAAAATTTCGAAAAATGCACCCAGAATTCGTAGAAGGCTAACCCCTTTGAAAATTTCGAAAAATGCACCCAGAATTCGTAGAAGGCTAACCCCTTTGAAAATTTCGAAAAATGCACCCAGAATTCCTAGATGGCTAACCCCTTTGAAAATTTCGAAAAATTCACCCAGAATTCCTAGAAGGCTACCCTTTGAAAATTTCGAAAAATATACCTAGAAGGCTAACCCCTTTGAAAATTTCGAAAAATGCACCCAGAATTCGTAGAAGGCTAACCCCTTTGAAAATTTCGAAAATACACCCAGAATTCGTAGAAGGCTAACCCCTTTGAAAATTTCGAAAAATGCACCCAGAATTCCTAGAAGGCTAACCCCTTTGAAAATTTCGAAAAATGGACCCAGAATTCGTAGAAGGCTAACCCCTTTGAAAATTTCGAAAAATGCACCCAGAATTCCTAGAAGGCTAACCCCTTTGAAAATTTGAAAAATACACCCAGAATTCCTAGAAGGCTAACCCTTTTGAAAATTTCGAAAAATGCACCCAGAATTCCTAGAAGGCTAACCCCTTTGAAAATTTCGAAAAAGCACCCAGAATTCCTAGAAGGCTAACCCCTTTGAAAATTTCGAAAAATGCACCCAGAATTCCTAGAAGGCTAACCCCTTTGAAAATTTCGAAAAATGCACCCAGAATTCGTAGAAGGCTAACCCCTTTGAAATTTTCGAAAAATGCACCCAGAATTCCTAGAAGGCTAACCCCTTTGAAAATTTCGAAAAATGCACCCAGAATTCGTAGAAGGCTAACCCCTTTGAAAATTTCGAAAAATGCACCCAGAATTCCTAGAAAATTTCGACAAATGCACCCAGAATTCGTAGAAGGCTAACCCCTTTGAAAATTTCGAAAAATGCACCCATAATTGGTAGAAGGCTAACCCCTTTGAAAATTTCGAAAAATGCACCCAGAATTCGTAGAAGGCTAACCCCTTTGAAAATTTCGAAAAATGCACCCAGATTTCGTAGAAGGCTAACCCCTTTGAAAATTTCGAAAAATGCACCCAGAATTCGTAGAAGGCTAACCCCTTTGAAAATTTCGAAAAATTCACCCAGAATTCGTAGAAGGCTAACCCCTTTGAAAATTTCGAAAAATGCACACAGAATTCGTAAAAGGCTAACCCCTTTGAAAATTTCGAAAAATCCACCCAGAATTCGTAGAAGGCTAACCCCTTTGAAAATTTCGAAAAATACACCCAGAATTCGTAGAAGGCTAACCCCTTTGAAAATTTCGAAAAATGCACCCAGAATTCGTAGAAGGCTAACCCCTTTGAAAATTTCGAAAAATGCACCCAGAATTCGTAGAAGGCTAACCCCTTTGAAAATTTCGAAAAATACACCCAGAATTCGTAGAAGGCTAACCCCTTTGAAAATTTCGAAAAATGCACCCAGAATTCCTAGAAGGCTAACCCCTTTGAAAATTTCGAAAAATGCATCCAGAATTCGTAGAAGGCTAACCCCTTTGAAAATTTCGAAAAATACACCCAGAATTCGTAGTAGGCTAACCCCTTTGAAAATTTCGAAAAATGCACCCAGAATTCGTAGAAGGCTAACCCCTTTGAAAATTTCGAAAAATGCACCCAGAATTCGTAGAAGGCTAACCCCTTTGAAAATTTCGAAAAATGCACCCAGAATTCGTAGAAGGCTAACCCCTTTGAAAATTTCGAAAAATGCACCCAGAATTCGTAGAAGGCTAACCCCTTTGAAAATATCGAAAAATTCATCCAGAATTCCTAGAAGGCTAACCCCTTTGAAAATTTCGAAAAATGCACCCAGAATTCCTAGAAGGCTAACCCCTTTGAAAATTTCGAAAAATTCACCCAGAATTCGTAGAAGGCTAACCCCTTTGAAAATTTCAAAAATACACCCAGAATTCGTAGAAGGCTAACCCCTTTGAAAATTTCGAAAAATGCACCCAGAATTCCTAGAAGGCTAACCCCTTTGAAAATTTCGAAAAATGCACCCAGAATTCGTAGAAGGCTAACCCCTTTGAAAATTTCGAAAAAGACACCCAGAATTCGTAGTAGGCTAACCCCTTTGAAAATTTCGAAAAATGCACCCAGAATTCGTAGAAGGCTAACCCCTTTGAAAATTTCGAAAAATGCACCCAGAATTCGTAGAAGGCTAACCCCTTTGAAAATTTCGAAAAATGCACCCAGAATTCGTAAAAGGCTAACCCCTTTGAAAATTTCGAAAAATGCACCCAGAATTCGTAGAAGGCTAACCCCTTTGAAAATTTCGAAAAATACACCCAGAATTCGTAGAAGGCTAACCCCTTTGAAAATTTCGAAAAATGCACCCAGAATTCGTAGAAGGCTAACCCCTTTGAAAATCTCGAAAAATGCACCCAGAATTTGTAGAAGGCTAACCCCTTTGAAAATTTCGAAAAATACACCCAGAATTCGTAGAAGGCTAACCCCTTTGAAAATTTGGAAAAATACACCCAGAATTCCTAGAAGGCTAACCCTTTTGAAAATTTCGAAAAATGCACCCAGAATTCCTAGAAGGCTAACCCCTTTGAAAATTTCGAAAAATGCACCCAGAATTGGTAGAAGGCTAACCCCTTTGAAAATTTCGAAAAATGCACCCAGAATTCGTAGAAGGCTAACCCCTTTGAAAATTTCGAAAAATACACCCAGAATTCGTAGAAGGCCCTTTGAAAATTTCGAAAAATGCACCCAGAATTCGTAGAAGGCTAACCCCTTTGAAAATTTCGAAATTGCACCCAGAATTCCTAGAAGGCTAACCCCTTTGAAAATTTCGAAAAATGCACCCAGAATTCCTAGAAGGCTAACCCCTTTGAAAATTTCGAAAAATGCACCCAGAATTCGTAAAAGGCTAACCCCTTTGAAAATTTGGAAAAATACACCCAGAATTCCTAGAAGGCTAACCCCTTTGAAAATTTCGAAAAATACACCAAGAATTCGTAGAAGGCTAACCCCTTTGAAAATTTTGAAAAATGCACCCAGAATTCCTAGAAGGCTAACCCCTTTGAAAATTTCGAAAAATGCACCCAGAATTCGTAGAAGGCTAACCCCTTTGAAAATTTCGAAAAATGCACCCAGAATTCCTAGAAGGCTAACCCCTTTGAAAATTTCGAAAAATGAAAATTTCGAAAAATGCACCCAGAATTCGTAAAAGGCTAACCCTTTTGAAAATTTCGAAAAATGCACCCAGAATTCCTAGAAGGCTAACCCCTTTGAAAATTTCGAAAAATGCACCCAGAATTCGTAGAAGGCTAACCCCTTTGAAAATTTCGAAAAATGCACCCAGAATTCGTAGAAGGCTAACCCCTTTGAAAATTTCGAAAAATGCACCCAGAATTCGTAGAAGGCTAACCCCTTTGAAAATTTCGAAAAATGCACCCAGAATTCCTAGAAGGCTAACCCCTTTGAAAATTTCGAAAAATGCACCCAGAATTCCTAGAAGGCTAACCCCTTTGAAAATTTCGAAAAATGCACCCAGAATTCGTAGAAGGCTAACCCCTTTGAAAATTTGGAAAAATACACCCAGAATTCCTAGAAGGCTAACCCCTTTGAAAATTTCGAAAAATGAAAATTTCGAAAAATGCACCCAGAATTCCTAGAAGGCTAACCCCTTTGAAAATTTCGAAAAATGCACCCAGAATTCGTAAAAGGCTAACCCCTTTGAAAATTTCGAAAAATGCACCCAGAATTCCTAGAAGGCTAACCCCTTTGAAAATTTCGAAAAATACACCCAGAATTCGTAGAAGGCTAACCCCTTTGAAAATTTCGAAAAATGCACCCAGAATTCGTAGAAGGCATACCCCTTTGAAAATTTCGAAAAATGCACCCAGAATTCGTAGAAGGCTAACCCCTTTGAAAATTTCGAAAAATGCACCCAGAATTCGTAGAAGGCTAACCCCTTTGAAAATTTCGAAAAATGCACCCAGAATTCCTAGATGGCTAACCCCTTTGAAAATTTCGAAAAATTCACCCAGAATTCCTAGAAGGCTACCCTTTGAAAATTTCGAAAAATATACCTAGAAGGCTAACCCCTTTGAAAATTTCGAAAAATGCACCCAGAATTCGTAGAAGGCTAACCCCTTTGAAAATTTCGAAAATACACCCAGAATTCGTAGAAGGCTAACCCCTTTGAAAATTTCGAAAATACACCCAGAATTCGTAGAAGGCTAACCCCTTTGAAAATTTCGAAAAATGCACCCAGAATTCGTAGTAGGCTAACCCCTTTGAAAATTTCGAAAAATGCACCCAGAATTCGTAGAAGGCTAACCCCTTTGAAAATTTCGAAAAATGCACCCAGAATTCCTAGAAGGCTAACCCCTTTGAAAATTTCGAAAAATTCACCCAGAATTCGTAGAAGGCTAACCCCTTTGAAAATTTCAAAAAATGCACCCAGAATTCGTAGAAGGCTAACCCCTTTGAAAATTTCGAAAAATGCACCCAGAATTCCTAGAAGGCTAACCCCTTTGAAAATTTCGAAAAATGCACCCAGAATTCGTAGAAGGCTAACCCCTTTGAAAATTTCGAAAAAGACACCCAGAATTCGTAGTAGGCCCCACCCCTTTGAAAATTTCGAAAAATGCACCCAGAATTCGTAGAAGGCTAACCCCTTTGAAAATTTCGAAAAATGCACCCAGAATTCGTAGAAGGCTAACCCCTTTGAAAATTTCGAAAAATGCACCCAGAATTCCTAGAAGGCTAACCCCTTTGAAAATTTCGAAAAATGCACCCAGAATTCGTAAAAGACTAACCCCTTTGAAAATTTCGAAAAATGCACCCAGAATTCGTAGAAGGCTAACCCCTTTGAAAATTTCGAAAAATGCACCCAGAATTCGTAGAAGGCTAACCCCTTTGAAAATTTCGAAAAATGCACCCAGAATTCGTAGAAGGCTAACCCCTTTGAAAATTTCGAAAAATGCACCCAGAATTCGTAGAAGGCTAACCCCTTTGAAAATTTCGAAAAATGCACCCAGAATTCCTAGAAGGCTAACCCCTTTGAAAATTTCGAAAAATGCACCCAGAATTCGTAGAAGGCTAACCCCTTTGAAAATTTCGAAAAAGACACCCAGAATTCGTAGTAGGCTAACCCCTTTGAAAATTTCGAAAAATGCACCCAGAATTCGTAGAAGGCTAACCCCTTTGAAAATTTCGAAAAATGCACCCAGAATTCGTAGAAGGCTAACCCCTTTGAAAATTTCGAAAAATGCACCCAGAATTCGTAAAAGGCTAACCCCTTTGAAAATTTCGAAAAATGCACCCAGAATTCGTAGAAGGCTAACCCCTTTGAAAATTTCGAAAAATACACCCAGAATTCGTAGAAGGCTAACCCCTTTGAAAATTTCGAAAAATGCACCCAGAATTCGTAGAAGGCTAACCCCTTTGAAAATCTCGAAAAATGCACCCAGAATTTGTAGAAGGCTAACCCCTTTGAAAATTTCGAAAAATACACCCAGAATTCGTAGAAGGCTAACCCCTTTGAAAATTTGGAAAAATACACCCAGAATTCCTAGAAGGCTAACCCTTTTGAAAATTTCGAAAAATGCACCCAGAATTCCTAGAAGGCTAACCCCTTTGAAAATTTCGAAAAATGCACCCAGAATTGGTAGAAGGCTAACCCCTTTGAAAATTTCGAAAAATGCACCCAGAATTCGTAGAAGGCTAACCCCTTTGAAAATTTCGAAAAATACACCCAGAATTCGTAGAAGGCCCTTTGAAAATTTCGAAAAATGCACCCAGAATTCGTAGAAGGCTAACCCCTTTGAAAATTTCGAAATTGCACCCAGAATTCCTAGAAGGCTAACCCCTTTGAAAATTTCGAAAAATGCACCCAGAATTCCTAGAAGGCTAACCCCTTTGAAAATTTCGAAAAATGCACCCAGAATTCGTAAAAGGCTAACCCCTTTGAAAATTTGGAAAAATACACCCAGAATTCCTAGAAGGCTAACCCCTTTGAAAATTTCGAAAAATACACCAAGAATTCGTAGAAGGCTAACCCCTTTGAAAATTTTGAAAAATGCACCCAGAATTCCTAGAAGGCTAACCCCTTTGAAAATTTCGAAAAATGCACCCAGAATTCGTAGAAGGCTAACCCCTTTGAAAATTTCGAAAAATGCACCCAGAATTCCTAGAAGGCTAACCCCTTTGAAAATTTCGAAAAATGAAAATTTCGAAAAATGCACCCAGAATTCGTAAAAGGCTAACCCTTTTGAAAATTTCGAAAAATGCACCCAGAATTCCTAGAAGGCTAACCCCTTTGAAAATTTCGAAAAATGCACCCAGAATTCGTAGAAGGCTAACCCCTTTGAAAATTTCGAAAAATGCACCCAGAATTCGTAGAAGGCTAACCCCTTTGAAAATTTCGAAAAATGCACCCAGAATTCGTAGAAGGCTAACCCCTTTGAAAATTTCGAAAAATGCACCCAGAATTCCTAGAAGGCTAACCCCTTTGAAAATTTCGAAAAATGCACCCAGAATTCCTAGAAGGCTAACCCCTTTGAAAATTTCGAAAAATGCACCCAGAATTCGTAGAAGGCTAACCCCTTTGAAAATTTGGAAAAATACACCCAGAATTCCTAGAAGGCTAACCCCTTTGAAAATTTCGAAAAATGAAAATTTCGAAAAATGCACCCAGAATTCCTAGAAGGCTAACCCCTTTGAAAATTTCGAAAAATGCACCCAGAATTCGTAAAAGGCTAACCCCTTTGAAAATTTCGAAAAATGCACCCAGAATTCCTAGAAGGCTAACCCCTTTGAAAATTTCGAAAAATACACCCAGAATTCGTAGAAGGCTAACCCCTTTGAAAATTTCGAAAAATGCACCCAGAATTCGTAGAAGGCATACCCCTTTGAAAATTTCGAAAAATGCACCCAGAATTCGTAGAAGGCTAACCCCTTTGAAAATTTCGAAAAATGCACCCAGAATTCGTAGAAGGCTAACCCCTTTGAAAATTTCGAAAAATGCACCCAGAATTCCTAGATGGCTAACCCCTTTGAAAATTTCGAAAAATTCACCCAGAATTCCTAGAAGGCTACCCTTTGAAAATTTCGAAAAATATACCTAGAAGGCTAACCCCTTTGAAAATTTCGAAAAATGCACCCAGAATTCGTAGAAGGCTAACCCCTTTGAAAATTTCGAAAATACACCCAGAATTCGTAGAAGGCTAACCCCTTTGAAAATTTCGAAAATACACCCAGAATTCGTAGAAGGCTAACCCCTTTGAAAATTTCGAAAAATGCACCCAGAATTCGTAGTAGGCTAACCCCTTTGAAAATTTCGAAAAATGCACCCAGAATTCGTAGAAGGCTAACCCCTTTGAAAATTTCGAAAAATGCACCCAGAATTCCTAGAAGGCTAACCCCTTTGAAAATTTCGAAAAATTCACCCAGAATTCGTAGAAGGCTAACCCCTTTGAAAATTTCAAAAAATGCACCCAGAATTCGTAGAAGGCTAACCCCTTTGAAAATTTCGAAAAATGCACCCAGAATTCCTAGAAGGCTAACCCCTTTGAAAATTTCGAAAAATGCACCCAGAATTCGTAGAAGGCTAACCCCTTTGAAAATTTCGAAAAAGACACCCAGAATTCGTAGTAGGCCCCACCCCTTTGAAAATTTCGAAAAATGCACCCAGAATTCGTAGAAGGCTAACCCCTTTGAAAATTTCGAAAAATGCACCCAGAATTCGTAGAAGGCTAACCCCTTTGAAAATTTCGAAAAATGCACCCAGAATTCGTAGAAGGCTAACCCCTTTGAAAATTTCGAAAAATGCACCCAGAATTCGTAGAAGGCTAACCCCTTTGAAAATTTCGAAAAATGCACCCAGAATTCGTAGAAGGCTAACCCCTTTGAAAATTTCGAAAAATACACCCAGAATTCGTAGAAGGCTAACCCCTTTGAAAATTTCGAAAAATGCACCCAGAATTCGAAGAAGGCTAACCCCTTTGAAAATTTCGAAAAATGCACCGAGAATTCGTAGAAGGCTAACCCCTTTGAAAATTTCGAAAAATGCACCCAGAATTCGTAGAAGGCTAACCCCTTTGAAAATTCGAAAAATGCACCCAGAATTCGTAGAAGGCTAACCCCTTTGAAAATTTCGAAAAATGCACCCAGAATTCCTAGAAGGCTAACCCCTTTGAAAATATCGAAAAATTCACCCAGAATTCCTAGAAGGCTAACCCCTTTGAAAATTTCGAAAAATGCACCCAGAATTCCTAGAAGGCTAACCCCTTTGAAAATTTCGAAAAATTCACCCAGAATTCGTAGAAGGCAAACCCCTTTGAAAATTTCAAAAATACACCCAGAATTCGTAGAAGGCTAACCCCTTTGAAAATTTCGAAAAATGCACCCAGAATTCCTAGAAGGCTAACCCCTTTGAAAATTTCGAAAAATGCACACAGAATTCGTAGAAGGCTAACCCCTTTGAAAATTTCGAAAAAGACACCTAGAATTCGTAGTAGGCTAACCCCTTTGAAAATTTCGAAAAATGCACCCAGAATTCGTAGAAGGCTAACCCCTTTGAAAATTTCGAAAAATGCACCCAGAATTCGTAGAAGGCTAACCCCTTTGAAAATTTCGAAAAATGCACCCAGAATTCCTAGAAGGCTAACCCCTTTGAAAATTTCGAAAAATGGACCCAGAATTCGTAGAAGGCTAACCCCTTTGAAAATTTCGAAAAATGCACCCAGAATTCCTAGAAGGCTAACCCCTTTGAAAATTTGAAAAATACACCCAGAATTCCTAGAAGGCTAACCCTTTTGAAAATTTCGAAAAATGCACCCAGAATTCCTAGAAGGCTAACCCCTTTGAAAATTTCGAAAAAGCACCCAGAATTCCTAGAAGGCTAACCCCTTTGAAAATTTCGAAAAATGCACCCAGAATTCCTAGAAGGCTAACCCCTTTGAAAATTTCGAAAAATGCACCCAGAATTCGTAGAAGGCTAACCCCTTTGAAATTTTCGAAAAATGCACCCAGAATTCCTAGAAGGCTAACCCCTTTGAAAATTTCGAAAAATGCACCCAGAATTCGTAGAAGGCTAACCCCTTTGAAAATTTCGAAAAATGCACCCAGAATTCCTAGAAAATTTCGACAAATGCACCCAGAATTCGTAGAAGGCTAACCCCTTTGAAAATTTCGAAAAATGCACCCATAATTGGTAGAAGGCTAACCCCTTTGAAAATTTCGAAAAATGCACCCAGAATTCGTAGAAGGCTAACCCCTTTGAAAATTTCGAAAAATGCACCCAGATTTCGTAGAAGGCTAACCCCTTTGAAAATTTCGAAAAATGCACCCAGAATTCGTAGAAGGCTAACCCCTTTGAAAATTTCGAAAAATTCACCCAGAATTCGTAGAAGGCTAACCCCTTTGAAAATTTCGAAAAATGCACACAGAATTCGTAAAAGGCTAACCCCTTTGAAAATTTCGAAAAATCCACCCAGAATTCGTAGAAGGCTAACCCCTTTGAAAATTTCGAAAAATACACCCAGAATTCGTAGAAGGCTAACCCCTTTGAAAATTTCGAAAAATGCACCCAGAATTCGTAGAAGGCTAACCCCTTTGAAAATTTCGAAAAATGCACCCAGAATTCGTAGAAGGCTAACCCCTTTGAAAATTTCGAAAAATACACCCAGAATTCGTAGAAGGCTAACCCCTTTGAAAATTTCGAAAAATGCACCCAGAATTCCTAGAAGGCTAACCCCTTTGAAAATTTGGAAAAATACACCCAGAATTCCTAGAAGGCTAACCCTTTTGAAAATTTCGAAAAATGCACCCAGAATTCCTAGAAGGCTAACCCCTTTGAAAATTTCGAAAAATGCACCCAGAATTCCTAGAAGGCTAACCCCTTTGAAAATTTCGAAAAATGCACCCAGAATTCGTAGAAGGCTAACCCCTTTGAAAATTTCGAAAAATGCACCCAGAATTCCTAGAAGGCTAACCCCTTTGAAAATATCGAAAAATTCACCCAGAATTCCTAGAAGGCTAACCCCTTTGAAAATTTCGAAAAATACACCAAGAATTCGTAGAAGGCTAACCCCTTTGAAAATTTTGAAAAATGCACCCAGAATTCCTAGAAGGCTAACCCCTTTGAAAATTTCGAAAAATGCACCCAGAATTCGTAGAAGGCTAACCCCTTTGAAAATTTCGAAAAATACACCAAGAATTCGTAGAAGGCTAACCCCTTTGAAAATTTTGAAAAATGCACCCAGAATTCCTAGAAGGCTAACCCCTTTGAAAATTTCGAAAAATGCACCCAGAATTCGTAGAAGGCTAACCCCTTTGAAAATTTCGAAAAATGCACCCAGAATTCCTAGAAGGCTAACCCCTTTGAAAATTTCGAAAAATGCACCCAGAATTCGTAAAAGGCTAACCCCTTTGAAAATTTCGAAAAATGCACCCAGAATTCCTAGAAGGCTAACCCCTTTGAAAATTTCGAAAAATGCACCCAGAATTCGTAGAAGGCTAACCCCTTTAAAATTTCGAAAAATGCACCCAGAATTCGTAGAAGGCTAACCCCTTTGAAAATTTCGAAAAATGCACCCAGAATTCGTAGAAGGCTAACCCCTTTGAAAATTTCGAAAAATGCACCCAGAATTCCTAGAAGGCTAACCCCTTTGAAAATTTCGAAAAATGCACCCAGAATTCCTAGAAGGCTATCCCCTTTGAAAATTTCGAAAAATGCACCCAGAATTCGTAGAAGGCTAACCCCTTTGAAAATTTGGAAAAATACACCCAGAATTCCTAGAAGGCTAACCCCTTTGAAAATTTCGAAAAATGAAAATTTCGAAAAATGCACCCAGAATTCCTAGAAGGCTAACCCCTTTGAAAATTTCGAAAAATGCACCCAGAATTCGTAAAAGGCTAACCCCTTTGAAAATTTCGAAAAATGCACCCAGAATTCCTAGAAGGCTAACCCCTTTGAAAATTTCGAAAAATACACCCATAATTCGTAGAAGGCTAACCCCTTTGAAAATTTCGAAAAATGCACCCAGAATTCGTAGAAGGCATACCCCTTTGAAAATTTCGAAAAATGCACCCAGAATTCCTAGAAGGCTAACCCCTTTGAAAATTTCGAAAAATGCACCCAGAATTCCTAGAAGGCTAACCCCTTTGAAAATTTCGAAAAATGCACCCAGAATTCGTAGAAGGCTAACCCCTTTGAAAATTTCGAAAAATGCACCCAGAATTCGTAGAAGGCTAACCCCTTTGAAAATTTCGAAAAATGCACCCAGAATTCGTAGAAGGCTAACCCCTTTGAAAATTTCGAAAAATGCACCCAGAATTCGTAGAAGGCTAACCCCTTTGAAAATTTCGAAAAATGCACCCAGAATTCGTAGAAGGCTAACCCCTTTGAAAATTTCGAAAAATGCACCCAGAATTCCTAGAAGGCTAACCCCTTTGAAAATATCGAAAAATTCACCGAGAATTCCTAGAAGGCTAACCCCTTTGAAAATTTCGAAAAATGCACCCAGAATTCCTAGAAGGCTAACCCCTTTGAAAATTTCGAAAAATTCACCCAGAATTCGTAGAAGGCTAACCCCTTTGAAAATTTCAAAAATACACCCAGAATTCGTAGAAGGCTAACCCCTTTGAAAATTTCGAAAAATGCACCCAGAATTCCTAGAAGGCTAACCCCTTTGAAAATTTCGAAAAATGCACCCAGAATTCGTAGAAGGCTAACCCCTTTGAAAATTTCGAAAAAGACACCCAGAATTCGTAGTAGGCTAACCCCTTTGAAAATTTCGAAAAATGCACCCAGAATTCGTAGAAGGCTAACCCCTTTGAAAATTTCGAAAAATGCACCCAGAATTCGTAGAAGGCTAACCCCTTTGAAAATTTCGAAAAATGCACCCAGAATTCCTAGAAGGCTAACCCCTTTGAAAATTTCGAAAAATGCACCCAGAATTCGTAAAAGGCTAACCCCTTTGAAAATTTCGAAAAATGCACCCAGAATTCGTAGAAGGCTAACCCCTTTGAAAATTTCGAAAAATGCACCCAGAATTCGTAGAAGGCTAACCCCTTTGAAAATTTCGAAAAATGCACCCAGAATTCGTAGAAGGCTAACCCCTTTGAAAATTTCGAAAAATGCACCCAGAATTCGTAGAAGGCTAACCCCTTTGAAAATTTCGAAAAATGCACCCAGAATTCCTAGAAGGCTAACCCCTTTGAAAATTTCGAAAAATGCACCCAGAATTCGTAGAAGGCTAACCCCTTTGAAAATTTCGAAAAATGCACCCAGAATTCGTAGAAGGCTAACCCCTTTGAAAATTTCGAAAAATGCACCCAGAATTCGTAGAAGGCTAACCCCTTTGAAAATTTCGAAAAATGCACCCAGAATTCGTAGAAGGCTAACCCCTTTGAAAATTTCGAAAAATGCACCCAGAATTCGTAGAAGGCTAACCCCTTTGAAAATTTCGAAAAATGCACCCAGAATTCCTAGAAGGCTAACCCCTTTGAAAATTTCGAAAAATGCACCCAGAATTCGTAAAAGGCTAACCCCTTTGAAAATTTCGAAAAATGCACCCAGAATTCGTAGAAGGCTAACCCCTTTGAAAATTTCGAAAAATGCACCCAGAATTCGTAGAAGGCTAACCCCTTTGAAAATTTCGAAAAATGCACCCAGAATTCGTAGAAGGCTAACCCCTTTGAAAATTTCGAAAAATGCACCCAGAATTCGTAGAAGGCTAACCCCTTTGAAAATTTCGAAAAATGCACCCATAATTGGTAGAAGGCTAACCCCTTTGAAAATTTCGAAAAATGCACCCAGAATTCGTAGAAGGCTAACCCCTTTGAAAATTTCGAAAAATGCACCCAGATTTCGTAGAAGGCTAACCCCTTTGAAAATTTCGAAAAATGCACCCAGAATTCGTAGAAGGCTAACCCCTTTGAAAATTTCGAAAAATTCACCCAGAATTCGTAGAAGGCTAACCCCTTTGAAAATTTCGAAAAATGCACACAGAATTCGTAAAAGGCTAACCCCTTTGAAAATTTCGAAAAATCCACCCAGAATTCGTAGAAGGCTAACCCCTTTGAAAATTTCGAAAAATACACCCAGAATTCGTAGAAGGCTAACCCCTTTGAAAATTTCGAAAAATGCACCCAGAATTCGTAGAAGGCTAACTTCTTTGAAAATTTCGAAAAATGCACCCAGAATTCGTAGAAGGCTAACCCCTTTGAAAATTTCGAAAAATACACCCAGAATTCGTAGAAGGCTAACCCCTTTGAAAATTTCGAAAAATGCACCCAGAATTCCTAGAAGGCTAACCCCTTTGAAAATTTGGAAAAATACACCCAGAATTCCTAGAAGGCTGACCCTTTTGAAAATTTCGAAAAATGCACCCAGAATTCCTAGAAGGCTAACCCCTTTGAAAATTTCGAAAAATGCACCCAGAATTCGTAGAAGGCTAACCCCTTTGAAAATTTCGAAAAATGCACCCAGAATTCGTAGAAGGCTAACCCCTTTGAAAATTTCGAAAAATGCACCCAGAATTCCTAGAAGGCTAACCCCTTTGAAAATATCGAAAAATTCACCCAGAATTCCTAGAAGGCTAACCCCTTTGAAAATTTCGAAAAATACACCAAGAATTCGTAGAAGGCTAACCCCTTTGAAAATTTTGAAAAATGCACCCAGAATTCGTAGAAGGCTAACCCCTTTGAAAATTTCGAAAAATGCATCCAGAATTCGTAGAAGGCTAACCCCTTTGAAAATTTCGAAAAATGCACCCAGAATTCCTAGAAGGCTAACCCCTTTGAAAATATCGAAAAATTCACCCAGAATTCCTAGAAGGCTAACCCCTTTGAAAATTTCGAAAAATGCACCCAGAATTCCTAGAAGGCTAACCCCTTTGAAAATTTCGAAAAATTCACCCAGAATTCGTAGAAGGCTAACCCCTTTGAAAATTTCAAAAATACACCCAGAATTCGTAGAAGGCTAACCCCTTTGAAAATTTCGAAAAATGCACACAGAATTCCTAGAAGGCTAACCCCTTTGAAAATTTCGAAAAATGCACACAGAATTCGTAGAAGGCTAACCCCTTTGAAAATTTCGAAAAATGCAACCAGAATTGGTAGAAGGCTAACCCCTTTGAAAATTTCGAAAAATGCACCCAGAATTCGTAGAAGGCTAACCCCTTTGAAAATTTCGAAAAATACACCCAGAATTCGTAGAAGGCTAACCCCTTTGAAAATTTTGAAAAATGCACCCAGAATTCCCAGAAGGTTAACCCCTTTGAAAATTTCGAAAAATGCACCCAGAATTCGTAGAAGGCTAACCCCTTTGAAAATTTCGAAATTGCACCCAGAATTCCTAGAAGGCTAACCCCTTTGAAAATTTCGAAAAATGAAAATTTCGAAAAATGCACCCAGAATTCCTAGAAGGCTAACCCCTTTGAAAATTTCGAAAAATGCACCCAGAATTCGTAAAAGGCTAACCCCTTTGAAAATTTCGAAAAATGCACCCAGAATTCCTAGAAGGCTAACCCCTTTGAAAATTTCGAAAAATACACCCATAATTCGTAGAAGGCTAACCCCTTTGAAAATTTCGAAAAATGCACCCAGAATTCGTAGAAGGCATACCCCTTTGAAAATTTCGAAAAATGCACCCAGAATTCCTAGAAGGCTAACCCCTTTGAAAATTTCGAAAAATGCACCCAGAATTCCTAGAAGGCTAACCCCTTTGAAAATTTCGAAAAATGCACCCAGAATTCGTAGAAGGCTAACCCCTTTGAAAATTTCGAAAAATGCACCCAGAATTCGTAGAAGGCTAACCCCTTTGAAAATTTCGAAAAATGCACCCAGAATTCGTAGAAGGCTAACCCCTTTGAAAATTTCGAAAAATGCACCCAGAATTCGTAGAAGGCTAACCCCTTTGAAAATTTCGAAAAATGCACCCAGAATTCCTAGAAGGCTAACCCCTTTGAAAATATCGAAAAATTCACCGAGAATTCCTAGAAGGCTAACCCCTTTGAAAATTTCGAAAAATGCACCCAGAATTCCTAGAAGGCTAACCCCTTTGAAAATTTCGAAAAATTCACCCAGAATTCGTAGAAGGCTAACCCCTTTGAAAATTTCAAAAATACACCCAGAATTCGTAGAAGGCTAACCCCTTTGAAAATTTCGAAAAATGCACCCAGAATTCCTAGAAGGCTAACCCCTTTGAAAATTTCGAAAAATGCACCCAGAATTCGTAGAAGGCTAACCCCTTTGAAAATTTCGAAAAAGACACCCAGAATTCGTAGTAGGCTAACCCCTTTGAAAATTTCGAAAAATGCACCCAGAATTCGTAGAAGGCTAACCCCTTTGAAAATTTCGAAAAATGCACCCAGAATTCGTAGAAGGCTAACCCCTTTGAAAATTTCGAAAAATGCACCCAGAATTCCTAGAAGGCTAACCCCTTTGAAAATTTCGAAAAATGCACCCAGAATTCGTAAAAGGCTAACCCCTTTGAAAATTTCGAAAAATGCACCCAGAATTCGTAGAAGGCTAACCCCTTTGAAAATTTCGAAAAATGCACCCAGAATTCGTAGAAGGCTAACCCCTTTGAAAATTTCGAAAAATGCACCCAGAATTCGTAGAAGGCTAACCCCTTTGAAAATTTCGAAAAATGCACCCAGAATTCGTAGAAGGCTAACCCCTTTGAAAATTTCGAAAAATGCACCCAGAATTCCTAGAAGGCTAACCCCTTTGAAAATTTCGAAAAATGCACCCAGAATTCGTAGAAGGCTAACCCCTTTGAAAATTTCGAAAAATGCACCCAGAATTCGTAGAAGGCTAACCCCTTTGAAAATTTCGAAAAATGCACCCAGAATTCGTAGAAGGCTAACCCCTTTGAAAATTTCGAAAAATGCACCCAGAATTCGTAGAAGGCTAACCCCTTTGAAAATATCGAAAAATGCACCCAGAATTCCTAGAAGGCTAACCCCTTTGAAAATATCGAAAAATTCACCGAGAATTCCTAGAAGGCTAACCCCTTTGAAAATTTCGAAAAATGCACCCAGAATTCCTAGAAGGCTAACCCCTTTGAAAATTTCGAAAAATTCACCCAGAATTCGTAGAAGGCTAACCCCTTTGAAAATTTCAAAAATACACCCAGAATTCGTAGAAGGCTAACCCCTTTGAAAATTTCGAAAAATGCACCCAGAATTCCTAGAAGGCTAACCCCTTTGAAAATTTCGAAAAATGCACCCAGAATTCGTAGAAGGCTAACCCCTTTGAAAATTTCGAAAAAGACACCCAGAATTCGTAGTAGGCTAACCCCTTTGAAAATTTCGAAAAATGCACCCAGAATTCGTAGAAGGCTAACCCCTTTGAAAATTTCGAAAAATGCACCCAGAATTCGTAGAAGGCTAACCCCTTTGAAAATTTCGAAAAATGCACCCAGAATTCCTAGAAGGCTAACCCCTTTGAAAATTTCGAAAAATGCACCCAGAATTCGTAAAAGGCTAACCCCTTTGAAAATTTCGAAAAATGCACCCAGAATTCGTAGAAGGCTAACCCCTTTGAAAATTTCGAAAAATGCACCCAGAATTCGTAGAAGGCTAACCCCTTTGAAAATTTCGAAAAATGCACCCAGAATTCGTAGAAGGCTAACCCCTTTGAAAATTTCGAAAAATGCACCCAGAATTCGTAGAAGGCTAACCCCTTTGAAAATTTCGAAAAATGCACCCAGAATTCCTAGAAGGCTAACCCCTTTGAAAATTTCGAAAAATGCACCCAGAATTCGTAGAAGGCTAACCCCTTTGAAAATTTCGAAAAATGCACCCAGAATTCGTAGAAGGCTAACCCCTTTGAAAATTTCGAAAAATGCACCCAGAATTCGTAGAAGGCTAACCCCTTTGAAAATTTCGAAAAATGCTTCCAGATTTCGACGAAGGCTAATTTGAAGTTACTTTGAAGTTACTTTCATGTTACTTTGGAGTTACTAAGAAGTTACTTTAACGTTACTTTCATGTTACTTTGAAGTTACTTTCATGCTAATTTGAAGTTACTTTCATGCTAATTTGAAGTTACTTTCTTGTTACTTTGAAGTTACTTTCTTGTTACTTTGAAGTTACTTTAAAGTTACTGTCATGTTACTTTGAAGTTACTTTCATGTTACTATGAAGTTACTTTCATGTTACTTTGAAGGTACTTAGAACTTACTTTGAAGTTACTTTCATCTTACTTTGAAGTTACTTTCATGTCACTTTCATGTTACTTTGAAGTTACTTTGGAGTTACTAAGAAGTTACTTTGGAGTTACTTTTATGTTACTTTGAAGTTACTTTTATGTTACTTTGAAGTTACTTTCATGTTAATTTGAAGTTACTTTCATGTTACTTTGAAGTTACTTTCATGTTGCTTTGAAGTTACTTTCTGGTTGCTTTGATGTTACTTTGAAGTTACTTAGAAGTTACTTTGAAGCGACTTTCATGTTACTTTGAAGCGACTTTCATGTTACTTTGAAGTTACTTTCATGTTACTTTGAAATTACTTTCATGTTACTTTGAAGTTACTTTTATGTTACTTTGAAGTTACAGTAAAGTTACTTTGATGTTGCTGTGAAGTTACTTTGAAGTTACTTTCATGTTACTTTGAAGTTACTTTCATGTTACTTTGAAGTTACTTTCATGTTACTTTGAAGTTACTTTCATGCTAATTTGAAGTTACTTTCATGCTAATTTGAAGTTACTTTCATGCTAATTTGAAGTTACTTTCATGTTGCTTTGAAGTTACTTTCATATTGCTTTGAAGTTACTTTGAAGTTACTTTCATGTTACTTTGAAGTTACTTTCATGTTAATTTGAAGTTACTTTCATGTTACTTTAATGTTACATTAAAGTTACTTTGAAGTTACTTTCATGTTACTATGAAGTTACTTTCATGTTACTTTGAAGTTACTTTCATGTTAATTTGAAGTTACTTTGAAGTTACTTTCATGTTACTTTGAAGTTAATTTCTTGTTACTTTCATGTTACTTTGAAGTTACTGTGAAGTTACTTTCATGGTAATTTGAAGTTACTCTCATGTTACTTTGAAGTTACTTTCATGTTACTTTGAAATTACTTTCATGTTACTTTGAAATTACTTTAAAGTTACTTTCATGTTACTTTGAAGGTACTTTGAAGTTACTTTCATGTTACTATGAAGTTACTTTCATGTTACTTTGGAGTTACTTTGAAGTTACTTTAACGTTACTTTCATGTTACTTTAACGTTACTTTCATGTTACTTTGAAGTTACTTTCATGCTAATTTGAAGTTACTTTCATGCTAATTTGAAGTTACTTTCATGTTACTTTGAAATTACTTTCATGTTACTTTCAAATGTTACTTTGAAGTTACTTTCATGTTACTATGAAGTTACTTTCATGTTACTTTAAAGGTACTTTAAAGTTACTTTGAAGTTACTTTCATGTTACTTTGAAGTTACTTTCATCTTACTTTGAAGTTACTTTCATGTTACTTTGAAGTTACTTTGGAGTTACTAAGAAGTTACTTTGGAGTTACTAAGAAGTTACTTTCATGTTAATTTGAAGTTACTTTCATGTTACTTTGAAGTTACTTTCATGTTACTTTGAAGTTACTTTCATGTTACTTTGAAGTTACTTCATGTTACTTTGAAATGGTACTTTGAAGTTACTTTCATGCTAATTTGAAGTTACTTTCATGCTAATTTGAAGTTACTTTCATGTTGCATTGAAGTTACTTTCATATTACTTTGAAGTTACTTTCATGTTACTTTGAAGTTACTTTCATGTTACTTTAATGTTACATTTGTTACTTTGAAGTTACTTTCATGTTACTTTGAAGTTACTTTCATGTTACTTTGAAGGTACTTTCATGTTACTTTGAAGTTACTTTCATGTTACTTTGAAGTTACTTTCATCTTATTTTGAAGTTACTTTCTTGTTACTTTGAAGTTACTTTGGAGTTACTAAGAAGTTACTTTCATGTTATTTTGAAGTTACTTTCATGTTACTTTGAAGTTACTTTGAAGTTACTTTCATGTTACTTTGAAGTTACTTTCATGTTACTTTGAAGTTACTTTCATGTTACTTTGAAGTTACTTTCATGTTACTTTTAAGTTACTTTCATGTTACTTTGAAGTTACTTTCATGTTACTTTGAAGTTACTTTGATGTTACTTTGATGTTACTTTGAAGTTACTTTCATGTTACTTTCATGTTACTTTGAAGTTACTTTGAAGTTACTTTGATGTTACTTTGAAGTTACTTTCATGTTACTTTGAAATTACTTTCATGTTACTTTGAAGTTACTTTCATGTTACTTTGAAGTTACTTTCATGTTACTTAACTTTTCAAAGTAACTTAACTTTTCAAAGTAACTCAACTTTTCAAAGTAACTCGACTTTTGAAAGTAACTTTTCAAAGTAACTCGACTTTTGAAAGTAACTTTTCCAAGTAACTCGACATTTGAAAGTAACTTTTCAAAGTAACTCGACTTTTGAAAGTAACTTTTCAAAGTAACTCGACTTTTGAAAGTAACTTTTCAAAGTAACCGACTTTTGAAAGTAACTTAACTTTTCAAAGTAACTCGACTTTTCAAAGTAACTCGACTTTTGAAAGTAACTTTTCAAAGTAACTCGACTTTTGAAAGTAACTCGACTTTTGAAAGTAACTCGACTTTTCAAAGTAACTCAACTTTTGAAAGTAACTCGACTTTTCAAAGTAACTTAACTTTTCAAAATAACTTAACTTTTCAAAGTAACTTAACTTTTCAAAGTAACTCGACTTTTCAAAGTAACTCGACTTTTCAAAGTAACTCGAGTTTTGAAAGTAACTTTTCAAAGTAACTCGATTTTTGAAAGTAACTTTTCAAAGTAACTCGACTTTTGAAAGTAACTTTTCAAAGTAACTCGACTTTTCAAAGTAACTTTTCAAAGTAACTCGACTTTTCAAAGTAACTTAACTTTTCAAAGTAACTTAACTTTTCAAAATAACTTAACTTTTCAAAGTAACTCGACTTTTCAAAGTAACTCGAGTTTTGAAAGTAACTTTTCAAAGTAACTCGACTTTTCAAAGTAACTTAACTTTTCAAAGTAACTCGACTTTTGAAAGTAACTTTTGAAAGTAAGTTTTCAAAGTAACTGGACTTTTCGAAGTAACTTAACTTTTCAAAGTAACTCGACTGTTGAAAGTAACTTTTCAAAGTAACTCGACTTTTGAAAGTAACTTTTCAAAGTAACTCGACTTTTGAAAGTAACTTTTCAAAGTAACTCGACTTTTGAAAGTAACTTTTCAAAGTAACTCGACTTTTAAAAGTAACTTTTCAAAGTAACTCGACTCTTGAAAGTAACTTTTCAAAGTAACTCGACTTTTGCAAGTAACTTTTCAAAGTAACTCGACTTTTGAAAGTAACTTTTCAAAGTAACTCGACTTTTGAAAGTAACTTTTCAAAGTAACTCGACTTTTGAAAGTAACTTTTCAAAGTAACTCGACTTTTGAAAGTAACTTTTCAAAGTAACTCGACTTTTGAAAGAAACTTTTCAAAGTTACTCGACTTTTGAAAGTAACTTTTCAAAGTAACTCGACTTTTGAAAGTAACTTTTCAAAGTAACTCGACTTTTGAACGTAACTTTTCAAAGTAACTCGACTTTTGAACGTAACTTTTCAAAGTAACTCGACTTTTGAAAGTAACTTCTCAAAGTAACTCGACTTTTCAAAGTAACTTAATTTTTCAAAGTAACTCGACTTTTCAAAGTAACTCAACTTTTCAAAGTAACTTAACTTTTCAAAGTAACTCAACTTTTAAAAGTAACTTAACTTTTCAAAGTAACTTAACTTTTCAAAGTAACTCAACTTTTCAAAGTAACTCAACTTTTCAAAGTAACTTAACTTTTCAAAGTTTCTTAACTTTTCAAAGTAACTCGACTTTTGAAAGTAACTTTTCAAAGTAACTTAACCTTTCAAAGTAACTCGACTTTTGAAAGTAACTTTTCAAAGTAACTAGACTTTTCAAAGTAACTTAACTTTTCAAAGTAACTCGACTTTTCAAAGTAACTCGACTTTTCAAAGTAACTCGACTTTTCAAAGTAACTTAACTTTTCAAAGTAACTCGACTTTTCAAAGTAACTCAACTTTTCAAAGTAACTCGACTTTTCAAAGTAACTTAACTTTTCAAAGTAACTCAACTTTTCAAAGTAACTTAACTTTTCAAAGTAACTTAACTTTTCAAAGTAACTCGACTTTTGAAAGTAACTTTTCAAAGTAACTCGACTTTTGAAAGTAACTTAACTTTTCAAAGTAACTCGACTTTTGAAAGTAACTTAACTTTTCAAAGTAACTCGACTTTTGAAAGTAACTTAACTTTTCAAAGTAACTCGACTTTTGAAAGTAACTTAACTTTTCAAAGTAACTCGACTTTTGAAAGTAACTTAACTTTTCAAAGTAACTCGACTTTTGCAAGTAACTTTTCAAAGTAACTCGACTTTTGCAAGTAACTTTTCAAAGTAACTCGACTTTTGCAAGTAACTTTTCAAAGTAACTCGACTTTTGAAAGTAACTTTTCAAAGTAACTCGACTTTTGAAAGTAACTTTTCAAAGTAACTCGACTTTTGAAAGTAACTTTTCAAAGTAACTCGACTTTTGAAAGTAACTTTTCAAAGTAACTCGACTTTTGAAAGTAACTTTTCAAAGTAACTCGACTTTTGAAAGTAACTTTTCAAAGTAACTCGACTTTTGAAAGTAACTTTTCAAAGTAACTCGACTTTTGAAAGTAACTTTTCAAAGTAACTCGACTTTTGAAAGTAACTTTTCAAAGTAACTCGACTTTTGAAAGTAACTTTTCAAAGTAACTCGACTTTTGAAAGTAACTTTTCAAAGTAACTCGACTTTTGAAAGTAACTTTTCAAAGTAACTCGACTTTTGAAAGTAACTTTTCAAAGTAACTCGACTTTTGAAAGTAACTTTTCAAAGTAACTCGACTTTTGAAAGTAACTTTTCAAAGTAACTCGACTTTTGAAAGTAACTTTTCAAAGTAACTCGACTTTTGAAAGTAACTTTTCAAAGTAACTCGACTTTTGAAAGTAACTTTTCAAAGTAACTCGACTTTTGAAAGTAACTTTTCAAAGTAACTCGACTTTTGAAAGTAACTTTTCAAAGTAACTCGACTTTTGAAAGTAACTTTTCAAAGTAACTCGACTTTTGAAAGTAACTTTTCAAAGTAACTCGACTTTTGAAAGTAACTTTTCAAAGTAACTCGACTTTTGAAAGTAACTTTTCAAAGTAACTCGACTTTTGAAAGTAACTTTTCAAAGTAACTCGACTTTTGAAAGTAACTTTTCAAAGTAACTCGACTTTTGAAAGTAACTTTTCAAAGTAACTCGACTTTTGAAAGTAACTTTTCAAAGTAACTCGACTTTTGAAAGTAACTTTTCAAAGTAACTCGACTTTTGAAAGTAACTTTTCAAAGTAACTCGACTTTTGAAAGTAACTTTTCAAAGTAACTCGACTTTTGAAAGTAACTTTTCAAAGTAACTCGACTTTTGAAAGTAACTTTTCAAAGTAACTCGACTTTTGAAAGTAACTTTTCAAAGTAACTCGACTTTTGAAAGTAACTTTTCAAAGTAACTCGACTTTTGAAAGTAACTTTTCAAAGTAACTCGACTTTTGAAAGTAACTTTTCAAAGTAACTCGACTTTTGAAAGTAACTTTTCAAAGTAACTCGACTTTTGAAAGTAACTTTTCAAAGTAACTCGACTTTTGAAAGTAACTTTTCAAAGTAACTCGACTTTTGAAAGTAACTTTTCAAAGTAACTCGACTTTTGAAAGTAACTTTTCAAAGTAACTCGACTTTTGAAAGTAACTTTTCAAAGTAACTCGACTTTTGAAAGTAACTTTTCAAAGTAACTCGACTTTTGAAAGTAACTTTTCAAAGTAACTCGACTTTTGAAAGTAACTTTTCAAAGTAACTCGACTTTTGAAAGTAACTTTTCAAAGTAACTCGACTTTTGAAAGTAACTTTTCAAAGTAACTCGACTTTTGAAAGTAACTTTTCAAAGTAACTCGACTTTTGAAAGTAACTTTTCAAAGTAACTCGACTTTTGAAAGTAACTTTTCAAAGTAACTCGACTTTTGAAAGTAACTTTTCAAAGTAACTCGACTTTTGAAAGTAACTTTTCAAAGTAACTCGACTTTTGAAAGTAACTTTTCAAAGTAACTCGACTTTTGAAAGTAACTTTTCAAAGTAACTCGACTTTTGAAAGTAACTTTTCAAAGTAACTCGACTTTTGAAAGTAACTTTTCAAAGTAACTCGACTTTTGAAAGTAACTTTTCAAAGTAACTCGACTTTTGAAAGTAACTTTTCAAAGTAACTTTTCAAAGTAACTCGACTTTTGAAAGTAACTTTTCAAAGTAACTCGACTTTTGAAAGTAACTTTTCAAAGTAACTCGACTTTTGAAAGTAACTTTTCAAAGTAACTCGACTTTTGAAAGTAACTTTTCAAAGTAACTCGACTTTTGAAAGTAACTTTTCAAAGTAACTCGACTTTTGAAAGTAACTTTTCAAAGTAACTCGACATTTGAAAGTAACTTTTCCAAGTAACTCGACTTTTGAAAGTAACTTTTCAAAGTAACTCGACTTTTGAAAGTAACTTTTCAAAGTAACTCGACTTTTGAAAGTAACTTTTCAAAGTAACTCGACTTTTGAAAGTAACTTTTCAAAGTAACCGACTTTTGAAAGTAACTTAACTTTTCAAAGTAACTCGACTTTTCAAAGTAACTCGACTTTTGAAAGTAACTTTTCAAAGTAACTCGACTTTTGAAAGTAACTTTTCAAAGTAACTCGACTTTTGAAAGTAACTCGACTTTTCAAAGTAACTTAACTTTTCAAAGTAACTTAACTATTCAAAGTAACTCGACTTTTCAAAGTAACTCGACTTTTCAAAGTAACTCGACTTTTCAAAGTAACTCGAGTTTTGAAAGTAACTTTTCAAAGTAACTCGATTTTGAAAGTAACTTTTCAAAGTAACTCGACTTTTGAAAGTAACTTTTCAAAGTAACTCGACTTTTCAAAGTAACTTTTCAAAGTAACTCGACTTTTCAAAGTAACTTAACTTTTCAAAGTAACTTAACTTTTCAAAGTAACTTAACTTTTCAAAATAACTTAACTTTTCAAAGTACCTCGACTTTTCAAAGTAACTCGAGTTTTGAAAGTAACTTTTCAAAGTAACTCGACTTTTCAAAGTAACTTAACTTTTCAAAGTAACTCGACTTTTGAAAGTAACTTTTGAAAGTAAGTTTTCAAAGTAACTGGACTTTTCGAAGTAACTTAACTTTTCAAAGTAACTCGACTGTTGAAAGTAACTTTTCAAAGTAACTCGACTTTTGAAAGTAACTTTTCAAAGTAACTAGACTTTTGAAAGTAACTTTTCAAAGTAACTCGACTTTTGAAAGTAACTTTTCAAAGTAACTCGACTTTTGAAAGTAACTTTTCAAAGTAACTCGACTTTTGAAAGTAACTTTTCAAAGTAACTCGACTTTTGAAAGTAACTTTTCAAAGTAACTCGACTTTTGAAAGTAACTTTTCAAAGTAACTCGACTTTTGAAAGAAACTTTTCAAAGTTACTCGACTTTTGAATGTAACTTTTCAAAGTAACTCGACTTTTGAAAGTAACTTTTCAAAGTAACTCAGTAACTCAACTTTTGAACGTAACTTTTCAAAGTAACTCGACTTTTGAACGTAACTTTTCAAAGTAACTCGACTTTTGAAAGTAACTTCTCAAAGTAACTCGACTTTTCAAAGTAACTTAATTTTTCAAAGTAACTCGACTTTTCAAAGTAACTCAACTTTTCAAAGTAACTTAACTTTTCAAAGTAACTCAACTTTTAAAAGTAACTTAACTTTTCAAAGTAACTTAACTTTTCAAAGTAACTCAACTTTTCAAAGTAACTCAACTTTTCAAAGTAACTTAACTTTTCAAAGTTTCTTAACTTTTCAAAGTAACTCGACTTTTGAAAGTAACTTTTCAAAGTAACTTAACTTTTCAAAGTAACTCGACTTTTGAAAGTAACTTTTCAAAGTAACTAGACTTTTCAAAGTAACTTAACTTTTCAAAGTAACTCGACTTTTCAAAGTAACTCGACTTTTCAAAGTAACTCGACTTTTCAAAGTAACTTAACTTTTCAAAGTAACTCGACTTTTCAAAGTAACTCAACTTTTCAAAGTAACTCAACTTTTCAAAGTAACTTAACTTTTCAAAGTAACTCAACTTTTCAAAGTAACTTAACTTTTCAAAGTAACTCAACTTTTCAAAGTAACTCGACTTTTAAAAGTAACTTTTCAAAGTAACTCGACTTTTGAAAGTAACTTTTCAAAGTAACTCGACTTTTGAAAGTAACTTAACTTTTCAAAGTAACTCGACTTTTGAAAGTAACTTTTCAAAGTAACTCGACTTTTGCAAGTAACTTTTCAAAGTAACTCGACTTTTGCAAGTAACTTTTCAAAGTAACTCGACTTTTGCAAGTAACTTTTCAAAGTAACTCGACTTTTGAAAGTAACTTTTCAAAGTAACTCGACTTTTCAAAGTAACTAAACTTTTCAAAGTAACTCGACTTTTCAAAGTAACTAAACTTTTCAAAGTAACTCGACTTTTCAAAGCAACTAAACTTTTCAAAGTAACTCGACCTTTCAAAGTAACTAAACTTTTCAAAGTAACTCGACCTTTCAAAGTAACTAAACTTTTCAAAGTAACTCGACCTTTCAAAGTAACTAAACTTTTCAAAGTAACTCGACCTTTCAAAGTAACTTAACTTTTCAAAGTAACTCGACTTTTGAAAGTAACTTTTCAAAGTAACTTTTCAAAGTAACTCGACTTTTGAAAGTAACTTTTCAAAGTAACTCGACTTTTGAAAGTAACTTTTCAAAGTAACTAGACTTTTGAAAGTAACTTTTCAAAGTAACTCGACTTTTGAAAGTAACTTTTCAAAGTAACTCGACTTTTGCAAGTAACTTTTCAAAGTAACTCGACTTTTGAAAGTAACTTTTCATGGTAACTCGACTTTTGAAAGTAACTTTTCATGGTAACTCGACTTTTGAAAGTAACTTTTCAAAGTAACTCGACTTTTGAAAGTAACTTTTCAAAGTAACTCGACTTTTGAAAGTAACTTTTCAAAGTAACTCGACTTTTGAACGTAACTTTTCAAAGTAACTCGACTTTTGAAAGTAACTTTTCAAAGTAACTCGACTTTTGACAGTAACTTTTCAAAGTAACTCGACTTTTGAAAGTAACTTTTCAAAGTAACTCGACTTTTGAAAGTAACTTTTCAAAGTAACTCGACTTTTCAAAGTAACTCAACTTTTCAAAGTAACTTAACTTTTCAAAGTAACTCAACTTTTCAAAGTAACTTAACTTTTCAAAGTAACTCAACTTTTCAAAGTAACTCAACATTTCAAAGTAACTCAACTTTTCAAAGTAACTCAACTTTTCAAAGTAACTTAACTTTTCAAAGTTTCTTAACTTTTCAAAGTAACTCGACTTTTGAAAGTAACTTTTCAAAGTAACTTAACTTTTCAAAGTAACTCGACTTTTGAAAGTAACTTCTCAAAGTAACTCGACTTTTTAAAGTAACTCGACTTTTGAAAGTAACTTAACTTTTCAAAGTAACTTAACTTTTCAAAGTAACTTAACTTTTCAAAGTAACTTAACTTTTCAAAGTAACTCAACTTTTCAAAGTAACTCGAGTTTTGAAAGTAACTTTTCAAAGTAACTCGACTTTTCAAAGTAACTTAACTTTTCAAAGTAACTCGACTTTTGAAAGTAACTTTTGAAAGTAAGTTTTCAAAGTAACTGGACTTTTCAAAGTAACTTAACTTTTCAAAGTAACTCGACTGTTGAAAGTAACTTTTCAAAGTAACTCGACTTTTGAAAGTAACTTTTCAAAGTAACTCGACTATTGAAAGTAACTTTTCAAAGTAACTCGACTTTTGAAAGTAACTTTTCAAAGTAACTCGACTTTTGAAAGTAACTTTTCAAAGTAACTCGACTTTTGAAAGTAACTTTTCAAAGTAACTCGACTTTTGAAAGTAACTTTTCCAAGTAACTCGATTTTCGAAAGTAACTTTTCAAAGTAACTCGACTTTTGAAAGTAACTTTTCAAAGTACCTTAACTTTTCAAAGTAACCCGACTTTTGAAAGTAACTTTTCAAAGTAACTTAACTTTTCAAAGTAACTCGACTTTTCAAAGTAACTTAACTTTTCAAAGTAACTCGACTTTTGAAAGTAACTTTTCAAAGTAACTCGACTTTTGAAAGTGACTTTTCAAAGTAACTCGACTTTTGAAAGTAACTTAACTTTTCAAAGTAACTCGACTTTTGAAAGTAACTTTTCAAAGTAACTCGACTTCTCAAAGTAACTTAACTTTTCAAAGTAACTCGACTTTTCAAAGTAACTTAACTTTTCAAAGTAACTCGACTTTTGAAAGTAACTTTTCAAAGTAACTCGACTTTTGAAAGTAACTTTTCAAAGTAACTCGACTTTTGAAAGTAACTTTTCAAAGTAACTCGACTTTTGAAAGTAACTTTTCAAAGCAACTCGACTTTTCAAAGCAACTCGACTTTTGAAAGTAACTTTTCAAAGCAACTCGACTTTTGAAAGTAACTTATCAAAGCAACTCGACTTTTGAAAGTAACTTTTCAAAGCAACTCGACTTTTCAAAGCAACTCGACTTTTGAAAGTAACTTTTCAAAGCAACTCGACTTTTGAAAGTAACTTTTCAAAGCAACTCGACTTTTGAAAGTAACTTTTCAAAGCAACTCGACTTTTGAAAGTAACTTTTCAAAGCAACTCGACTTTTGAAAGTAACTTTTCAAAGCAACTCGACTTTTGAAAGTAACTTTTCAAAGCAACTCGACTTTTGAAAGTAACTTTTCAAAGCAACTCGACTTTTGAAAGTAACTTTTCAAAGCAACTCGACTTTTGAAAGTAACTTTTCAAAGCAACTCGACTTTTGAAAGTAACTTTTCAAAGCAACTCGACTTTTGAAAGTAACTTTTCAAAGCAACTCGACTTTTGAAAGTAACTTTTCAAAGCAACTCGACTTTTGAAAGTAACTTTTCAAAGCAACTCGACTTTTGAAAGTAACTTTTCAAAGCAACTCGACTTTTGAAAGTAACTTTTCAATGCAACTCGACTTTTGAAAGTAACTTTTCAAAGCAACTCGACTTTTGAAAGTAACTTTTCAAAGCAACTCGACTTTTGAAAGTAACTTTTCAAAGCAACTCGACTTTTGAAAGTAACTTTTCTAAGTAACTCGACTTTTGAAAGTAACTTTTCAAAGTAACTCGACTTTTGAAAGTAACTTTTCAAAGTAACTCGACTTTTGAAAGTAACTTTTCAAAGTAACTCGACTTTTGAAAGTAACTTTTCAAAGTAACTCGACTTTTGAAAGTAACTTTTCAAAGTAACTCGACTTTTGAAAGTAACTTTTCAAAGTAACTCGAATTTTGAAAGTAACTTTTCAAAGTAACTCGACTTTTGAAAGTAACTTTTCAAAGTAACTCGACTTTTAAAAGTAACTTTTCAAAGTGACTTAACTTTTGAAAGTAACTTTTCAAAGAACTTAACTTTTGAAAGTAACTTTTCAAAGAACTTAACTTTGGAAAGTAACTTTTCAAAGTAACTTAACTTTTGAAAGTATCTTTTCAAAGTAACTTAACTTTTGAAAGTAACTTTTCAAAGTAACTTAACTTTTGAAAGTAACTTTTCAAAGTGACTTAACATTTAAAAGTAACTTTTCAAAGTGACTTAACTTTTGAAAGTAACTTTTCAAAGAACTTAACTTTGGAAAGTAACTTTACAAAGTAACTTAACTTTTGAAAGTATCTTTTCAAAGTAACTTAACTTTTGGAAGTAACTTTTCTTTTGAAAGTAACTTTTCAAAGTAACTTAACTTTTGAAAGTAACTTTTCAAAGTAACTTAACTTTTGAAAGTAACTTTTCAAAGTAACTTAACTTTAGAAAGTAAGTTTTGAATGTAACTTGACTTTTGAAAGTAACTTAACTTTTGAAAGTAACAACTTTTGTAAGTAACTTAACGTTTGAAAGTAACTTAACTTTTGAAAGTAACTTAACTTTTGAAAGTAACTTAACTTTTGAAAGTAACGTTTGAAAGTAACTTAACTTTTGAAAGTAACTTAACTTTTGAAAGTAACTTAACTTTTGGAAGTAACTTAACTTTTGAAAGTAACGTCAAAGTAACTTGAAAGGAACATCAAAGTAACTTGAAAGTAACATCAAAGTAACTTGAAAGTAACATCAAAGTAACTTGAAAGTAACATCAAAGTAACATCAAAGTAACTTGAAAGTAACATCAAAGTAACTTGAAAGTAACAACAAAGTAACTTGAAAGTAACTTGAAAGTAACATCAAAGTAACTTGAAGGTAACATCAAAGTAACATCAAAGTAACTTGAAAGTAACTTGAAAGTATCTTGAAAGTAACTTCAAAGTACTTCCAAGTAACATGAAAGTAACTTCCAAGTACCATGAAAGTAACTTCAAAGTAACTTCAAAGTAACATGAAAGTAACTTCAAAGTAACATGAAAGTAACTTCAAAGTAACATGAAAGTAACTTCAAAAAAACATGTTAGTAACTTCAAAGTAACATGAAAGTAACTTCAAAGTAACATGAAAGTAACATCAAAGTAACATGAAAGCAACTTCAAAGTAACATGAAAGCAACTTCAAAGTAACATGAAAGCAACTTCAAAGTAACATGAAAGTAACTTCATAGTAACATGAAAGTAACTTCAAAGTAACTTTAAAGTAACATCAAAGTAACATGAAAGCAACTTCAAAGTAACATGAAAGCAACTTCAAAGTAACATAAAAAAACTTCAAAGTAACATGAAAGTAACTTCAAAGTAACATGAAAGTAACTTCAAAGTAACTTCACAGGAACATGAAAGTAACTTCATAGTAACATGAAAGTAACATGAAAGTAACTTCATAGTAACATGAAAGTAACTTCAAAGTAACTTTAGAGTAACTTTAAAGTAACATTAAAGTAACATTTCAAAGTAACATGAAAGTAACTTCAAAGTAACATGAAAGTAACTTCAAAGTAACATGAAAGTAACTTCAAAGTACCTTCAAAGTAACATGAAAGTAACTTTAAAGTAACATGAAAGTAACTTTAAAGTAACATGAAAGTAACTTCAAAGTAACATCAAAGTAACATGAAAGTAACTTGACAGTAACATGAAAGTAACTTTACAGTAACTTCAAAGTAACTTTACAGTAACTTCAAAGTAACTTTACAGTAACTTCAAAGTAACTTTACAGTAACTTCAAAGTAACTTCAAAGTAACATGTAAGTAACTTCAAAGTAAATGAAAGTAACATCAAAGGAAATGAAAGTAACTTCGAAGTAACATGAAAGTAACTTCAAAGTAACTTCAGAGTAATATGAAAGTAACTTCAAAATAACATTTCAAAGTAACTTCGAAGTAACATGAAAGTAACTTTACAGTAACTTCAAAGTAACATGAAAGTAACTTCAAAGTAACACGAAAGTAACATGAAAGTAACTTCAAAGTACCTTCAAAGTAACATGAAAGTAAGTTCATGGTAACATGAAAGTAACTTCAAAGTACTTTATAGTAACATTAAAGTAACATTAAAGTGACGTTAAAGTAACATGAAAGTAACTTGAAAGTAGCATGAAAGTAACTTGAAAGTAGCATGAAAGTAACTTCAAAGTAACATGAAAGTAACTTCAAAGTAATCTCAAAGTTACTTCAAAGTTCCTTCAAAGTAACATGAAAGTAACTTCAAAGTAACATGAAAGTAATTTGAAAATAACTTCAAAGTAACATGAACGTAACTTCAAAGTAACATGACAGTAACTTCAAAGCAACTTCAAAGTAACATGAAAGTAACTTCGAAGTAACATGAAAGTTTTTTGGAAAACTTCAAAGTAATTTCAAAGTAACTAGAATATAACCTATGAGTATTTATATATGTATATATATTTGTTTATTATTTTATTTATTTATTTATTTATATATATTTATTTATACATATCTATTTATATATATATAGTTATATATAGTTTTATATACATTTATATATAGTTATATAAACTATTATATATAGTTTTGTATAGAGTTTTATACATTTATATATAGTTATATATAGTTTTATAAATTTATATATATAGTTTTATATATTTATATAGATTTATACATTTAAAGTTTTATATTTTTATATATACCTTTATACATTTATATATATTTATATATCTTTATATATAGTTTTATATATATTTATATATAGTTTATACTGTTATGTATAGTTTTATACATTTATATATAGTTATATATTTATATATACTTTTATATAGTATTATATATATTTATATAGTTTTATATACATATTTCTATAGTTTTATATATAGCTATTTATATATAGTTATATATATTTAAATATAGTTTTATACAGTTATATATAGTTTTATATATATTTATATAGTTTTATATATATTTATATATAGTTTTATATATTCATATATAGTTTTATATATTTATATATATAGTTTTATATGTTTATATAGATTTATATATTTAAAGTTTTATATTTTTATACATATCTTTATATATTTATATATATCTTTATACTTATATATAGTTTTATATATTTATCTATAGTTTTATATATATTTATCTATAGTCTTATATATAGTTTTATTTATTTATATATAGTTTTATTTTAATTATATATATAGTTTTATATATAATATACTTAGCAACTACAGTTGTTTAGCTGATAGGGATTTTGCAAGCCTAAAGAAACCTACCTGCCTGCTTGCTAGCTGGCGTTTGAGCGGGTATGGGCATGCTAAAATCGAGATTTGCATACCTCTAGGAAGAGCACAATTATAATAATTTAATTCCTTAATTTTAAAAAATCCTATCTTAAAGAATAAATTTCCCACTTAAAAAAATTAATTTACTTTCCAAAAGTTTTCCCACATTATAATATGTAAAATACAAATACCCTCTTGCAAGATGAATTTTACAAAAAGTATGAAAGCATTACTTAATTTTTTTTTTTTTGCAAATTTTTTAATTTTTTTAATAGCATTTTCTCCTCTGTGATTGCTGCAAAGTTAGACATTTGCAAATGGAATTTCTTTGACTCTGTTATTTATATGAACTTATTTGACAATGCAACATTAGCTAACATCACTTCAAATGGACAAAATTCAAGACTACATTATATAAGAACTTCCCTCGTTGGAGGCTGCCATATTGACAAGGTAATACAAATGAGGAGCATCGTTTCAAAACGTATTAAATGCACTTTTGGTCAAAATACAGTTTGATACGATTTCGCCATATTTCATAAGCGCTCTTTAACACTATGAACTCAGAATGGAACAATTCATGTTATATCCCGTGTTAATTCACTGTCAAAGTTGAAGTATCGGATCAAATCGTATTATGTACACGGGAATGAACGGTTCAAAACGTATTATGTACAACTTAATTTTTACACCGGGCATTCAACCCACGTTTCGGCTGATATTTCGCAATAATTTGTATGCTGATTCGTCCGTAAGTTTAGATGTTGTATGTTATTTCATTGTATCATCATGTAAGGAAGTGAAGCTGTTCCGAAAAGATTGAAAGGAAGCAGAAAACGAACCAAGACTGGGATAACCAAACTACAGCGCGAAGTGAAAGCTAGGTAAGCGACATTTTGGTTTTTGATCAACATTGTGACAGTATTTTTATATTGTACTTTTTAATGTGCTAATGGAGGTATGAGAAATAGTGCAACGATCAAAAAATTACATTTTAAAGGTCATAATATTCTTGTTCAAGGCATTTTATTCTTGTGCTCGCATGGCATTTCAGATTCAGTGTGAAGCCGGTATTTTAAAAAAAGCATCATCTACTGGCAGATCTGGCAGCACACAAAATTCGTTTTAAAACCTTACACAAATTAATGAGCGAGCATCCAGCAGATAGAAGAAGTTTCTGCTTTGATTTGCAACAGGTTTGCAATTATGTTTAGCAGCAATTATCAATTGGCGAAGCTTACTATTTCCGCCAAATATCGTTTTATGCACTGTGTGTCACAGATATCAGTAAAGGATTGCAACATTCTTTAAATAGAACGAGACTGAAGGTGTCAGAGAGACGATCAAGGTAGCATCGGGTGTGATCTCTTATTTGGAAAAAGTTCATTTTGAGGATTAAGTCACCACGACTTCGCTGATGGCTGCAGAGGTCAAAATAAAAACATATAGCCTATGTAATTCATGCTTTTGTTAATTGGTCATTTTCTTCCGGGAATAGAATATTATATAATGTAGGCTCAATATTTTTACACTGGGTGACTAGTTTTAAGCATAAAGAAGAGAATTAGCAGAACATGCTTCACCATTTCGTGTTGTGGCCATTTCTAAAATGTCAGAAAGGAGGACACATTTCTTCGGTAATCTAGCATAGTATAAAACTTCGGGCATGGACGGCTGGACAGCAGATATTACATGGTATAACCCTGACTAATTTTACTTAATAACTGCATTTATATAAAATAAATGATAGTACGCTATCGTCGTATGGACAAACGTGCCATCCTTAGGAATAGATTCAGGTTTTTCCGCGGCACCAACCTTAGGATTGGCAGGAGCATACGGGAAAATACAAATTTTATTAATATGCTTTACCGATCCAACAGAGTCTCGAAAAGGGGCACAAATCAACGTCCGGCATAAAGCCGCGCCGGATGGAGGACTGCTTAGCAAAAAGCCTTATAGTCCGGTCAAAAGTCGGACGTCTGGCCACCCTGAAAACGTAACAGAGGTAAGGGATCTAAATGTGAAGATAACTGTAGGCCTAATTTTAAACGCGTTTAATACGTTTTGTGAAAAGTTCGCTCAACTTTCAGTCCATAAAATTGACATGAGAGTTCACGGGAGTGTCAGAAATTAGCACATTCAGAATTCTTAAAGAGGTGAGGAAAGTGTTGGATGTACAATGTGTTTGTATAGCGTGTTTGTGAAACCAGCAATTCGCAAAATTGTATGCGTCAGGAAAGATGTCAATAAATAAATAAATAAATAAGGATGCTGAAACAGAATGAAAGCTTAGTATTGAAGCCAATAGATGTCAGGGTGAACGAAACCTATCAAATGAGGACTAGGGACTGAGCGCCCAAGAAATCGCGCCCGGGTAGCCGCTGATCACTTGTTTGGGGTAGTAAAATATCTCCGAAAATACTCCTACATTATGACTCCTGAAAAATATAGAGAACATTAAAAGCTTGTGGGAGAAGTAAGATCACCTGGAGATGATTGGGTCATAAGAGATTATAAAATGCTCCACAAATAGTTCAATAAATTGGATGGAATAAAGGACATGAAGAGAGTAATTTTGAAGAAAAAACTATGAATCGTCACATTAATGATGGAGCCAATGTATAGTTGTCATTGCCCTTCAAAACAATTCACAAAATTACTGAAACGACTGACAAGTATGGAGAAGGTGTCTGAACCTCCTGTAGCTGACAAAATGAGTGCTTTGTCAGATGCAGAAAAAAGACATAGATGAACTTGTGAAAGCAAAATTTGGTGATAACTAAAGAGAGGTTGACAGTTTGGAAATGTATAATGTAGCTCTAAATTTTGATGCAGCACCACAAAATGACGATCCTGAGGATTTAGACTATCTGCACGAGGAAACGGGACTTGAAAGACTGTGATGTTGGAATTGCTCTGTTGTAAAATTCAAGTTGTTTCTTCTATGCACATGTAAAGTGCGTAAATTTTATCTTCAAAGTGTGTGCACTTATTGTGTTTACAAGTGATTAATGTTAGCAGTGTTATTACCGTATTTTACGGACCATAAGACACATTTTTTTACCTTGAAAACAGAGCCATCAAAGTTGGCTGCGTTTAATGGTCCGAAGTACACTAAAAAAAATTAAAATTATGGTAAATACTGCCGGTAATACCATAGTTACAAACAGGGTGTTATAAACGTTTAGTTACAAATTTTGTGACAGACTGTACGTAAGTGAACTTATTACAATCGTAAAATGAGGGTAGCTGGAAGTCAGGTTTACAATACGAAAAGAAGGGAATGTTGAGTTCTTTTATATGAAAGGAGTTTTTCTCCACCAGGTGGATTAAATAAAAGCGATTGACCTCTAAACAGCCTAGTCCCATTACACTTACTTTATGCTGAAAATTCGTTTCAGTTGTTAAAATTTACGCCATGCATCTGTACAGAAGAAATTTTTGTACAACGCAGGTTTTAAGTTAGAAATGATTAGCAGTGATTCTATTGTACAAGGTTATAATTGTTTATGCTGAAGTATATTATCCTCTTTAAAGTTTTTGTTTAAAATCACATTAAATTTCTTTTCCTTTAAATTTCCATCCTAAAATCAAGGTGCGTCTTATAGTCCGGAGCGTTTCATAGTCCGTAAAATAGGGTAATACTAATTTTTCGCGCAATATATGCAATTAATGGCAATGATTTAAAAACATATTTTCTTTCGAATCCAGCTGATGTTTGACCTCCTCTCTACTTTTTACTGTCTAATCGGTTCAAAACGTATTATGTCCAGTAAATCGGTTCAAAACGTATTATGTGTAAAATTAAAACTAAAATATAATGCTCGTTAATTGAAAACCAATTTCAGTTTTTGGGGATTCTGAAACATTACCTTAATATCTAAAATTTCACGTCTTAGTTTTGCAGATATACTTCCTGGTTAGGGAGTAAATCGTTTTTCGTCTTTCCTGAAAAATGTTAACTTGTGCACTTAATACGTTTTGAAACGATGCTCCTCAAATAGAACTTAGGTTGAAATGAAAGTTCAAATATCAGAGATATAATTATCCAACATAAAAAATAAAATCATACATATATCTTTCGACACTGAAACTAAAATTTATTTTCATTGCCAAATAATATTTTATAGTCATTTTGCTTATACAGTAGGTTCCCTCTAATCCGGCCACCCTGGGCTGGACCCTCGACCGGATTAAAAAATGGTGGTCCGGCAGTCTTTTAAACATGTAAAGTATAACCTATTAAAGCAAAAATAAACTTTGGTTTTGTCAATTTTTAAAAGATATCCTTTCGTTTTTAACTCATTCTTGAGAACATTTTTGTAATTACACGAACAAACAGACTGTAAAAATTAAACTCACAGTAAAAGATACTAACGGCACAAGAGTGAAATTCACGTCTGAAATTAATGCAATCGTCAAGTGAACTGATGTGATTTGTTTACACTGGAAACTAAACAGACATGTTTATTCTAGTCAATTACTGCCGTGAGAAACCCTTCCATGTGCAGATGGCTCATTCCAAGAAGTAGGCCGGACCATCCGAGACCGGACTAGAGGAAGTCAACTGTATTTCTAACTGTTATACATGGAATCCATTTTATGCGGAAACTTTTTAACAGCGTTGACCCTGCTCACACTTTCCCCGCTGTTGTGCTTGCAAGGGCGGGGACCATGTTCCGTTACTACCAGCAAATCAAGACTATAACATAACATAGGCCTACACGTAGAGGCTTATTACTCACCACTTATTTGAGATACTGTTGAAAATGACCCCCGTCAGCAGTAAGACATGCCTCACATCATTTAAACAAATTATTTGCCACTTTCTGCAAATCCGCTTCGGTAATACACTGCACTGCAGCAATGCGGCAGTGATACGAGGTTTCCTCATAAAATGGACTCACTGTATTTGAGTACTAATGTGATGACATGACCAAAGTCTTTAAAGATTGTGTACACACTGAGACAGCAGAGGAAATATTATAAAATATTTATAATTATGATTAAATTGTGTCACAATATAAAAAATAATTTTTGACATAGTTAAAATAGTGACATCATAGTGATTTTGGTGGATTTAGTAGATGATAACTACAGAAGGATGCTGGTGAAAACAAAAATTAAATTGAAATAATTTTACCTAAGATGTTATGATGTTACAAAAATTGAGTTAATATTCTCTTAAAATTATAAGTTATTATCTTAAAATATGTGGCATTTAGGCTGAAACGTATATATGCATACCTTAATTGGATAGTGTATTAATGCAAGCATATTTAAAATTATCTTGTGCATGAAAATCTTATCTTTAGTCATGATAAATGTGTTTCTGTAATCAGCAGTTCCTGAGGAAAAGTTCCACCAGTACTTTGCAGCTCCAAAGCAGGGAGTAGTGCTGATTTAGGACATTCCTGGAACATCCGGCGGAGAGCGCATGTGTGAGAAGGTGTTTGAAGAGAGTGATGAGTGATGTGGCATTAGTGGGTTAGAGTCGATATAGTTCTGTGGAAGGTGAAGGAGGAAAGATGGAGGAAGACGTATATATATGTAGATAGGGTGTGTGAACCCCTAAGGGGGAAGTTAGCGATATGGTAGGAAGCATTTAGTATTTTACGTGTAGATAGAATAGAATAAACGGGTAAATGGGGAACAAATGGTGATTATTATTGTAGCTTATAGATCCTAGCAAGTCCTACCTCTGCTCTGGGGAAAAGGGGGGCCTGTACAATATTATAGAACCACCAGTATCATGGAGCACCGAGCTTGGACATCAGGGTAAGTTACCGGAACCACCTGCACTATTTCAAGATGTGATTTCACAAGACAGCTCCGAGAAGGGTTTCCACCCTTATAGGACGGCGTTGCGACCAAGTACCCGTCACGAAGGGTAACTGTGCAGACCAACGGTTACGATGGAATCAGTAAGGGTTCGCCCCTTACATTTCTGTCTTTATGACAGGGTTGGCAACAATTTTCCCACCCCCGGTAAATACTATGGTAAAAACCAGTATTTACCGTCCTTGGATATATATAGTTTTCTACACAAGGGAAAAACTGGGAAAAACTCATAACTGAAAAAATGTAATTATTAAAATTTTTTAGTAGGAATAATCTATCCTGTTATTGCGACTTTTAATGAAACATAATTTACTTTTTAAGTCTTATTGTCATTATACAATACCATTAAAAATGTACCATAATTAATGACAACATATAGGCCTATAACATAATATGCCCAGGCCATACAGCTGTTGAAATATTTTTATGTGACAGTAAAACAAAAATAGCCCAGAATAAATTGAAAGTGTCATGCCATGACTTCATTTCATTGAGTACTTCTATAAAATATAGAAAAATCCTGGTAATACATAATTTCTATTTACTGATATTTTTCACTACTCTCAGAAAATACAAAAGTAAACTTCGAGGATGAACACTAAAACCAATTAAATTCATCATATTTATTCAAAAACTTCAAGAAGCGTACATAAAACTTTTCTTTTTAAAATTGTACTGCATATAGCGTCCTGCAATACTGAAAGTATGACAAGAAAATGATAAATAACTTCAAAAATAAAGTATGTTCTACACAATGTAAATAAAAATGGAATTTCCTAGGGATGGGTCCTCGATACTCTCGATACTTGCATGGTATCGGCATCGAACGATACTTCAGAAAACTCGCTCAATACTTTTTTGATACTTTTGTAACTCTGCAATTAAGTGAGAATGCTAGTATTTTTTAACAAAAACTTGTAAGTGGACTGTTTAAAAAATTATTTTTGGTTTTAATGTAGAGTTTAAAAATAATTATAGGCTACTCATGATATTAAATTTTGTCTCATTAAATATGCAGACTTATTTAATTTAGTTGGTATTACACAGTTCTCTCAAATTTTAATTTTTAATGTACCTATTTAATGAAACTGAGTAGATTTAAATATTTAGGTTCATTTATAACAGAAAATGGTACAACCACAGAAGAAATAAATGAAAGATTGAAGAAGGGAAATAAATGTTACTGGGGACTTTTACCACTGATGAAATCCAGGGATCTCTCCAAAAACTGTAAAAAGAAGATATATAGAACTGTAATTAGACCCATAGTCACATATGCATCTGAGTCTTGGTGCATGTTAAAGGGTGATGAGAGGAAAATAGCCGCATGGGAAAGAAAAATATTGAGAAGGATTTACGGCCCAAAGAAAGAAAATGGTGAGTGGAGAATTAGGACAAATGAGGAAATATATGGCTTGTATAATAATCCACAAATTATTGGGCACATTAAAAGTTCTAGACTCAGATGGCTGGGTCACGTGGAGAGATACGACAACGGATCCCTAGTAGAGCGTGGGCTACTGTATACCCCCCATCCCCCCCCCCCCCGTGGGATTTTCCAACTTACATATTTTTTTGTTGGTATTGCCATCTAGTTTCAGTTTTTAGTTGTTTGCCACTTATCAATTACAGCATTTACCCGGAAACCCCGGAAATCCGGAGAAAACTACTTTGTTTTAATTTTTCTTTGTTCTATGCTCCTAATATCCCAGGGAATTTCTGAATATCATATTTTTTTGTTGGTATTGCCATCTAGATTAAGTTTTTAGTTGTTTGCCCCTTATCAATTACAGCATATCCCCGGAAAACAATGGAAATCCGGAGAAATTACTTTGTTTTAATTTGTCTTTGTTCTTTGCTTCTAATATGCCCAGGGGATTTTTGACGCACGTATTTTTTGTTGGTATTGCCATCTAATTTAAGGTTTCAGTTGTTTGCCTCTCACCAATTACAACATATCCCCGGAAAACCCGGAATACCGCTTATATACGGAGAAAATGACAATGTTTTATTTTTTAATTCTTTGTTATTTGCTTCTAATATTCAAAGGGAATTTCTGACTCATATGTTTTTTTGTTGGTATTGCCATCTAGATTAAGGTCTCAGTTGTTTGCCCATTATCAATTACAGCATATCCCCGGAAAACTCCGAAAACCACGGAAGACCGGAGAAAATTACTTTGTTTTAATTTTTTTAATCGTAGTTCTTTGCTCCTAGTATTCAAAGGGAACTGGTGACTCATATGTTTTTGTATTGGTATTTCCATCTAAATTAAGGTCTCAGTTGTTTGCCCATTATCAATTACAGCATATCCCCGGAAAACTCCGAAAACCACGGAAATCCGAAGAAAATTACTTTGTTTCAATTTTTTCAATCTTAGTTCTTTGCTCCTAGTATTCAAAGGGAATTGGTGACTCATATGTTTTTTTTTATTGGTATTGCCATCTAGATTAAGGCAAACTGAAACAACTGAAACCTTAAACTAAATGGCGATACCAACAAAAAAACACATCAGTCAGAAATTTCCTGGGAATATTAGGAGCAAAGAACAAAGATTTTAAATAAATATTTAAAAAGTCAATTTCTGCGGATTTCCGTGGTTTTCGGAGTTTTCTGGATATATACTATAATTCATAAAGGGAAAACAACTGAAACCTTAATCTAGATGGTAATGCCAACAAAAAACATATGAGTCAGAAATTATCTTCGAATATTAGGAGCAAAGAACAAAGTTTTAAAAAGAAAACATAGTCATTTTCTCCTTATATAGGTGGTTTTCCGGGGATATGCTGTAATTGATAAGGGGCAAACAACTGAAAAATTAATCTAGATGGCAATACAAACACAAAAACATATGATTCACAAATTCCCTTTGAATACGAGGAGCAAAGAACAAAGATTTTCAAAAATTTAAACGAAATAAATTTTTCCGGATTTCCGTGGTTTCGGTGTTTTCCGGGGATAAGCTGTAATTGATAAGGGGCAAACAACTGAAATTTTAATCTAGATGGTAATACCAACAAAAAAACATATGAGTCAGAAATTCCCTTTGAATATTAGGAGCAAAGAACAAAGATTTAAAAAATAAAAAATCCCTTTAGGCAGGCCTACAGGCAGAGGTAGATTTCGAAGTGCTTTTGGTTTAATTTATTGTCGCTGCATAGCACTCTTCTTCTTTAGCCTTGGCATGGCAAACCTGCAGTAAAGAGGAAGAGCCTACAATCAATTGTTTTGACAACAATAATAGGATATATAGTATTCTGGGAGGCCGTGCGCAAGATCAGCAATGAATAAAATTAGCAAAGCCGCTAAACAAGACAAAATTATGATATTATAATAATTCTTTCAAGTGTTATTATTTTCAAACATTAAAATCTCGCGTCACATGAGAGCTATCAAGAAACTATTTATTGATTTGTAGAGTACTCATCAAGAGCTTTTCAACGATACCCCACAAGACGTGGTTTCAAAAGTTTCGAATTTTCATCCCCCACCCCCACCCTCACTCGAACCCCCGAATCGTTGGTGTCACTGTGAACTCCATAGGGAGTACTCTAATTTATTCAAACAAAGTTTCCCTCTATACTTCATAGGGGCCGAGATATACATTTTTTAAAATTTCAACCCCCTCCCCCGACCACCCCCTTGGGCCAATTTTGCCCATTAACGAACTTGTCCGAACTATTGGACCTAGAAATAACATAATAAAATTTGGTTCAAATATCTTCAAAATTACGGCCGCTATCGTGTAAAGATATAAATATATATATATATATATAAATACCACAAATTTTTTTTTTGAACGGGCGGTGGTTTCATACTTAGGGGAGCATGAAACGTAAAGATATGAAAGAATTTTTCGAAAATCATAAAGTGGTATCCATTGCAATAGGTAGATTTTTCTTCAAAAATCTACCTAAAAAAAACATAGTTATTTTTTCCGTATATACGTGGTTTTCCGGCGATATGTTGTAATTTGTAAAGGGCAAACCACTGAAACCTTAAACAAGATGGCAATACGAACAAAAATGTTTGAGTCAGAAATTCCCTGGGAATATTAGGGGCAAAGAACAATAAAAAATTAAAACAAACTCATTTTCTCTGGATTTCCGTAGTTTTCCGGGGTTTCCGGGTAAATGCTGTAATTGATAAGAGGCAAACAAGTAAAATCTTAAACTAGACGACAATACCAACAAGAAAATATGTGTGTCAGAAAATCCCACGGGGGGGGGTTTGCTATTGGTAGCCCATGGTCTATAGTAAGTAGAATTCATAAAGGAACCCCAGGAGGGAGGAGGCGTATCGGAAGACCTAGGAAGAAGTGGTTGGAGGATGTGGTAGAGGACCTTCAAGAGATGGGAATCAGAACCTGGAGGTGTATACCAGGCTCTGGTTCTACAAGGACCGTAACGCCAATGGGATGGATGGATTTATTGAAACTAGAAATGTTGAAGGTATCGAGTATCGAGGAAAAAAAATCATGTATCGGTATCGAGTATCGAGAAAATCTGGTATCAACCCACCCTAGAATTTCTAAACAATTACAAAGTTTTACTTCAAAATCGTGTAATAAAACACTAATTCAGAAGCTGTTGTAAGCCTAATCTGTTTCTATTTTTGTTATGAATAAATGAGAACATTGAATAAATAAGCTCCAAAGATGTGGATGATGCAGGACATCCTAAAAGGTATTCCATTAGTTTCAGAAAGTTTGTATCAATTCCTTTTTTTAAAGATTCTTCCACTACACAGAAGGTGACACACTACTATAATTGATCCCATTCTAGTTTGATCCTAGTCAAAACAAAGGGGAGGAGAACTCACAGAGAGTTTGCGGAAAATTCGCATCATGTGACAAAACGTGATTGATTAATGTCATTAGCATGCGCCATTACCAGGGTGTGCCTAACGAGTGTTCGTAAGTTCATGCAACAATAATATCAACATTTACATGTGAAATAACAAACTCTCACTGGCATCGTCATCATTACAGTATATCAATTAGCAAACAAAACAAATGATTCATTGTTCACGACGACCAAGTTGGTGAGTTGTACTGAGAATAAACAAACTATCAATAACACGGTGATGACATGCGTTCTCATGTGCGTACTATGACAGCCACGCCTCTTTGTTTTGAACAGGATAGTTCTTAAATGGGATAGAGAATAATAATATCAGATGAAAAAATGTCTTTGGAAAAGGCTCCTTTTCTGATTGAAACTGAACTGTGTATTGCAAATACTGTGAATTTATATTTATAGTTTTTAGCCTGAACTTCAGTTATTTATTTTGGGCTTGACTACTACAGCCTCTATAAATCAAATAAACAATAAAAGTAAATATTTCTGAAGGTTTATTTATTGCATCATGGAATCATAAAGCTTGATATTATTATGTTATAACTATGACATTTTTTAAAAACTATTTCTGAAGAAATTACACAGAAATGTTTTGGAATAAGAATATAATCCATGAAGTTGGATTTTTTTATATACCGGTATCATAATGTTTTCAAGTTTTTCCCACTTTTTCCCGGTATTTACCAGTTTTTCCCAATGGGATGGTAAAAATTAGTTTTGGACGGGAAAATGCCAACCCTGCTTTACGATAATCTTACCTTAGAACTAATCAAAGAAATATAGCAACAAGATGTTTTTAATAAGCCCCTGGTATGGAATCCAATGTTTCTAGCACAAAGCAGGAAAATCCGTGAAGGAACAGGCGCAGAACAGCTTATTATATTGAATGATGGGAGGAGCTGAGATAGAGATGTTGAAGGTAAGTGATTCCTCCCAGTTGAGAAAAGCCAAGCCCAATCACACACCCCTGCAAGAATAATAATAAATTGTATTTAGTACTCATTTTTAAATAAATTCTTTCAGCATATAAAGAAATTTAGTCTAGAGTACTCCCGAATAAGAAAATTCATGCTTGAGCGCTGACCACAGTAAGAAGGTACTTCAATTTTGGTAGGAAAGAAAGAAAGAAGAAGAAAAAACCAGAATTTTATTTTTTATTACTACAGTTTGAAATCTCAAGAATAAGAGTATCCACTTATAAATTTTATTTTAACAGTACGGTTGACTCTCTCTAGTCCGACCTCGGATGGTCCGGTTGACTTCTTGGAATGAGCTATCTGAGTGCGGAAGGGTTTCTCATGGCAGTAATCGACTAGAATAAACATGTCTGTTCAGTTTCCAATCTTAAGTGTAAACAAATCATATCAGTTCACTTGACGATTGCATTCATTTCAGATGTGAATTTTACTCTTGTGCTGTTATCATCTTTTACTGTGAGTTTAATTTTTACGTGTGTCTGTTAGTGTAGTTACAAAAATGTTCTAAAAAATTAGTGAAAAACAAAAGCATACAACTGTAAACATGCAAGACAGACTTAATATTTTACAACGTCTAGATAAGGGTGAATCAGTGCAAAGTATTTGTAGCTACCGATGTAATGTTCATGAAGAAGTGGCGTAATTATGCTAGTGTTTCGGTATATATAAATAAATAAAAAAATAAAATAAAAAAACAGCTCACCTCAGTGATCCCACTTTGCACGGAAGCAGTTGATTGGGCGATCTTCTAGAGTTGATTTCCTTGGAAGTCTCAGGTTGGAGTATTTCTTGTCAGTTCCTTATTCTTGCACACTTTATAAGGCCCAGCATATTCGTCATCTCCCTCTCGACTGCAATTCTGTCTGTAAAATAAGTTTTTCATCACTTAGGAGATGGCAAAACTTCCTCTTTACTGTTTACTTTAAAGCTTACATTAAATAATGCATCTCAACATTCTGAAAAAGTCAAATTTCTTAGTACTAGACTTGATTATCAACTCAAATACGATTCATATTTTGATTTTATAAAGGTTAAATGAATCAGACATTCAGAAAGGAGTCAAGTAATAAAATTTTCCTTTGAGGCAATGAACAAAAACTGTTTCCTTCTTCTGATGATGGAGCAATCATTGTAATAACTTTTTGCAGTACCATAACTTTATAAATAGTGAAGCATTTAAGCATTTTGAAGCATGTTAGATGTCAACAAATCATACAATCTTCTGGATATTTATAGGACGAGGACTTTTCCTCTTTTTGCGATGAATTGTTAAAAACAAATGAAAAAATGAAATTTGAAAATTGTTGGATATTTAACACTTGAAAACAAAGTAAATTGCATTAGCCTAATTACAAAGTACAGTCGGTCAAATAAAAAACGTCGGGCAGTATTTGATTAAGTGTCACGAACGAGCATATGAGCATGTACAGGAAGACTTAAGGTTAGGTTCACACACGCCTCTTGTCTATCCATGTATTTTCTTGATTGTTTAGTCAGTTTTGTTCCAAAACAAACATGTATAGAAGGCTGTGGCTATATGTCTCACATCCGCCATATTCTTGGTTGCAAATTCTTATAATATTAATAATTAATAAATTCGCAAGGAATATGATTATTCAAGGAGCACTTTTTAAAGATTTTATTTTATAATACCGGTACTTGTGGTGCAAAATCAATAACTTACGTTCAACTTCTGCAACCAATCTAGCATCGAAATACGCGGCTGGCCAGATCCACGATTCCTATGAAAACTTCCGGTCGCATTAAGAAATATGGTCTTTAAGAAATATGGAACCTTCTCGATGCTTCAGAGGCCGAAAAATGCAGGTCAGTTACAGCCCTAACTACACTTTCTTTCAAGCTAGCATTTGTAGGCCCATGTGGCGCGATGACACACAGCAAAATGAATTATGACAATACATTAAGTTGAATATCGTGTGTTGCGCTTTCCGCGTAGTTCATTTTTTCCCTCGTTAATTTTTTTCCCTCCTGTCGCATGGCCTCATATGTTCCGAGAATGTCCTGTATTTTATGTTTTTTATAGGAAACTTTTTAACTAATACGTTAAAACTTTAATTTTAACTGCATACGAGTCCCGACGTTTTTTATTTGATCGACTGTACATTGTGTAAGTATATTTACTCCTACCATTTAGAAAATTACTTTTTGCATTCTGACCATTAATGCTGCTACAAAAATGTCCCAACATAATATTGTGAAATTGATTATGTATTACTGTGAAGAAAAAGTCCACTTGAAACCTATGAGGGTTGATCAGAAAAAAAGGTTACAAGCAGCAGCATTTGAAAACTACGTATTATGGAGAACTTTTGTTTCTCCAGAGTGGAGACAGATGGCGCTACTTGTCATACAGCTGGTGTTCGGGTAGGCAGTGAAAGTTCCCGGAGGGTTCAGGACAATTGAAATGGCAAGACACTTAGAAAATTGGTCTCATTTGGAAGTGCGAGCCTTAATTCGATTTTTATGGGCAAAGAATGTGTCTGCATCTGACATTCACAGTTGAGTGAAGGTGTCATCCTCCTGCATGACAATGCCAGGCCCCATACTGCTCAAGCAACGCAGGAACTGTTGTGATGGTTCGGGTGGGAAATCTGGAGTCATCCCCCATACAGCCCAGATTTGGCACCCAGTGACTATTTCCTGTTTCCGAAGTTGAAGGAGCACTTATCCAGCAGTCGGTTCTCCTCAGACAGGGCTGTGAAAACATCCACCGAGACCTGGCTCAATGGACAGGGACCTGATTTCTACCAAGACGGGTTATACAAGTTGCTTGTGCGTTCTGATAAATGCCTAAACAGACTTGGTGATTATGTCGAAAAGTGATAAGCATGTATGCCTCTTAATTCCTTTTTGTATTTTCTGTCTATTGTTAATAAATATTTCTTTATTCGACTTGTAACCTTTTTTTCTGATCAACCCTCGTAATACAGAAGAGAGTATAATGCTATATATGTCATTTTACAGTATCACTTGTTCAGTTTTTAGTCTATTGCTAGATGTCTGAATGCAATGCAAATAGGATGGCTATATGCATTGAGAATGAGAGAGTTCTTGAAGGCTCTCTAGAATTAACATAGCCTACATTCCTTGTTAAATTCGCACATCTGAAGCAAGGACTGACATAACAAATTTACAAACATCTGACTGCATTGTAGTCAATATATAATGAATGGAATAAGCCTACCAAGACCATGATTTCTACAGGGTCCGGCAGAGAAACCTCACGGTTTTTAAATTGAAATTACGTCAAAACTGTATCGTTTGCATACCGGTACATTATTTTATTTTAGAATTACAATACACCTCAAAGTATTTTACCTACATCAATTACTTTTTGAAAATTGTGTTCCTACTTGAATCCACAAAGCTAAATAAGCCCATTACATCAAAATTATTAATATGGTTTCGTGAAAAGTTGGAATCAGCTGAAAACAATTGCAAAACTTAGTTATGAAACCTACGTGTAAACAAGATTGCATCAGTTTCGCCGCCATTTCAACATTCATCAAAATGAGAATATTCCATGACGTAATACCATACTATTGTGGGTAACAATTGTTTTTTACTTGAATCCGCAAGCGCGAGATGTACTGGCGACGAGTTACGACACTATGCAGTTTCGGCTGATTCCAACTTTTCACGAAACCATATTAATAATTTTGATGTAATGGGCTTATTTAGCTTTGTGGATTGAAGTAGGAACACAATTTTCAAAAAGTAATTGATGTAGGTAAAATACTTTGAGATGTATTGTAATTCTGAAATATAATAATGTACGCCAACGATTCAGTTTTGTCGTAATTTCAATTTAAAAACCGTCAGGTTTCTCTGCCGGACCCTGTACATTCATTTGTCCAGACATTACATTAGATAGGCCTAATGCATCTCAAAATTCTGAAAATGTTAATTTTCTTAGTACTAGACTCGATTAACAACTCAAATGGGATTCTCATTTAGAATTTATAATGGCTAAATGAATCAGACATTCAGAAAGGAGTCAAGTAATAAAACCGTACAGTACTTTTGAGATACGGTAATGAATAAAAATCCTTGCAAAGGGTATTTTTGTATTGTGAAATAGCCTATTTTGTTGCAAGGGTCATTTTTATAACTGTAAAATATTATGTGGAAGCTAGTGATGGGTCGTTCATGAATGAACTGACACTTTTGAACGGCACGTTGTTTTGAACTGGTAACGAACCAGCTCGTTTACTAAGAGCTGGTCGTTCAAAATAAGAGTCGGCACACAAAAGTAACGAAATTGCAATGAGGCAGGAGTCGTACCAGCTCATTTCGTGAACCAGCTCATGAGCTAGCTCGTGAACAGCCAATAAGGTGGCCGTAAATACACACGTGACTTCGACTGCTCTAACATGAGTGTTATGCCTGGAGAATTGAAGGAAACCGAACTTGCCAATTTGTTTTCTCGACATTCATGTGGGCTGCTTTGTTACACATCTTAACATCTAGCAGAACGAAGAAAAGTTATGTTTTATGTCTAAAGCCACAAATACTCCAACGTGGAGGTAAGATGCGGAAAGATTGCCATCTATGAGATGCCATGCGAACTACATGAACGAGGTCGTTCAAAAACGAGCTGGAGATATAGTAGGCAGCTCGTTTACCCGCTCGTAATGCACTTGCCATCTATGAAATGTCATGCGAACTACGTGAACTGGAAAGAGCTGCCTCAATATACAAACTTGTACCCAGCACAATGAACGAACTGACTCTTTTGAACGACTCTCATTTGTGTGCGGGAGCAAAAGAGCTAGCACGCACATTTGAGCTGGTACGACCCATCACTAGTGGAAGCGCAAGGGTATTTTTTTATTGTGAAATATTAGATGACATGTCAATTCCAAAGCATTACCTGGGTTGAGGTAGAACAGCGGCTACAGGCATGATGGCATGCGCTGCGGGGAAGCCAGGCAGGCGGAAAAGCAGTCAGGCAAGTGGCATGTGGAAAGGGGACCAGCTTGTGTTGCAAAGTACAGTCTTGCAGAAATATTATGTGGAGGTGCAAGGGTCTATTTTTATTGTGAAATATTAGGTGACATGCCAATTGCAATTATGCATTACCGGCGTTGTGGTTGAGCAGCGGCTACCAGCATGGTGGCATGCGCTGCTGGACAAGTGGAAAGTGACCAGGCAGGGAAGCGGCCAGGTGAGTGGCGTGTGGGGGGAAGGTCGACCACACTGCTTTCTTTGGTAATTTTTTTTTCAAAGTCGAAAAATGGCCAAAATTCATGTTATTCTGTTCTTCAAAACTTATAGAATCCATATATAGGCTAAGAACATTAAGGCGTCGACGTTAAGGCATTTGACGTCCTACCTCCAAAGGTACTCAACACAGATGGTTGGCGAATAAATCCTAATCTCTGGAGGGAACACCGCCGTGAGATAGACGACGCCTTAACGGATGCCATGCACCCTCGATGGTATTCATGCATGAGTGATTCCGTATCAACTCAACACAATTTTGATACTTTTTTTACCTGACCATCTTAGATTTTAATGAAATTTAGTACATAGGTTCCCTCTATACAGACTAAGAAAAATACAAAATTTTGTCTTTATATGTCAACCGGTTTTGAAAATATGGCTATGTAAAGTTTCAGAAATCTCCCAAAATCGTAAGATCAGCATATTTTTAAATTGCTATTGCAGCTCTCCTAATTAAGATAGAAAGGTGGGAAAGGTGTCATTTTGCAGCATTTTCTAGGCTCTTTTATTTGATATGCAACTTAATATGGGTTAAAATAAATGAACATTGTCAAATTTGAAATTTAAATTTTGATTTTTGATATTTCAAAATGCGCCATTTTGAAATAATTGAAAAAATTCTAAAACAACCCTTACGTGTTTATAAACTGATTGTGTAAGTTTAAACTTGGGATTGTAATGGGTTCACATGAAAATCTATATAGATACTCAGCCTTACACAAGGTTTTGATGCTAATACCTGAATTATAAAAACACCAAAACAATAACAACATGTGGCATTGATTTGCTTACTTTTAAATTAACATAAATATTATGTAGCCTAATTCTAAACTTACAGTTAACTGTTTTGAAGTGAAATCACTACTGAAGATCCTTGATATAGTCTTCAAAAGCTTCAGTAGTTTGATGTATTTCTTTTTCAGAGAGATTGTGGACTTTGCCTGTCGGAGTCACTGGATTTACTTTACACAAGACATAAGTTACTGGAAGCCATAGTATATCTTGACTTCTAGGGTAGGAGAAAGATGTTGATGGACCAGCTGGATATAAAAAAAGAAACCTTACTTCATCCTTGCTCTTTTCTTTTGCCACAACATATGCTAGCAACCAGTTGTTTTCATAGATTACGGTAATGTAACCACTAATGTCTGTTATTTGCAGTCTTTACTTTTGAGTTACTTAAGGGGATAGGAATAAAAGCATGAAGTTTCTGAGTACCTTGTACTGTTAGAGACTTGCTTAGGCGATTTTCCAAAAATCTGTCTGCTCCTATGTATTCTTCTTGACTTACATATATTTATTTGTGGAAATCTCTCTGCTTTGGTCATACATGATTTCATTGCCAAGCAGCAAAGCTCTTTCATGAATAATACTAATGAAAATCTCAAAACACAGAAGTTCTCGTCATATGTGATATTGAAGAAAATTGCAGTTTTATTCTTCAAGATGAAGCCCAAGGTACCATTGGACCAGTGGGCAAGCCACAGTCCACCCATTTGTCATTTATTACAAAAGGGAAAAGACTGAACATGTGAGTTTTGTAGTGATTTCTGAATGTTTAGAGCACAACACAATTGCACTTTACTGTTTAAAAAAAATATATATATATATTATTGGCTTCATGAAAAGTAGGTTTGGTAACAGGATCAAAAAGAAAAAACTTCTCTGATGGGTCTGCAACCCAGTACAAAAACAGAAAAATTTTTACAAACTTGTGTAACCGCAAAGATGACTTTGACATTGATGCTGAATGGCATTTTTCAGCAACAGCACATGGAAAGGGACCATGTGATGGCATTGGCAGAATGGTGAAAAGGTTAGCTGCCCGAACCAGCTTACAAAGCACTTACGAGAACCAAATTCATACACCATTTCAGTTGTACGAGTGGGCAATTCAGAACATTTTTGTGGCAAATTTTATGCATGTAAGTCAAGAAGAATACATAGAAACAGACAGATTTTTGGAAAATCGCCTAAGCAAGTCTCTAACAGTACAAGGTACTCAGAAACTTCATGCTTTTATTCCTATCCCCTTAAGTAACTCAAAAGTAAAGACTGCAAATAACAGACATTAGTGGTTACATTACCATAATCTATGAAAACAACTGGTTGCTAGCATATGTTGTGGCAAAAGAAAAGAGCAAGGATGAAGTAAGGTTTCTTTTTTATATCCAGCTGGTCCATCAACATCTTTCTCCTACCCTAGAAGTCAAGATATACTATGGCTTCCAGTAACTTATGTCTTGTGTAAAGTAAATCCAGTGACTCCGACAGGCAGAGTCCACAATCTCTCTGAAAAAGAAATACATCAAACTACTGAAGCTTTTGAAGACTATATCAAGGATCTTCAGTAGTGATTTCACTTCAAAACAGTTAACTGTAAGTTTAGAATTAGGCTACATAATATTTATGTTAATTTAAAAGTAAGCAAATCAATGCCACATGTTGTTATTGTTTTGGTGTTTTTATAATTCAGGTATTAGCATCAAAACCTTGTGTAAGGCTGAGTATATATAGATTTTCATGTGAACCCATTACAATCCCAAGTTTAAACTTACACAGTCAGTTTATAAACACGTAAGGGTTGTTTTAGAATTTTTTTCAATTTTTTCAAAATGGCGCATTTTGAAATATCAAAAATCAAAATTTAAATTTCAAATTTGACAATGTTCATTTATTTTAACCCATATTAAGTTGCATATCAAATAAAAGGGCCTAGAAAATGCTGCAAAATGACACCTTTCCCACCTTTCTATCTTAATTAGGAGAGCTGCAATAGCAATTTAAAAATATGCTGATCTTACGATTTTGGGAGATTTCTGAAACTTTACATAGCCATATTTTCAAAACCGGTTGACATATAAAGACAAAATTTTGTACTTTTCTTAGTCTGTATAGAGGGCACCTATGTACTAAATTTCATTAAAATCTGAGATGGTCAGGTAAAATCACTGTGTTGATTTGACACGGAATGACTCGCATGCTCCAGAGTTAGGGTCGACGAAGTAGAGTGAGTGGTTCACAGTTTGGTGAGGATAGCCTGCAGCAGGCAGGCCATTGTACCCTCTCCAGCAATCTGTTAAAATTTGTGTCCTGGCCACCACGTGCTTTGTAATTAATCTTAGCAGGGTCGGGCCACTCCTGTCATTTCCTGGGCAGATCTACAGTCGTATTTCCTTCGTCTGCCGGTCGATCATGCCGAGAACCCATTTTCCATCAACAACCCGACCCGCATGAAACTTGCGGCGGCCGATCTTGCATTCGTCGACCTCAACCTCATGACCTGGGCCCCCAATGTGCAGCATATTAGCATACCGATGATCCAAGCTGTCTATAAAAAGAAAAAGGGGAACTGTCACATAACTTGGTTACCATAAACTTAAATAAACTGCTCATTTAAAGATAATTATTTAAACTGAATTATAAGTTAATTATTCTCATTCGTAGTTAATTATTTCTTGGGGGCTGTGCCCCCAAACCCCCTTCTAGTTTGTAGTTAATTACTTCCTTTTCACTTAAATTTAAAGCTACTACTCCAATAGTGATTATATTTACCTCTACACACTTCTCTCATATACGTGAACCAGTCAGAAATCGTGTCGCGAGCAACTTTAGGTTCATTTGCAATACGACTTTCCTTCTGGGTGTAGTTATATGAGAATTCATTGGTGAAGGCGTACATCAGGTCAAGGACCCTGATGACAGACAGCTTGGAGTTAAAGAAAAAGGTATTTATGGCCCCGCTACATGAAAAACTACCATGTTGTTCGTGGCCAGCAGCCTTTTTCTGACACTGGAAGCGCCCAAATCGATTACGAGCACCTAGAAACCCAAAAAATAACATAGGGTAACAGGTGTCCTAACCCTATGTGCACTATAACAATATAAAACCTACCTGGAGCATTCACCGAAAGATCATAACTACACAAGGGACAGCCCATTTCCCTAGGTAGCAGCCCTACTTCGAGGCACCACTCTCTTGCTCTCATTTTTGAAGAGCATATTTCATGTAAGTCTCTCGAATTGAAAGTATGGGCCCCCATTGTTAATTCCATGTTTCACCTACTGGTGGCGAAAGCGGAAAAGCCCGGGAATAACTTATAGAAAACGCACATATTGAAAAGCGCTTCGTATAAAATGACATTGTGACAGCCCGGCATTCGGATATATTCAAAAAGGCGCTGAATGAAACGTTAGCTGCAATGCTCGTGTAGGACCAATCACGAGCAAGGCCGGTGGCAGCCAATGGGAGCGGTGGTGTCCAAGCCAGGGCCCGCATACCAGGCGTGAACACCCCGCGCAGAAGAAAGCAGCGTTGTCGACCAGACCCACGTGTGGAAAGGGGACCAGCTTGTGCCGCAAAGTACCAGCTTCCGGGAAAAAATAGTTTTATGCCGAGCACTAGGCTTCTCCCACCAACACTCTAATGGGGACCCGCCTGGGAAGGTTGGGTTTAGGATTTCGTCGCAGAAGAGATTCAATGTGAGACATAATAATCCTTGCGCTATTCAGGCGGTGCGAGGCATAACTATTCCTCTTACCTTCTATTTAATTAGAGCTTTTTAGCCATATTGTATTCTAACCAATTCTCGTTGCTTCGAGGTTTCAATCATTAGATACTGGAAATTAACATTAAGAAATAACACAATATTACTTACCAAAACTACCAGAACCTTGTATGACATATTTCTTGAGTGTTAATAAACACAGAACACAATATACGTAAACACAAACACTAGAATTATACATAACACGTTTCATTTCGGAAGAAATGCAGAAAAAGATGGCGGCCATCATTAAAAACCGTTAAAGGCAAAAACAGTGTTGCCACTACTTAAGAATAAAATTTCTCTTGAATTAGGAAAAGTTACCGTAAATGTTACTTTACAGAATGCCCATAATGAATGAATGAATAAATACAAACACTTAAATACAATTTTCTCATAACGATTGATAGTTTTAAAGAAGGTAAAAACCTGGTTTCAAGGTGCATTTCACGATCAAAGTGCGCCACCCGGGGAAAAAAAGACGTCAGATAGTTCCCCAACCCAAAAAGAACCCCAAAGTGCGCCACCCGGGGAAAAAAGACGTCAGATAGTTCCCTAACCCAAAAAGAACCCCGCTTAAGTGTTTTTCGTTCATTACATGTTTTCTAAAGCTTTGCCCGCGGAACTTGTAAGCTTTAAGAACATATTGATTAATTCGAACATTTCGATTAAAAGGTTATATTTACCGATCATTTTACATAATCTACAAAATTTACTCAAATATAAATAATATAAATTTTAATACCTTCTCTAATCTTCAAAGTATTGTTCCATTCATTTCCAAAGCCTTATGTAAAGATTGCCAACAATACACTGTTGTCATGTGAACTGTGATTTGGATTTGATAATGATAATAATAATAATAATAATAATAATAATAATAATAATAATAATAATAATAATAATAATAATAATAATTATAATTATAATAATAATAATAATAATAATAATAATAATAAGCAATTTTATTGTCATAGAGCTAAAAACATTTAGCTATGGACAACGTCAAAGTATATAAATATATCAGGTTAAGCACCAGCATAAAAAAAAAATTGTCCAAATATATAGTTACGTCCCCTATAAATAATACATAAAAACCCAAGTAAAAGAAAAATGAGTACACACCATGGTGAAGCTCATACAGTATTTATATTACCGGTACATGTATAAAATTCATCAATACTATAGTAGGGGTTATTTATCAGCCAGTCATATACTGTCCTTTTGAAAATGTTTATAGGTAGCAGTTGATATTCTAGAGGAAGTTTGTTAAATAACTTATGCCCTACAATTTTATAACTATTTAATGATTTGGATAACCTGTGATGCGGTATATATATTTGATTATTATGTCTCGTGTTGTAATGATGTACTTCATTTCTACATTGTAAGTCTGGAAGATTTTTTTTTGTATAGATCAATACCGAATAAATATACAGGTTTACCACCGTTAATATTTTCATTTGTATAAATAATGGTTTGCAATGTTCCCGCCTAGATGATCCTGTGAGGATTCTAATCACCTTTTTTTGGAGGATCAGTATACTTTCAATGTGTTTGGAGTTACCCCATAGTAGCAGACCATATTGCATTATACCTTGAAAGAATGTAAAATAACAAGTACGCAAATAATTACGAGGTATGCACTTCTTAAGGTTGTGTATTAGGTAGATAACCCTCGACAGCCTAGCACTCATATAATTTACATGTTGTCTCCAAGTCAGCTTCTGATCAATGAAGACTCCCAAAAACTTTACACTCTCCGACTCAAGAATTCTGTGTAAAAAGGGATTAAGTATTCTCAAAACATTTGATTTTTGGCATTTAAAATAAAAACATTTCAAAATCCTTCCTTGATGAGCACCTACATTATGAAACAAAGGTACTGTCAAAATTCCAAGTCTCTACTAATTATAGTTTAGGCTCTATGTCGATTCTCTGTCAGTCAGGACAAACCCTCTTATATATATTTTTCCCACTAAATTTTAACCTGCTCGTTGAGAGAAGACAGCTAATTCCTTGCGCAAAATCGACATATGGCACCACCGCAGAAACTAGAAAGATTTTTCAATGTCGTAGTCTCATCCCTCAGGTACCGGTACTTACTCACTTGAAACCGCAGCAACATAAACATTACATTCTCATTGCTGACCAAAACTGTGTGTTTATTTTTCAGTGTTGCGTGGATCACTTATTAAAAAACCCTGTTACTGGTTGTTCCCACACTGTTGTTGTTGTTCATCATTACTGTCTTTACCGTTTTCTGCCTCCCGCTCCCTAAACATGTTATCTTTGAAATGCTCATTTATCCATTCCCTTGGGATATCCCAACAACAGTGTGGAAACGACCGTGCTACATAGTTAAAAAAAAAAAAAAAAAAAAAAAAAAGTGCTACATAGTTACGGCAGTTTGTTTACGATTTATTCAATTCAGTACACTTGAGAAAGGCCTGGAGGGCAGGTTGAAACGTTGTGTGTTGTAAAAGATTGTTTTATCCATTATTGTAAATAAGTATTATTGTTTATATTATATTATTTTTTAATTTCAAACACCTTGAACATTCTAGAATTCATGAATATAGTACAGAGTCCGGCAGAGAAACCTGATGGTTTTTAAATTAAAATTACGACAATACTGAATAGTTTGCATACATTATTTTATTTTAGAATTACAGTACATCTCAAAGCATTTTACCGACATCATTTACTTTTGAAAATTGTGTTCCTCAGATGGTGTCTCAGATTGTTGTTGTGTGGTGTGGCTTATAGTCTTTCAGGATAATCAACCCCTAATTTTTTGAAGATGAAGAAGAGAAAGCAGTGAATGTAAATTCACAGCTTTATGATGCAAAGCTTCAAACATTTCTCGAATCCAAGTTACAGAAACGTGGTATTTCATCAGAAGCCACGTGGTTCCAACAGGATGGCACAACCACTCATACTGCAAATTCTTTAATGAAAACATGATGTATGAAGATGTTTGGTGCTCGAATAATATCACACCGAGAGGTTGTTAAATGGCCTCCAAGATCGCCCGACCTCAGTGCTTGCGATTACTTTCTTTGGGAATACCTGAAGAATAAGGTGTATCAGAACCGACCGAGAACAACAGCTGACTTGAAGTGGAATATTCGGAATGAAGTTGCAGCAATTTCTCAGCACAGCGAGTAATGTGTAGTTTCCCATTAAGACTCAAAGAGCGAGTTGACAATGAGAGACACCATCTGGGAAACACAATTTTCAAAAAGTAATTGATGTAGGTAAAATGCTTTTGAGATGTATTGTAATTCTAAAATAAAATAATGAACACGAATTATTCAAGATAGATATATAATGTCCAACAGAGACAATAATCTGTGGTTCATGTATGCTTATATATCTATTTTGAATGTTAACTGTACAATAACAGTGGGAGCCCGGTCACACACACACACACACACACACACACAAAAAAAAAAAAAAAGAAAAAAAAAAAATCGCTACTTAGTGTGCCTCACAGTACTGCCAGTGGTGATATTCAAACAGTTTAACAACCGGTTCTCATCAGGGTATTTGATGTTGATTCAAAATAGCCCAATGTGCTATTTTCTGAAGTGGCGCCAACTTATATGGGCCCGTGGGGCTCAAGCCCACCCAATAATTTGCTGTGAATTATCTTAAATATTTATTATAATAATTATTAGGCCTATTATTACTAAAAAATCATGTTTAGTCGGTGCAAAACCAAAATTAGGCTAGCCTATAGGTTTATACAAGCGTTGACACAAGTAACATGATCTCCCTTGTTTCAATTAACTTACGGTACGATCGCGATCGTTTGTAATTGTTTCTGAATCCTTCAAATTTATAGCCTACGACACATTTACTCTGTTAATGCCAGTTTTCTCAGAATTTTCCGAAATACTTTTTTCCGCTTTGAAAAGACTGAAGACATTATTACGTTCAACAATATTATAGAGAAGAGTTAATTTCACACATTGCTGTTCTAAGTGTAACCCTACATACGGATAACGGGGAAAAGTTGGCTTTCGATTCTGCTTGTTGAAGAATTTATAATGAGAAATACTGTACATGTAGGCCTACAACATGCAGTGCTACTCAATAGTAATTATTGCATGTTTTACTTTATTTTATTTTATTTTAGTTGTTACCTAATATCTTTCCTCCAAAGGTCCCCGTAATTATAAACTTTGAATAATAATTATTAAATTAGAGCCCCACCCGGGAGGTGTTGGTAGCACGGTTGCCTTCCACCTTGTCGGCCAGTGGTTAAACATTTGCGGGTTAATGTTTTTGAGCCCACCCAATGTTCTTCAAAAGTTGGCGCCACTATTTATTTTTGTCTTTTCATACTCATACTAAACTTACTCAGCTTCCTTAAAACATATCCTTACACAACAAAAGAAGACCACAGTCCGTTTTATAATCGAACATCGAAAGCAAAGCGAGCGAGTGTCGAGACGATCGGCCGTGCGCAAAGAAGAGAGCCTGGCAGACTTAACCGCACGCCCGATACCTATGGTGGTAGTCCATTTCTAGCGAACATAAATGGCGTGTTTTGGTTCTAGCAAATTCATATATGTATTATCACCGTTGTGGATTGGCGTGAATCTGATCTTGGAAAAAGGCAATCTCTCATTGTGAAGCTACCGGTTCGGAGAACCTACAAGATATTTAACAACCGGTTCTCGCAAACCGGCTGAATATCACCACTGAGTACTGCCTATGACATGACTTGTCTGTCTGTGAGGTAGACCATTAGGGCAATTAGTCATAGGAGAGAGGTTCCATCTGGCGCTGTGAGTTGAACTCCGGCTTAGCTCAGTTGGTAGAGCATTGGCGTGGAATAGCCAAAGGTCCTGGGTTCAAGTTCCAGTGTCAGAGGAATTTTTCTCCTATAATATTCTCACACAAACTATTCAGTTCTGTAATAATTTCAATTTAAAGACCATCAGGTTTCTCTGCCAGACCCTGTAGAACAGTTTAAAGATAATTCCTTAATAAATAAGTGCATAGGAGAATTATAATATAGAAGTTATAAGATAAGTTACCTTAATATAGGGTTGCCGCCTTAGAAGGATCTCTCGGCTGGACAGCTCTCACGTACAAGAAACAGAAGACGATTTGGAACTTTAAAAAACCATGATTCTAATAAGAAAATAATCATTATGCAATACAATACTATAATTTGTAGATTTCTGATTAATTGAAATATTATAGAAAAGGGAAGGTGTAATAACAATTACACTATGGGTAACACAACTGAAAGTTCACTGTTGTCAAAAAAATGACAACTTTGCACTCAGTAACTTTTTTGCTCTTTCAGAAAATAAAGAACTGAACATAACTTGCAGAAAAGTTGCAGTTCTGTCTTCACTAAACCCACTGACATTCTGCTTCTTTCATTTGACCTCCAATTCTTCACTAATCTGAAGATTATTTCAGAAAATGAGTTACTCACAGAAACTGAAAGAAAGAATTATATCAGTCTTATATTATTTAAGATTGAGTGTCCTGCCGCCCGTTGCCAAGGATCCAGTACTCTGCAATAAATTCTGGGACAATTCTACTGAATACTGGATGGGTGAGAACCCTACTTCAATATGTTATAAATAGAGTTCGGATGTTTATGACCTAAAAAAATGGAAAATATGACTGCAAGTATGACCTTGAAATGACTAAATATGACCAAAAAATCCTAAATGAACATATTTTCTAAAAATAAATGTTCCAATTTAAAACGCTTAATGGCACTAAATTATTACATTACATTAATTCAAACAGATAATCACTTAATAACTGAACTAGTTAAATATTATATTAGCGCTTAATGCTTCACTTACGTCGCTGTTTATGAGCAGGACCAATCACGAGCAAGGCCGGTGGCAGCCAATGGGAGCGGTGGTGTCCCAAGCCAGGGCCCGCATACCAGGCGTGAACACCCCGCGCAGAAGAAAGCAGCGTTGTCGACCAGACCAACGTGTGGAAAGGGGACCAGCTTGTGCCGCAAAGTACCAGCTTCTGGGAAAAAATAGTTTTATGCCGAGCACTAGGCTTCTCCCACCAACACTCTAATGGGGACCCGCCTGGGAAGGTTGGGTTTAGGATTTCGTCGCAGAAGAGAATCAATGTGAGACATAATAATCCTTGCGCTATTCAGGCGGTGCGAGGCATAACTATTCCTCTTACCTTCTATTTAATTAGAGCTTTTTAGCCATATTGTATTCTAACCAATTCTCGTTGCTTCGAGGTTTCAATCATTAGATACTGGAAATTAACATTAAGAAATAACACAATATTACTTACCAAAACTACCAGAACCTTGTATGACATATTTCTTGAGTGTTAATAAACACAGAACACAATATACGTAAACACAAACACTAGAATTATACATAACACGTTTCATTTCGGAATAAATTCAGAAAAAGATGGCGGCCATCAATAAAAACCGTTAAAGGCAAAAACAGTGTTGCCACTACTTAAGAATAAAATTTCTCTTGAATTAGGAAAAGTTACCGTAAATGTTACTTTACAGAATGCCCATAATGAACGAATGAATAAATAAATACAAACACTTAAATACAATTTTCTCATAACGATTGATAGTTTTAAAGAAGGTAAAAACCTGGTTTCGAGGTGCATTTCACGATCAAAGTACGCCACCCGGGGAAAAAAAGACGTCAGATAGTTCCCCAACCCAAAAAGAACCCCAAAGTGTGCCACCCGGGGAAAAAAGACGTCAGATAGTTCCCTAACCCAAAAAGAACCCCGCTTAAGTGTTTTTCGTTCATTACATGTTTTCTAAAGCTTTGCCCGCGGAACTTGTAAGCTGTAAAGAACATATTGATTAATTCGAACATTTCGATTAAAAGGTTATATTTACCGATCATTTTACATAATCTACAAAATTTACTCAAATATAAATAATATAAATTTTAATACCTTCTCTAATCTTCAAAGTATTGTTCCATTCATTTCCAAAGCCTTATGTAAAGATTGCCAACAATACACTGTTGTCATGTGAACTGTGATTTGGATTTGATAATTCTGTGTAAAAAGGGATTAAGTATTCTCAAAACATTTGATTTTTGGCATTTAAAATAAAAACATTTCAAAATCCTTCCTTGATGAGCACCTACATTATGAAACAAAGGTACTGTCAAAATTCCAAGTCTCTACTAATTATAGTTTAGGCTCTATGTCGATTCTCTGTTATATATTTTTCCCACTAAATTTTAACCTGCTCGTTGAGAGAAGACAGCTAATTCCTTGCGCAAAATCGACATATGGCACCACCGCAGAAACTAGAAAGATTTTTCAATGTCGTAGTCTCATCCCTCAGGTACCGGTACTTACTCACTTGAAACCGCAGCAACATAAACATTACATTCTCATTGCTGACCTAAACTGTGTGTTTATTTTTCAGTGTTGCGTGGATCACTTATTAAAAAACCCTGTTACTGGTTGTTCCCACACTGTTGTTGTTGTTCATCATTACTGTCTTTACCGTTTTCTGCCTCCCGCTCCCTAAACGTGTTATCTTTGAAATGCTCATTAATCCATTCCCTCGGGATATCCCGACAACAGTGTGGAAACGACCGTGCTACATAGTTTAAAAAAAAAAAAAAGTGCTACATAGTTACGGCAGTTTGTTTACGATTTATTCAATTCAGTACACTTGAGAAAGGCCTGGAGGGCAGGTTAAAACGTTGTGTGTTGTAAAAGATTGTTTTATCCATTATCTAATATATAAAATCGAAAGTGTGTATGTATGTATGTTTGTTCCTGATACAAATCCACATTTCTTCACCAATTTGTACAAAATTTTGCACACATACCCAGTTAAGCCCGGGAAGTATAGCTGTCAACATTAAAATTGAAACAAATCAGTCCTTCCCTTGAAAATTATATAATTTCTGAGAATATTATGCAAACAAAATGAAATCCCATTCAGTTGTCAAGACAACAGTGTATTGTTTACACAGTTCATATAGGGCTCTGGACATTACATAACATTGGACTTTAACGAATTCTGATGCTAACGTTTTGTAAAAATAATTCTTGAAGAATAAAATCCACGAGAATAAAGCACATTATAATGCAGTCACATAACTTTCTCTACCCTCGACACAAGAAATATTTTCTCACTTCACATTTTGATGTAGAATAAGAGGTCGTATTGCAGGGATAACTTAAGTGTGTGAGTATGCTTTATCAGAAGTAGGTAAACAATCCTTTCCGCTTATACGTTATCCATAGCTGTATGCTTTGTATTAGTTGAGAAATAAGGCCCTAAGCATGGGATGGAACATTTTGAGTCCTATGCTCGCAGTATTTTATGTCCCGGGTTTTAGGGGAGGAAAGTATGAAAGTGATACTGCATTTCTCTTATTTCAGAACCGAAACGGTTGTATGGTAACATGAGAATGAGAAATAAAATTTTCCGTCAAGTCAATACAATCTTATTTAATTTATGTTTCTTCTTATTTCAAATCCTCCCCAGCATGATGTGTAGAAGCAACGGAATGCAGCTTTCGACATCCTCTATGAGCCATAAAAAGCTATATCTAGCGTTTTCTGATGGAATAGTTTGAGTGTGATAAATCTTTTTCTTCATTTCAAGTTTTACATACATATTATATAAGCACCTAGAGTTTCAAAATCGAAAGTCCTCCATAAGTTAATTTCAAATTACAAAATACAAAGCCCGGGCGACGCCGGGCCTTTTCAGCTAGTTTTAAATAAGTATTATTGTTTATATTATATTATTTTTTAATTTCAAACACCTTGAAAATTCTAGAATTCATGAATATAGTACAGGGTCCGGCAGAGAAACCTGATGGTTTTTAAATTAAAATTACGACAATACTGAATAGTTTGCATACATTATTTTATTTTAGAATTACAGTACATCTCAAAGCATTTTACCGACATCATTTACTTTTGAAAATTGTGTTCCTCAGATGGTGTCTCAGATTGTTGTTGTGTGGTGTGGCTTATGGTCTTTCAGGATAATCAACCCCTAATTTTTTGAAGATGAAGAAGAGAAAGCAGTGAATGTAAATTCACAGCTTTATGATGCAAAGCTTCAAACATTTCTCGAATCCAAGTTACAGAAACGTGGTATTTCATCAGAAGCCACGTGGTTCCAACAGGATGGCACAACCACTCATACTGCAAATTCTTTAATGAAAACATGATGTATGAAGATGTTTGGAGCTCGAATAATATCACACCGAGAGGTTGTTAAATGGCCTCCAAGATCGCCCGACCTCAGTGCTTGCGATTACTTTCTTTGGGAATACCTGAAGAATAAGGTGTATCAGAACCGACCGAGAACAACAGCTGACTTGAAGTGGAATATTCGGAATGAAGTTGCAGCAATTTCTCAGCACAGCGAGTAATGTGTAGTTTCCCATTAAGACTCAAAGAGCGAGTTGACAATGAGAGACACCATCTGGGAAACACAATTTTCAAAAAGTAATTGATGTAGGTAAAATGCTTTTGAGATGTATTGTAATTCTAAAATAAAATAATGAACACGAATTATTCAAGATAGATATATAATGTCCAACAGAGACAATAATCTGTGGTTCATGTATGCTTATATATCTATTTTGAATGTTAACTGTACAATAACAGTGGGAGCCCGGTCACACACACACACACACACACACAAAAAAAAAAAAAAAAAAAAAAAAAAAAAAAAAAAAAAATCGCTACTTAGTGTGCCTCACAGTACTGCCAGTGGTGATATTCAAACAGTTTAACAACCGGTTCTCATCAGGGTATTTGATGTTGATTCAAAATAGCCCAATGTGCTATTTTCTGAAGTGGCGCCAACTTATATGGGCCCGTGGGGCTCAAGCCCACCCAATAATTTGCTGTGAATTATCTTAAATATTTATTATAATAATTATTAGGCCTATTATTACTAAAAAATCATGTTTAGTCGGTGCAAAACCAAAATTAGGCTAGCCTATAGGTTTATACAAGCGTTGACACAAGTAACATGATCTCCCTTGTTTCAATTAACTTACGGTACGATCGCGATCGTTTGTAATTGTTTCTGAATCCTTCAAATTTATAGCCTACGACACATTTACTCTGTTAATGCCAGTTTTCTCAGAATTTTCCGAAATACTTTTTTCCGCTTTGAAAAGACTGAAGACATTATTACGTTCAACAATATTATAGAGAAGAGTTAATTTCACACATTGCTGTTCTAAGTGTAACCCTACATACGGATAACGGGGAAAAGTTGGCTTTCGATTCTGCTTGTTGAAGAATTTATAATGAGAAATACTGTACATGTAGGCCTACAACATGCAGTGCTACTCAATAGTAATTATTGCATGTTTTACTTTATTTTATTTTATTTTAGTTGTTACCTAATATCTTTCCTCCAAAGGTCCCCGTAATTATAAACTTTGAATAATAATTATTAAATTAGAGCCCCACCCGGGAGGTGTTGGTAGCACGGTTGCCTTCCACCTTGTCGGCCAGTGGTTAAACATTTGCGGGTTAATGTTTTTGAGCCCACCCAATGTTCTTCAAAAGTTGGCGCCACTATTTATTTTTGTCTTTTCATACTCATACTAAACTTACTCAGCTTCCTTAAAACATATCCTTACACAACAAAAGAAGACCACAGTCCGTTTTATAATCGAACATCGAAAGCAAAGCGAGCGAGTGTCGAGACGATCGGCCGTGCGCAAAGAAGAGAGCCTGGCAGACTTAACCGCACGCCCGATACCTATGGTGGTAGTCCATTTCTAGCGAACATAAATGGCGTGTTTTGGTTCTAGCAAATTCATATATGTATTATCACCGTTGTGGATTGGCGTGAATCTGATCTTGGAAAAAGGCAATCTCTCATTGTGAAGCTACCGGTTCGGAGAACCTACAAGATATTTAACAACCGGTTCTCGCGAACCGGCTGAATATCACCACTGAGTACTGCCTATGACATGACTTGTCTGTCTGTGAGGTAGACCATTAGGGCAATTAGTCATAGGAGAGAGGTTCCATCTGGCGCTGTGAGTTGAACTCCGGCTTAGCTCAGTTGGTAGAGCATTGGCATGGAATAGCCAAAGGTCCTGGGTTCAAGTTCCAGTGTCAGAGGAATTTTTCTCCTATAATATTCTCACACAAACTATTCAGTTCTGTAATAATTTCAATTTAAAGACCATCAGGTTTCTCTGCCAGACCCTGTAGAACAGTTTAAAGATAATTCCTTAATAAATAAGTGCATAGGAGAATTATAATATAGAAGTTATAAGATAAGTTACCTTAATATAGGGTTGCCGCCTTAGAAGGATCTCTCGGCTGGACAGCTCTCACGTACAAGAAACAGAAGACGATTTGGAACTTTAAAAAACCATGATTCTAATAAGAAAATAATCATTATGCAATACAATACTATAATTTGTAGATTTCTGATTAATTGAAATATTATAGAAAAGGGAAGGTGTAATAACAATTACACTATGGGTAACACAACTGAAAGTTCACTGTTGTCAAAAAAATGACAACTTTGCACTCAGTAACTTTTTTGCTCTTTCAGAAAATAAAGAACTGAACATAACTTGCAGAAAAGTTGCAGTTCTGTCTTCACTAAACCCACTGACATTCTGCTTCTTTCATTTGACCACCAATTCTTCACTAATCTGAAGATTATTTCAGAAAATGAGTTACTCACAGAAACTGAAAGAAAGAATTATATCAGTCTTATATTATTTAAGATTGAGTGTCCTGCCGCCCGTTGCCAAGGATCCAGTACTCTGCAATAAATTCTGGGACAATTCTACTGAATACTGGATGGGTGAGAACCCTACTTCAATATGTTATAAATAGAGTTCGGATGTTTATGACCTAAAAAAATGGAAAATATGACTGCAAGTATGACCTTGAAATGACTAAATATGACCAAAAAATCCTAAATGAACATATTTTCTAAAAATAAATGTTCCAATTTAAAACGCTTAATGGCACTAAATTATTACATTACATTAATTCAAACAGATAATCACTTTTTAAACAATTTACAATTTTACTTGTAAAGAACTTCTAATCTGTTAATGTTTCCAGATACCACTGCAAATATGTTAATTCATGTCAATCAGAAGTTGTTAACAACAAGGAGGAATAGGCAATTATGCTATTACCTGTTATTGTCCCTTCATATTTCAGTTACAGTAAAACCCAAATAATCATGACTCTTTTTCGGAAAAAAAAATGTAAGTACACAATTTTGTGTACATAGTGCATAATTATGCTCTTTTACTGAATTTATAAGTGAAATATGATGTTAACTTAAAAATATGACCAAAATATGGCCAAGACCATGAAAATTACTTAAGACGACTTTGTATGCAAAATAAAAACAGTCCGATTAGGATAACTAATGTGTAATTAGTGTTTAATTTGTGTTTGAGGTGAGAATGTAGGTCAGGATAAAAATATGACATGTCATAAATATCCGAACCCTAGTTATTTGAATAATAATTTATTAAATCACAACAACATTTCTATGTTAACTGTCTAAAATTTCATAGATATGGTGGTACACTTTTTACGGTTAATATCAATTTATTATAGTGCTTTCACATTCGCCAGAGGTTTCAAGGCCACAACTTCTCACATCTAATATGCCCCCACTGATCAGAAGTCAGTATTCCCCTTTGCGCAGAGGAGCTGCGCTGTCGCACACACTCATACGACACCAAGGGGGAACTCCCTACTGGCTTGTCATGTGACTGGCCTTGGAGGGGTATGATGTCATATGAGCGCGGTAAGAGGGGGTATCATATGCGTGCTACGTTTGGCCTTGAAACCTCTGGCGAATGTGAAAGGACTATAAGTAACAATGGAGAAGCTTCTGCTCCTTGCCCCTCCATTTTCTGAAACATCTTCAGTCTTGACAATTTCATCTTTCTGAAATGAATATCTTGTAGATTTTTCTAACTGCCATATTTAAGACCTCCTTGTATAGCTGAGTTCTTGAAGTTAGTATTATTTGGCTCTGAAATGTTAACAAAGCCTACTGTATTTTTCCAATGAAAACCTGAAACACTTTTAATGCATCTCGTCAACATTTTTATTTATCAACAATAAGTATTGTATACTGTATTTACCCATGTAATGGATGCGCCCCATCTGTTTGTGTTAAAAAATAAAATAATAACTCCCACATAATGGTCACATCTCATTTTTAAGAATCATATTAATAACATGAAATCATATTAATAACATCTGAAGTTGTAAGATTGGATGGCCTGCTTATCTTTAAATTTAAGCTTTTAAAAAGCAATGAAGGAAACAGTAATCATGATTGGTTCTTATTAATGCACAAAATAATATACTCTATTGTCGATTAATATCACAGTGCAGTAGACAGCAGTGTTTGGGCAATGAATAAGAACCGACCAAAATATTCAAGTTATACAGTGAGCATTAGACTGAAGGAGGAACACAACATTACTTAATTATTTTGGTTGGACCTTTGTACCCAATTTAGAATTAAATAATTTATCAATCCCAGAGTTCACATTCATCATCACTGCACCACCACGATAATGCTGCAAGTGATATATTTTGAAATACTAGGATCTATCAGTTAAGTGCTGGTTGTGCATGTTTCTTGTCTGTTTATGCAACTGCAACATTCAATTGTCGTACGTGCGACACAATCAATATATAAATTAGTCACAGCTGCTAAATTGATACGTACGCTATGATCATTAGCTGACCTATCTTTTAGTACGAGTTTTATTTTTCAATAAAAAAATTTCCTCGCATAAAGGACGCACCCTAGTTTCTTGTTATAAAATCTTAGAAAAAAGTGTCTATTACACAGGTAAATACAGTATATTATTTAATGTGATTTTGAGAAAAGGTAAATGTGAGTATGGCCTTTTTCCTTTTACTAAGAAAAGAGAGTTTTGAAAAATGGTCCTAAAGGAAACTAAACTGAAAATTCTGTAATATTCCACGTAAAGTCATACATCTCATATATCTGGCAACTCTATAGTTACTTGAAATCCTTAGGAGAGTGGAAAATCCCCTTACATCCAGCTTTGAGGTTGGAAACGAGTCGTCAACAACCTAAACAGGATGATGAATAGGCAACAAACGACAAGATTAATTCTTATTTGTCTGTTTATTGAAGTGAAGCCAGCATTTTGGTCTTAACTCAATGTTTCATCCAGAGAAATTAAAAAAAAAAATTGAGAGGGGATGTCTGTCTATCCGACTGCAACTGGAAAAAATATTTTAACAGGAAACAGAACTATTTTAACAGTAAAAAAGCTAAAAACAATATTCATAGTTCCACTCACTCACACACACACACACACATATATTACAGACACCCATCCCCTCCCATATCCCCTACCATACTTGAGTTTAGACCTTGTTTGAGTAGCAGTTAAGATATTGTACAATGTCTCATTCATATCGGACCCAATATGTTTAACTGGTCCCTTATAACCTCATCCTAACAGCACTCAACTAAAAAAACAACAGTTCTAACCATCCGCAGCCTCTCATCGCCAGTCCTTGGTTTCTTTCTGTCATACAAAGGGAGCTAAAACTTAAAAAAAAAAAAAATGTCTCCTTTCCAAGGCAGCTAGGATGTACTGTACTTATTTAAACATCTAATATGGGAACTTGCAAAGCCCCATGCGATGCCAATTTGTTTTGTCTGAAGTTGTAGAGGTACACTGCCTCACTCCCCACCTGATACAGTGACTTCTCTCCACGCAGCACCCCCACTGTCCAGTTGAGAAGTCGATGTAGGTGTAGGAGAAGGTGGTGCACTGTCGCCGTCGCTAAGTGTGCCTGCGTCTTCTTCTGGTATCGTCGTCGTTGTGTCTGAAGAAGTCTGGTGGATGAGGCTTGCATCTTGCTGCCGTAACGAGCTACCCACGCTCTCACCACCTGAGCCGTCTTCACCTGTAACATCAGTAATAACTTTCAGTTATTTCCAAATGACTTCCCAGTATTGGCAATCTTTTTCATGTAGTCAGTGACTGCTTAGCTACTAACAAATTTGATTTTATTTCTGTAGGAACCAAAGTCATAATCAGATGGCAATATTTCAGAGTTAAACCTTTGTAGGCAACCTCACTATATATTATATATTTATAAACTCATTTTAAATGGAGATAAGTATGGACGGCATGCACTTTTTTAAAAATTTGAACAATTATTTGAATTATGAGTTTTTAGACTTAAATGAGGACATAGTTTAAGTTGATTTAATCCACTATAGTTAATGAAAATGGTACAGTGGGCTTATTATCTTCATTATGTGTGGTGGTGGTCTTACTGGTGTCGCAAACGAGCCCTGGAGATCCCTTAAGGGCATATTCACAGCGGATTTGTTCCCCTACCTTACACTTAAACCTAAGGACAACACAAACACCCAGTCCTGAACCCGGGAAAGGGATTTCTCATTACTGAAAGCCAGGAACCGAACCCAGGCTGCCGGAGTGGTAGGGAGGCATGCTACCGACTCACCCATGGCGGCAGACATAAATACATTAAGAGAAAGAAAATTTCAATCTAACTACATTTCAATCATTTTAATACCAAAATTAGCATTAGTGTAAGAATCATTTCAAGAAGATCCACTAAAAATGATTACCCTGAATGTCATTAAAAAGGGGTTTTACTATAAAATAACTTACCACAAGGCCTAAGGACGAGGTACAACAGTAAATCTGATAATGAGATGATGCCTATCACTTTGTCTTCTTCATTCACAACCACTAACCTATGTACCTGAAAAAAAAAAAGAAAACACACAATTAAATTAAATTAATTCAAAGTGCCAGACCATTAAGACAATGCTGTAACTAGGTATCTCTGAAAATGGTTTTACTTCTATGGAAAACTCGTTTCAAATTTCAATGGTTCAGTGTTGCGGTGTTACTTTTAAAATATGATCTATATATGCAAGTTTTATAATCCTCTCAATAGCATTAATAAGAACTAATAAAAAACTATAGATATATAAGCATTCATTAGCCACAGATTATTGTCTCTGTTGGACACTACATGAGAATATTATAGGAGAAAAATTCCTCCGGCCCTGGGACTTGAACCCAGGACCTTTGGCTATTCGCACCAATGCTCTACGAACTGAGCTAAGCCGGAGCTCAATTCACAGCGCCAGATGGATCTTCTCTCCTATGACTGATTGCCCTAATGGTCTACCTCACAGACAGACAAGTTATGTCATATCCATCTGGCGCTGTGAATTGAGCTCCGGCTTAGCTCAGTTCGTAGAGCATTGGCACGAATAGCCAAAGGTCCTGGGTTCAAGTCCCAGTGCCGGAGGAATTTTTCTCCTATAATATTCTAATAAAAAACTAGTTTCTTTTAATTATAAATACAATACAGCCTACAGACCAGAAGACTGCAACCTTAATTGAAACTTCCCAACTTGTTTTCTTATGTTTATTGTAGGAAATATTCATATCAAATTCTTTGCAAGTTCATAGCGAAGTTCACAGGAAATAACATTTCTTAAAAATTGAATTGAAATCATAATTCACCTTAACAAAAATAAGTTGGGAAAAACAGATCTTAGAGCATTTGCTCATTTGGGCAGTCTTGTGTTATAGAAGATTTACAAAATAAATAAATAAAAGAAGAATTTACAAAGCAAACAATAATAGCTTGTTTCTGAATATGCCAGAATATGCATTACGTCACAGACTGATCCTACTTTCTTCCTAATTGTTTGCAACATGGCCGATGTATTAAGTGCCAGTATGGTACTTTATGAGATTGTGTGGTGGACGAAAAAATGTCTGTCCGTCTGTCCGTGTGTCTGTACGCACCATAACTCAAATACGCTTTTTCGGATTTTCATGAAACTTGGAAAACACATTTATAATGTCCATGGGAAGAACCCTATTGATATTGAACCAAATCGGTTCACCGGTACCGGAGTAATGCCCAATTTAGTGCCTATTTTAATAGATTATGGCGCCTTTCTAATAGAAAGGCGCCATCACTCAAATACGCTGTATCGGATTTCCATGAAACTTGGTATACCCATTTATGACGTCCATGAGAAGTGCCCTATTGAATTTGAACCTAATCTGTTGACCGGTACCGGAGTAAAACCCAATTTAATGTCTACTTTAAAGGCGCAATAACTCAAATACGCTTTATCGGATATTTATGAAACTTCGTATACGCATTTATAATGTCCATAGGAAGACGTTTATTGATATTGGACCAAATCGGTTGGCCAGTACCGGAATAATGCCCAATTTAGTGTTTTTATGTTAATATATAAGAAGTCGCGATAACTCAAATATGCTTTATTGGATTTTCCTGAAATTTTGTATACCCATTTATAATGTACGTGGAAAGACGTCTACTGATATTGGAACAAATCGGTAGACCGGTACCGGAGTAAAACCCAATTTAGTGTATATTTTAAAGACGCGGTAACTCAAATACGCTTTACCGGATTTTTATGAAACTTGGTATACACATTTATAATGTCCGTGGGAAGACGTCTATTCATAATGGATAAAATCGGTTGACCTGTTTCGGAGTAATGCTCAATTTAGTGCCTATTTTATGGTAATATACGTATTCGAAAGAATTTATAAAAAAAAAATGAAAATCAGTTATCTTGACAACATAGCCTATTGTTTTACTGTGATCTTATAAGGCCTTGGAAATTAAAATACAGGTAGCTATGACAAAAAACATATTGATTTACATGCGCTTATCCAACTAGACCGTTAAAATGACCCAGGTGGCCGAGATGGTAGACCTTTCTTCTTCCGTAAGCCCTGCTTAATGAATAAATCTGGAGCTTAACTTGGAAATCAATTAAAAAAATATATATATTCTGCATATCATAATTGCAGTCTTAACTGATTAAACAAAAACATACTGGCACTTTGTTACATCAGTTTACCTGATTTTATTTATTTGTTGGCAAAATCAAGAGAGAACTGGAAACATTCCTTAAGAATGAATAAATGTTAAGATTTTGTACAAATGAAACAATTTCTACTAGAATTTGTTAAAAAATTTAAATTAGTTTTTTTTTTATTTATACATATATATATATTTATAATTACAGGAATTTGCATTATATCGAGATTCAAAAGTTTGCTCTTAAGTTATGGGAGGTAAAAATGACAAAAAGCATCATAATCCATCATAATACAAGCCTTTATCAAAGACTGGAACCAAAGACCCCTAGTTTGTGGCGACTTTAACAGGACAAATATTCGGTTCCCATAACAACCAACACCTTCAATAGTGTATATACATAATATTTTCAGCTAATATCTCAATTAATATAAATAAATTGATATAAATAATCATCGTGCAAAAAATAGCATGCAATACTCATTCCGTAAGCGCATAACAGATCTCGGAATGCTTACGGAACTAGTATCGCAATATTATTATGTACTATTATGTTTCAAGTGGCCACTGATTTAGTTTCTCATACTTTTTGGATTTGAAAAATATGCTTCAAAATGACCTTCAAGAAATTAGTAGACTAGCTTTTAAGAATAAAATGAAAATCAAAGGCATAATCTAGGGAAAAAAGTGCAGCTTATATTCGGGTAAATACGGTATCTTCGGCAACATGTTGGCAACTTCTTCTACCACATTCCACCGTGACTCCTTAGATAAACACTCCTCTTTCAGTCACACGACAGCCCCTGGTAGAAATTTTAAAATGTGTACCAGTATACTGCTTACAGTTCGATCTCCTGATTTGTGTTTTTCAGTGAAGCCTTTGCTTGCAGTGAAAGGCACTATTTTTTCAGTCGTGAACCAATGAAAACAATTTATAATGTTTTAATGTCACCAAAATACTGGGTAATTTATGTTTAAAAAATACATTAACACAAAAGGGAAACATAATAATTATATAAGAGTTGAATTTTTACACAAAAACTTCACTTTTGGTATAGTTTACCTGTACTGGTTTCGGCGCCTTCGCAACCATTGTCATCAGTTATACTTCAACTGCCGTGGCACCCTCCCATAGACTTGGTACAAACTTTGAGATGAGGTCCTCATTGGTCGGGATATCGAAGTTCATTAGTTGGGGCAGTTGAAGTGTAACTGTTGACAATGGTTGCGAAGGCACTGAAACTAGTACAAGTAAACTACCAAAAATGAAGTTTTTGTGTAAAAATTCAACTCTTATATAATTATTATGTTATATAACTTCACAGTGATAACTTCAAATACAATTTAATATTATAAAAGGGAATGTATCTAAAACAAAGGTAACAGAGGCAAAAAAGGGGAAGTTAAAACCACATCATTTGTAGGTGGAACAAAATAATGCCCTTTCTAATTACGTATATCATGTTTCATGATGAAATAATTATATAGGCCTATATATATAATCCTTTTTAAATCTGGTCTCTACTTATAACCATCCGTTACAGTAAGATTTATAAATACTTGAGAACTTACCTCTGCTCTAACGATCCTCTCCATAATTGTATGTAGTGTTTCGTCTACTCTGCACTTCTGAACGCCTTCAAACCACTCGTTCCGATGCTCATTGGCTTTTTTAAGAGACACATCTAAATTATTATATGTCTTCTCTGCGGCTAGGTTCTGTAACACAACACAAATTCTTATCATGCTACAAGTTTAGAATGTTTAAACAGTAAGATTTACATCAATTGCAAATGTCATCAGGGATCTTATTTTATGGTGAACTATGAGGGAATTTATGTCGGGGAAACAGGGAGGGACTTTAAAACCAGAATCCGTAAACATGTAAGGGATGGTAGTGGTAAATGTTCTACTGGACTCAGCCAACATGTGATAGAAAGAAACATAACATTGGTGATAAAAAAAGGTATTCCTGGTAATGAAAACGCAAATACAGCAGCTAAATCTGCTACAGTCTTCCCACATATTGAAAACTGTTTTAATGGTACATTGGAGGACGCCAAAACATTGATCAGATCTGAAATTACGAAGCACTGGGATGAAACATGGAGATCCACTCCTTCAAACTTCAGCTCGTCCGGAAATCAGTTACTGAGCCAGCCATTCCGAATACTCTCCTCTGTAGAAGGCTGCGGATTGGCCACTTCAACCTTAGCCATGGCTATCTTATGAAGAAATCTATTAAGGATCCATGCCCGAAATGTAATGGGGATGTAACTTCCTCCCATCTTATTCTGGAATGTCCACGGTTATAGCATGTAAGGCATCTGTTAAATATCAAAGGAGACTTATACAATATATTTAAAAATGATGAAGGATGCCTTAAGGTTATCTCACTTTTCGAACTGTCACAGTTAAAATCATTCATATAATGTCAAATCAATTAATAGTTTGTCAGTAGTTGCAAATTTACTTCCAGTCCTTTTTATGTTTAATATGTTGTTGTTCTTACTAAATTTAAAGTTGCATATTATATGTTTATCTTCATACTTCACTTCTTGTAGCACTTGTTCAATATAAATGTATTAATTATTGTGGTCGCTGGAGATTCTGGCAGTTAAAAAGCGACCTTAAATAAATGAATTTAAAAAAAAAAACATTGGTGATGTAAATATTTTACGAATTGAGAATGATTGTGTAAAGAGAAAGGTCTATGCGACATGGAGTATAATCGGCACCCAGGGAATGTGTTTGAATAGATTAAAACCAGAATCCGTAAACACGTAAGGGATAGGTAGTGGTAAAAATGTTCTACTGGACTCAGCCTACATATGATAGAAAAGAAACATAACATTGGTGATATAAATATTTTAAGAATTGAGAATGATTGTGTCAAGAGAAAGGTCTATGCGGCATGGAGTATAATTGGCACCCAGGGAGCGTGTTTGAATAGATATGATGGAGATGTAGGGGAGGAGTGGTTGGCCATAACGAGGTGGTAAAATTTTCCCCATTGCCCGTGAAATGCATAGAGGAAGCGTTAAATGATATTCCAAAGGAATAGAAAGACAGATATTTTAGGAACAATGTTTTTAATTGATGGTGGACAAACGAGTTAACATGACGAAATTTAATCTTCCTTACGAGCAGTCCAGTGGGGTGTGTCACCTGAGGAAGACTCTAAGGAAGGGTTGAAACATCGTGTTTTTTTAACCTTTGTCCACTGTTTTTAGAATATTTTTAATTATATCTTTTAATTGTGTAAAGATATTTGATTTCGGTATAAAAGTATGGTCAGTTATTTTTTTCTTCAATGGTGTTTTTTCATCTACACTGACCGGCAAAAAAAACCGTTCACTTAAAGAAATTTTTAAAAATTAAGTTTGAATAAAAATTATGTAGTAGGCCTAGTGCTTGAAATAAAATTACTGCAATTATATACGTTTTTAAGATTAAAATGTAATGACACATTTCACACTTAATTCCCCATTTTTCCTCTTGCACCGTGGTGAATGGTGAGCCTAAGGTTGCAGGGACATAACGGAGGCTGCATCCATCATCAATTAGAGCAATAGCTTTGGCAACGTCTTCGAGACTGAGAGGCATAATTTCAACTAAACTTACTGACAGAATCACTTTGAAGCGAAGGGAGACAGTTTCCGTTCAGTTTGGAAGGAAATGATGCAATACAACAATGAAACACCTAGCAATATGTACGACAAGCTATTGCTTATAATCATATTGGAATCACCCTATTGCAATGTTTTTTTGGTGATAAAGTGAAGATATGAAGAATGCAGATATGCTGAATCTATAGCTAATGATCCATTAAAAATAATAATTCATCCTCACCAACAAAAATGTATAAACATCCAATCAAAATTATGTTTAATCTTAAAAGTACAACAAATTTTACAGTGAACGGTTTTTTTTGCCGGTCAGTGTATTTCCCATTCATATCATCATGGTGGAAACTCTAATTTCCTGCATCCAGTGCCAGTAACATAATTGATGAATTTAATATCAGTCTGAGGTGAATATTTAAAATTATACCTAAAACGTACCACCTTATACGAATCTCAATATACTCTATAGAAAATTTAAACATATATATATATGACTTATTTAAAAACCTAAGTATTCAATCACTTCATTGACAGCATTTACATTTATTTGAAAAACTTTGTGTCTGGCTATACCTGTGCCATACGGAAGTGATATTCCATTATTAGAAAAATCAGCTTTAAAAAAATAGTGTGTGTTATACTCACAATGACGTCAAACTTGGCGTAAATGTCTACTAGGCGACCCTCAAGATCAATAATTGGAAGAGCTGAAACTCGCCTTTCCACAAATTTCTTGAGTGCCAGAATTATGCTGGTGTCCTCACTTGCAGTCTCTATATTATCATAAGTTCCTATCTTCAGCTCGTTAAGCGTCTTATTCATATAGCTGGGTTTCGGCAGGTCATTTATCTGCAAGTTAAAAAAGAAAATCAGGTTCAAGTACAGTGAAATTTCAATACAAAGCACATCAGAAAAACAAGTTCACTAGCAGGTGTCCACGACTCTATCTGCAATTATTTACAGTGAATCCTCTCTATAACGGACACGTACGGAACCGTAAAAATCTTTCGCTATAGAGGGGTGTCCGTTCTAGAGGGGTTAAAAAATTCTGGAGTGAAATAATCTACTGTACTTACATGAGAGTGTTATACAGTAGATGAAAATCTCTTTAGTTTACACTAATTCAATACACAGATATGTTATGCTGTAGGCTTACATATTGCGAAAATCCCGAACACTATTCTGTAGTCCATTTTAGGCTTACCATCAAAATTAAAATCACACTTTTTACAATGGAATAGGCCTACACAACTGTAGTTCTGCGTGTAGTAGTCCAGCACACTATTAACATGCGAATTTTTTTTTAATGTTTGTTTGTTTTGTACACTTAGGTTTCGCGTCAAAACTAAGTCAACAGAAGAAGTTCAGTACAATACAGTATACTGTAGATATATGATTTTCTCGTCAAGTGTTCGTTAAGGGAGGTCCGAAGATGCTTTTTAAGTTGATTTTTTGTGTCCGTGTCTGTAATATAGGGTGTCCGTCTTAGAGGGGTTAATTATTATGAAGTTTCATTATAGTGACTTCTGTATCTGGTACCCTATGATCCCCAGATGGGGCGAAGGGGCCTCCAATGGAGGTTTCATTACCTATACTAATTTTGATATGCTTATTTTCCGAGAGAGGGTAGAGGGACAGGTGGTAAGCCCATCACCTCGCAACCCCCCTCTGGAAACTAAGAAATTTTGTCCAGAGGCTCTAATTTAGGCTTGGAGTTCTTTTACGTGCCGTAAATCTACGACACGGGACCCCCAGCTTAAAGTCCCTCCCGGAGGACTCCGTGCCCAGGATTTTTACGTCCTGAAAAATCCATCGACCGCGGCCGGGTTTGATCCCGCGCCCTGCGGATCTAGAGGCGGGCACGCTACCTCTAGACCACCACGGCCGACATTATAGTGACTTAGGGACCAGAAAAGTCATCCATAAAGAAGGGGTGTCCGCTATGAAGGGGTGCCCGTTAAGAGAGGTTTCACTGTACTCAACTGATTTATGTTTTGTATAAACAATTTTTTTTTAACATAAACGTGATTAAAACATTATCTTTATTAACTCTGTCATCATTATTACATAAATTGCATGAAATACATAATTTTCTTCTTAATTATATTGTTTACATAGTAAATATAAATAATAATTAAATGAACAAAATAAATCTTGTGCTATCATACAGAATTGAAACAAAATGATTAAAACGAACCAAAGATTCATGAACCTTACCCGAATCATGCAAAAACAATTAAACAATTGATAATTATATGAGAATATTATAGGAGAAAAACTCCTCCGACACTGGGACTTGAACCCAGGACCTTTGAATTGAACTCCGGCTTAGCTCAGTTGGAAGAGCATTGGTGCGAATAGCCAAAGTTCAAGTCCCAGTGTCCGGAGGAATTTTTCTCCTATAATATTCTCATGTAATGTCCAACAGAGACAATAATCTGTGGTTCATGAATGCTTATATATCTATCTTGAATTTATAATTGAAACTGAAATTGATAATAGAAATGTTAAAAACCCGGCTTTGAGGTGTATTTCACAATTAAAGTGGATTGCCCTGGGGGTAAAAGGACACAGATTCGAGTTCCCTAGCGCAAAAAAAACCCCGCATAGTGAGTTTCGTCCAAATCATTCAATGTTTTCCCATTTATGATCCCCTTCTGTATACCTATGTAAAAAAAATAAGATCTCTGCAAAAGGTAAACAAATAGCAACTGAGCAAGGCCTCCTTCAATTAATTTCATAGTTGAATATGGTCTTCTTAATAGGTGGCTTGGAATGTGCATGGAAACACTTAAGCTCAAATATTATATTAGATTCTGAAAAGAATCGCTATTAATATTACTAGAAATTGCACAGTGAAGTGTTAAAATCTGTAAAATATAAACATTGGGTATATTCAGTGGCGTACCAAGGTGGGAGTGGGGGAATGAAAATTCGAAATGTTTGAAACCACGTCTTGTGGGGTATCGTTGAAAAGCTCTTGATGAGTACTCTACAAGTCCGCCGGCGTGGTCTTGTGGTTAGCATTGCTGACTACAGATCCGTCGGCCCGGGTTCGATTCCCGGTACCTCCTCGGATTTTTCTGAGGTAGGGAGGTCTGGTAGGGGTGCACTCAGCCTCGTGATTCCAAATTGAGGAGCTACTTGATAGAGAAGTAGCGGCTCCGGTCCAGAAAACCACCATTAACGGCCGTGGGTGTCGGCATGCTGACCACATGCCCCCCCAATCCTGCCATCTGCCTACGGGAGATGACGCAGCGGTCGGGTGGTAGGCCAAGTCCCTCCAGGGATGTAGCGCCACGGAGTTTAGTTTAGTTTAGAGTACTCTACAAATCAATAACTAGTTTCTTGATAGTTATCACAAGGTGAGATTTGAATGTTTGAAAAAGTGCTCTTTCCTCTTTTTTGCAGTTATTATTGCCTAAGTACGTCAGAAGAAAACTGCAGCACAGCGACAATAAATTAAACCAAAAGCACTTTGAAATCTACCTCAGCCTGTAGGACTGCCTAAAGGGATTTTTTCAGCTAGAAATAGCTTGGGCATGGTCTCCAGAGGTTTAAAAGGCAATGCTGGTTTAACAGATACTTACATATAGGAAGAGGAATCGCAAAATGCGCTTGTGGGTGAGTATGTACAGCACATTGCCAGTGTCGGAGTCAATCACAGGCAATCGATGGATGCGGTTGTGGATCAGCGTTCGGATGGCCTCGAACAGGGATGCATCAGGGGAGATGCTGACTAGAGGCTTCACCTGGTTCTTCAGCACATCTGCAAACACAGGAAATAATACTCTAGTTCAGTTATTTATTGAACTTTCAATCTGACAATATTTTTGGAATTTTCAAAAACTTTTCTAGTGATAAAACATTCATATCGGTCCCAAATTTCCACTGAGTCAAATATAATAAAAAAAGATGTGTTTAAAATTATTACAAAATCAGTGGATAAACGTAATTATTAAGTCATTTTCTTTAAAATTTAGGGTCATTTTATAGGTTATGAGTGAAAAACTGGCAGAAACATGAATGTTATGCACTATTGAAGCATCAGTTTTTGGTAATACATTTCGAATGTCAAATCAATTGCAGGAGGTTTTGCCTATTTTTGTCAAAATTTTGAAATAAAAGCATCATGATTTTTTCAATGTATCGCATGAAATTATCAATTGGTTTGATTCTGTGAGCTCACCCTGGGCGATTCGTTTGTTAATGATTTCAAGGCATGCAGATATCTGAAATTTTCAACACAGACGTACGAGGGATAATGGATGTAGACCCTAAATAGACAAACATTGATCGATTTGGATGGAACTCACTATGCAGGGATTTTCTGGGTCAAGGAACTCGAATCCGTGGTTGTTTTTCCCAAGCTGCACTTTCTAATCGTGGAATTCACTCTAAAGCCGGATTTTTAGCTGTTTCATTATAATTAGAAATCAATTAGTTTAGGAATGATTCGCAAATAAGTGCTAATAAATTTAATGTTTTAATTATTCTTGCTCTGAATTTTGAATCTTCAAATTAATTACCATGGGTGAAGACGCGGGCACCTGCTGGTATAATAGTATAATACAATACGTCTGTAATAAGTTAATAATCTCAGTTGTACAGCACATTACTTTATTGTGCCGGTTTGTGATTTTAAAGACATTTGTACTTCAGACATTCTAGTACCAAAACATCTGCAGAAATTCAGAGGAAAATCTCTCTCGTTATGGGAACAGCAGAGATATAAGTGAACCCTATTTTTTGCTTTACCTGCAATTATACAATAAATTCTCAATTATCCATGGGTGGATTATCAGTTTTGCGCTGAACATGTAAATACAGAAAACTTTTGCTTGTTGAGTCATAAAACACCCATATTGGTCCTGAATTCCACTGTGTCAACCACAATTAAAAGAATTTTTAAAAAATTATTTCTAAAACAGTGGATAAAAGCTAAAACGACGTTTCGACTCTTCCCTAGAGTCTTCCTCAGGTGGCATACTAGTTAGTATGGTGTGTCACCTGAGGAAGACTCTAGGGAATAGTCGAAACTTCGTGTTTTTTTAACTTTTATCCACTGTTTTAGAAATAATTTTTAAAAACGCCTTTTGTTGTTGAGTCATATCCGAACTTGTAGGTTCCTCCTGTAGTGAAGTTGCTGCAGATACAATTTTAGAATACTATACTTATGAGTTGAGATATGTGCTCCTTGCGACCATTTTAAAACGATACTACTTCTGGCAAATTTACAATATTAATTTAAAATTTTACTATTCTATTAACACAGTATTAAAAATGAACTGAGCTCAATATTGATACTCCTTAAGGGCTAAGGACATTGAAATATCGAGAACCCATCTCTAGTGCTTGACAGATTCTCTACTCGCTTTGCTAGAATAGTTTTCCATGAAATGTTTTTTTACATTATGTGATCTTTGAGCATTCATTAATACAGCAAATTAATATTCTACAACGAAATCCAGATATATCGAGACTGTATTATCAGAGACAAGGTTTCTTAATGTTTGTTACAACTGCAGGGTTGGCAACCTCTTGTCTGGTTCTGGGAGGTCATGACCTGCTTAATGGGTCAGCAAACTCAGTGTGCTTCTGTTCCGCTTGTGATAAGTTATAAATAACAAGAGTGACATAATAATGCACAGAGCAGTGTGTGTCTATTACAGTGTTACAATTTGTCACAAAATTTAAGAGCGTATCATACTAGATGTTCTGTGAACAGCAGACCTTATACAAAATAAAATCTGATGTGAAATTCACATAACTTCCTCTGCCCCAATAAAAGTTAAGGGTCATTTCAAAAGTTCTGCACACTGTAAGATAAAATTAAAGAAAATAATTTATTTTGCAAAATACCTTTACAGGCCTTCAATATAATCCTCATTCTTACTTATGACAGCTTCCCAACATTTTGGCAAATTTTGTGTTCTGGATAGGGCACCTTCATTGTTGAGCTGTCTGATTACTCCGGTCACCTCACTGGAAGCATAATCAATTCTAACAAAACTTTTCCAAGTCTATGGAGAAGAAAGACTTCCCCACCCATCATACAGTCCTGATTTTGAGCGCACCAGACCTTGATTTGTTTCCCAAATTGAAGGAACCACTCCGTGGAAAAGGTTAGTAAAGAAATATTTGACTAAAGATGACACTACAGGTTCAGAAAAAATGGTGATTTTTTGTCTGCATCAGAAAAGTAGGATTCAGAGTCACTCAAGATCTAGAGGTCTCATTAGGGTCCAAGAGAAAACAGTGTCAGAGGCTCGTTAAGTGTCCTAGAGGAAACAGCGTTTAGCTATAATGCTCCTGCTCATAAAAAATACTTACTGCGCCAGGTGTCTAGCTTGTGTTCCTCAAGTTCTTCCATCGTCACGGAGGGGGAGGTATAGTACATCTGTAGGATCTTGATGAAGTCTGTTATCGTCAGCATCCCCACAAACTGCTGACGTTTCGAATCCCACAGTGGGGCCGCTCTCACACCTGTAAAGTACATAATCCTTTAAAATCATAATATAAGTAGTCAATAACGAACACACATGAGAATATTATAGGAGAAAAATTCCTCCGACACTGGGACTTGAACCCAGGACCTTTGGCTATTCGCGCCAATGCTCTACCAACTGAGCTAAGCCGGAGTTCAATTCACAGCGCCAGAAGGAACCTCTCTCCTATGACTGATTGTCCTAATGATCTACTTCACAGACAGACAAGTTATGTCAAAATTGATCCTACTTCAGCGTGAATTGATCTCAGATTGATGTTTATACAACAAAAATTTCCAAGTTCAGCGTGAGTAATCAGTTTTACTGAGATCAGTTTAATCTCTGATCTCAGATCAAACTGTTTATACAATTTGCCCTAAGTAAGTTAACTTATTTTGTGAAATATCCACCAAAATAGAAGGAAGTTAATACCAAGTCAGCCATTTAATTTCACCAAAAAAATCAGGATCCTATGCAATATCCATGACCAATTGTAATGCCGTCAACATGAAACACGATACTGTTGTCATTAATTACACTATCGACGGTTTTTTTTGGGGGGGGGGGAGGGGGATGAGAAAAGCAAACTCTAATCCAAGTTCAACCTTACAAGTTGTACATCTGCACAATTAAAAATAATTGGAAGTGGCACTAATTTAGAATTTAACAGTCTGTTGATATAATTGCGATACCAGTTCACAGTATTAGGTATAGTTCAGCACTGCAATTAAGCCATTACTGCTAACTGCTTATAGTGTGGAACAGTACCTTTGCGGTATTTCTTCTGATGTCATTAAATTTGTAATTTGATAATGCCTGCTACAGAGGAAATGTGTTTCACTCTGAAATATGGTGATCACTGATCACTTTTCAGCATAAATTTAAGTTTTCAGATCTCCTGAATGCAAAAATACTTTTTCCAGAAGAAAAATATTAAAAACTTAAATGAAAAGAAATTTTAGGCTAATTTTGCTGGAAATTGAAAATTACAACAAAAGGTGGTCCAATAAACTTAGCTTACCATTATACACGAGGGCGAAGAAAGCTTTCTTTACGAGTAACTGCGTGTCAAACACGACGAGTTTGGCGCTTGTTGGGATCAGGTCATAGCACTTGTGGAACTTGAAGAACTTAACAAAGATCTGGCTCTCATCTTCCTCTGAAACACACAGAAGTAGAAAAAAATTATTTTATTATGCTACAGAAGAGAGGAAGTAATGGGCCATTCAGATAGAAACTTAAACGCAAACTTTAGCACGGCATTGAGCATTCGCAATGAAAACATAAACGTAGGTAACAACCAATCACAAACGAGAACGTGAACAACTGATAAAATGACTGCAGCAGACGAAAATACTTTCATGTTTCTATTAAACATATGTAGGCCATTAAAAATTGAAATCATACAAGCGTATGCAGGCACATAAAAATTAACAGAATATTATATGGGCTGTATTTAATACTGTAGTTCATTTCTTGGGGAACTAATTTTCATATATTTTCCTTCAATGCCGCATCTTTATATAATGGATGCCATTTATCATAACCAGGAGTTTCTCATTCATAGAATACTTCTTGGCTACTTCCACTTCCGTCTCCTGTTCTGTTCTCTGATTGGTTGTATCATTATTTTTCGCATAAACGTAACGCAGAAGCTTGGTGTTTGCAAGCTACTACGTTACGTTTAATTTTACATTTAAATTTCACGTTGACGTGATGCATTGTGAATGGCCACATTGAAAAACATGGCCCCAAACTTCTATGTTTACGTTACGTTTACGGTTAATTTTCTATCTGAATGGCCCATAATACTATTATGAAGACAAGTGAAAAACAAATCCTACATCTATGAAAAGGTGTGTGAAAGCAAGATGGTTAAAATATTACTTTCCCTATGGGAAGAGTTGCTCCAGATTATTAATCCGTATCTCATTACAGAGTGGAAATATGCAAAATCAGGGTGTCCACCAAATAATGCTGATGAAATTCCCGACTTATTCCCTGCTTTTCATTGATCATTTCAGAAATTCCCGACCAAAATATGATTATGAAGCACTTTCTAACAACTGCGTAAGAAAAATTATAGGATTATACACACTTTAAATAAGAAAAACTTTTAGCACTTAGGCTATAACAGATACAAAAGTAAGGAACAGTAAAATAAATTAAATATACCTTCATATAGGCCTATTATTGTCTAGAAGTCTTTTTGATCCCACTTTTTTTTTTCAGCAACTTAATTTGTTAATGTAGAGCAGCTGCAGCTTTTTCGGACTCGAAGAGTCTAAGGGTGGCGTGCACCATCCAGGAGTAAATCTTACTAAAGTAGTAAATTTAAGACGGAGACCTGGAGTATACAAGAACCAGTACATCTGTCTCACTCTTAAGTCATACTAATGTATGTGCTAGAGTGAGACAGATAAACCGGTTTTTGTTACGTAAGGTTCCCTTCCTAAATTTACTACTTTAGTGCTACTCTTTTAGTAACTTACTCTTTTAGTTGGTGTTGGAGAGCTCAATTGATAGTTACTTCTTTAGTTGTTACTAAAGTAGTAAGCGATTTTTACTAAAGAAGTAGTCGAATTCTGCGCAGAACAGAGCAGAAACGTTAGTGCAGCGCAGCAGAACACGTGCATTTCAATTGCCAGTATTATTCAAGTGCCAGATAATGAAAAGGAAAGGTTCGCTGAAACAATGAATATGAATTTGGGTTGTTCCAAATATTACTAATGACAATCTTCATGTTTTAAAATAGGTCTAATAGTAATGTTTTATTCATTACTAATTTTAATTCCTTCAATTGAGTATTTTCAGTTTAGTAGCCTACGTATGGGTACTGTGATTACAATTTTTGTGCAACCTATTTCTGTATTATAATGCAAACAATTGGAATTTCCAGTTGATTTTCATAATTGATTCACTGTCAATATTATAATTATTTCTCTCATAATAATAATAAAGTTCTAAAATATATTAAAATATTTATACTTCCTAAAGTTACATATTCTTCCCCAAAAACGATAAATCAATTATTCTATAGTTGTTTATCATAAATCTCACTATAATGAATTATTAATACTTATTGACTGTTTAACAATATTAATAAGAAGTATTACACAAAATCATGAAAAAGGGGGGATAAAAAGGATAACAAAACTAATAATGGGCATTATGTTTCTGTCCTTTTTCAAATGCACAGAACATTTACTTAAAAAATATTACCTTATAAAAATAATAATATTACAACTGAGAAATGTAATATTTAAACAAAAAATGGCGGTAAAATATTTCGGAAGCTATGAACTCCAATAATAATTATGCAGATGGTTGTGTGTTTAAAAATAATTTCAGTGACTACTTCTCTAGATCCTGTGCAGCTTCAACCTCCGGGCCCCTCCTTAAAATTTTCTTTCGGCACTCATGTTGGCATTTTTTTTCTATATAGTTTATAATGCTTCTCACTTTCCTGTCCACAGGGTTAATTAAATAGTTAGCAGCATACTATAGACCTGCAGCATCTGTTATAGTTTATTCCCAAACATGAAAGTCTCGTCTCACTCCACCATTCGAGACTTGGGGAGTCTTTAAGGAATGGTTTTACAATGTGTCCCCTTCTCAATGTACGCTAATCCCAGAGTCAGTCAAATTTTCTTCCGATGTGGCCTGTTTGGACATTTTTACACCTGGGTTAGAAAAAAGGACATATTATTCATTAACACTGCGGGTGCAACTATTGAACTTTTAGCTCTTATAATTATTATTATAATCTGGCATTCGCAATGTTGTGCTTTAAGTTAAGCTATAGAAGTGTAATGTAATAAAATTAATTTAAAATAATTACATTAAATCTTTAACAATCAGAATCACCTATTGTTCAGTAATTCTATGGTCAAGTAGCAGGGGGAAGTGTTTTCTGGGTAGCTCCAAGAACGGAGGCTTTCATTTATTGGAATGTACTATACCTCGCCGATATCTGTATCCATATGATTAGCTTGAAATACATCGTCGTTTTCTGACCCAAAGTTAGGGAGAACTGCAACATCTAAAGGCCGATCCAGCTAGGAAGATATTTAAGAGCACATGAGCTCCTTGTACCGTGCAATGCAAACGTCCCTTCCACTCACTCTTCCCCTCACCTTTGGTGGACGTCTTCCTAGTTGGATCGCTCTCCGCAATGATATTTCCACATTTGACTGGCTGAAATCACATGGATGTAGCGAGAATCTGTAATCGTTTCTTCCAAACGCCAAAATTTCATGTAAGGATTTATGAGCTTAATTATTTACGTTATTAAATGCCCTACTAGGTATGGTTCGCTTAATATTTATTAAATCACCTGCCACAACTCTCATTTTTGGTATACAACCTTCTTCATCTCAATAACTTATCTAAGTTTGAACTATGTAATCCATTTAATGTGATATGTAACTCATACCTCACGCAAATGCCACAGAACACACTTACTCCACAACTTTACTCCACCCCCTGAGTAGGAGTAAATATTGGCCTTATTTACTCCACAACTTACTACGTTAGTAACGTACTCCGTGTTGGTGCTCTCCATCACTTGTGGAGTAAGTTCATTTACTCTGGGAGTAAATAAAATTTTTACTTCTTTAGTACATTCCTCTATGTTGAAAGCCGCCGAGTTTAGTTTACTCCTGGTTGGTGCACGCCGTCCTTACTAAAAGAGTACGGTTACTAAAAGAGTAGCTTACTAAAGTAGTTAGAACTAAAGAAGTAAGGCTTACTAAAAGAGTAAATGGCATGAGTTTGGTGCACGCCACCCTAAGAGTAGTTTACTTTTCTTCCCTTCTAGTTCGGCTTTGCAATTTTTCGAATTTTCCCGGATATTTTAACAAATTCATTGACTTTTCCCGGATTTTCCCGACCATACGGAATTCCCGGCCTTTTCCCGGATTTTCCCGACCAGTGGACACCCTGAAAATAGGCCTATGCCTTGTCATTCACAATCCAGAACAAAATGAAGCAAATCAAAACAGCAATTCCTAGCAAAGTTGTTATGCATTCAACACAACTCTTCTGATTGTAAAACAAAAGAATAAATAGTTCTGAAGTCAGAAAAAGTTGTTCTTCACTTCCTCCTGAGAAGCAAGACAAATTTAGTAGCTTGTTCACGTCACTTGAAAGTAATGTATTTTCTTTTCTGAGTTGGCAAATTCCATCCACACAAAAGGACTCTACAAATTGCAGGCTCCATTCACTGGAAGATCACGGAGAGGGGAGTGCTGGTAAATGAAAATGAATTATTCCTCACATCTATTTACAGTCTTACTAATAATCCAGTTGTAACATTTTCACCAGGAATATACACAGCTGAGGAGAAAAAGTGTACTAATAATCCTTGCATAAGGCTGAATGTGTGCAAGTGTACTAATAATCCTTGCATAAGGCTGAATGTGTGCAACGCTTTACACAGCCTGGCCCCCTTGTATAAACTTGACGTAAATAATCAAGATGGCCGATATCCGTAACAGCCGGTCGTTTCGTAGATGTCTGAGATTGAATTTTGAGGCTATGCATATTCTGAGCTGCTTTTGCGGAATTATAAACATTGTTCCTTGTTTGCGGGACATATTTCCATACTTGTACCCATGATTACAGCTTTCTGAAAACAACATAATGAAATACTGAAACTAGAATTACTGTCTGAAGACGACGCATCGCTGTTTGCCCGCTGCTCCAACAGATGGCGTTCAGCAGTCCCTTCATAGCCAGGGGCTAGTAACGTCACGACTAGAGTGACGTGTTTGATGACGTTGAACGTCCAAACCCTGTATAAACCTCGGCAGTTACACTGCGTTTATTGGTAATACGGCGTATGTAGAACTTTTGCGCAAAACAACCAAACAACCGTTCAACGCAGATTTAAGCAGCTTTTATTAGTAAGGCTGTTAATCTCTGAGCTCATTGCCACTAATTTACTGTTTTTCGTTTTGCAGCATCTTAACTGTTTACGTCAGCTGCAAGTTATAATTCAAGACTAGTGTTTAACCTCAATGTCTTGATACGTCAATCTATTTTCATTTTTACTGTGCTGGATCATTTCATTCTTTCTTCTTAACCATACAATGCTTTATGAGTTTGCAGCAATTTTTACTGATTCTTATTAGTTCGTACTTTCATTTTATCCACAGTCAGCACATTTAGAGGTGCTATTTAAAATCCTCGTGCAAAGGAATTCAATAAAAGAAGCTTTATGAATGTAAGCCGGTACAGTAAATTAAAATTGGTACAACTGCTGAATTCAAGTTAGTGGAATGTAAAACAATGTATCGCTGCGCTGAAACATGGGTTTAATTTTGGAATAAGGGGTAGAGCACTATCTTCTTATCATTACAATTTTCCTTCCTGGAACTGGAAACATCGTTAAATATACTTACTTTTGTTCAAGGAATTGATTAAGGGGTGAAATTAGTCGTTTTTAGAACTTGATCTTATTTTTACCCATTTCAATCCATTAATTTTTATTACGCTTGAAAGACTCCAACCATATTAAGGTTCTGAGCAAAGAAGAAAAACAAACTACGAAGCAGGATGACCAACTGTCCATCTTGCATTAAGGTAAGTAGTGGCAGGTAGATTGTACTTTAGTGGAAGTTAGGTTAGGTTAGGTTAGGTTAGGTTAGGTTGGTTATGTTAGGTTATGAAAAATGATATTAGTTTAGTAGGGCATAACTGAATTCACATGTTTTGAAAATGTGCTGTATTAAGTCTCCTATTAAGTTTGTCGTGTTGGTCAACCTGTTTACCCAGGTAATATGGCCGTCAGTTGTATGATTTTATCATGAATTGCGTATTTTAAGGTAAGGGAATTACAAGATGTGTTCTTATATATTAACAAATCTCGCACCTAATTATAATCCTTGCACCGAGGGACACAGTTTTGACATTGTTTCTTTGAGTAAAATTTAAAATTGTAATGCTAAGAAGATAGGGCTGGACCCGGAATAAGACTTATACAATAATGTATTAAGAAAGCAGCCAGTTATAAATAACATGAATGTGAATAGTTTTAAGAATAGAATAAGATATATTATAAAATAGTTATTCGAAAATAGTTCTTATTTTCTTTATGTATTTTATAAGTACTAAATGTTAACAGTAATGACATTTTATGTTTTATGTTCTCTTGTGATTTATGTTAGTTTTTGTTTTGTGATGTTTGCATATGTGTGTGTGTGTGTGTATGATATTGCTGTACGTTTTAAGACTGAACTGCACCCGAGCCCGAGCATTCTGCTCTATCGGGTGTTTATCACTTGTATAAAATTGCATTTGTTTTTTTGTATTTGTATAATATTTGTATTTGTATGATATAATAATATATTTGAAAGACAAAAATATGCTACCGGGAATTAAATTCCTCCCCTTCCCCGTTATTCTGTGAAGGCCTACAACAGTGCAGAAACTGGTTATGTTCCTCCATTCTAAAAAAAGATGGATAACTTAAAAGATAATCTTATTATAAGATTGAACCAAAATGAAAAGCAGTAGGAATACAATGCTTACCCAGGGTTCATCCTTATCTACTCTTATACAATTCAACGGCCCTAAATAGCGTGCTTGCTCGCTCGCCCGCTTCGTGAGACATCGGGTATACTCGGCGATGTTCGTCTCTCGCAGTGTAAACTTTCATGACGACTACAAAATTAGGAAAACCGTTTCTTTATTATATAAGGCCTAAGTGAAATGAACACAATGAACAAAAATTATAATTTTATTTTTACTTACAATTTTCATAGCTCTGAACCACAAACATTTTTAATAATCTACCAGTGTAAATTTCTTAAAAATCCTTGGAGTCAATGAATAATGGCGGGCGAAGGCGGGGCACCAGCAGTAAAATATTGTTGGTTTAACTCTTGTAATATCGCTGATAATAATAATCCAAACAAACCATTCCTTCCCTTGAAACATTATATAATTTCTGAAAACTACGCTGAATTGATCAAATAAAATTCACATCATATTCATGTCAATAAACAGTTGAGAAACAATACGTATTATGTGTTCACAGGTCCCTTTGGAACTGCATAATCGATTCTGATATAGTTTTCCCAGGGGGCGCTTTCTAATCGTAGAATGTACTCTGAAGCCGGAATTTTAGCTGTTTCATTAATATTATTAATGGCTTAGTTTATGAATGATTCGCGTGCAAGTGTTAATAAATATAATGCTTTAATAATTATTATACTCTTAATTTTTAATTTGTAAGTGAATTATCGTGGGCGAAGCCACGGGCACCTTCTAGTCATTTACACTCTAAGCCTTAATTGAGAAAATAGGTCAATTAAATATAAAATAATTGGACCTCCCGAATGCGAGTCCTAGACTTTACCATCTCGAATTATTTATTATTAGCGACCTTTAATGAAGTATGGAGAACTGTGATGGCTAAATTAGATAATATTCATGAACCACGTAAGAACTGTTATGGAATTGGCACTAGACAAGCTAATTTCCTCGCGTCTGCACTTCGGGCACTACGCCACTGCACGTCAGTTCGATTCCAGATGCAGGCCCCACATGTGCTCAAGGTTAAGTTCGCCATTAAAATGCCTGCCGCAGCGCGATGTTGTTTTGTTTGTGCGGGATAACCTGCTTTGCAGACAAAACTGGCACAAGTCTAATGTAAACAAAGTGTCAAAGTACGCTTTCGCATCAAGCGAGTTACGAAAATCAAACAACTCGTTTGTTCCTCTCCTCTGGATTTTAGTTCCACGCTATTATTTTCAAAACTGACGTCACCTTGCCAAATCTGCCTTGATTATTGGAATAAATTTATCAATAAGATAAAGGAGTTCACTCGACTTTCAATTGCACAGCCCAACTAAAAAAGAACTTTTTGTTTCGTGTCTCAGATGTTTTACCGGATTTTGGCTATACTTAGTGTGCTTAATCCAAATACGTAAACAGTTTTCTCTACAGCTCTACTTTTATATAGACTTTATTCGTGAACTCTTAGTCTAGCGAAACAAAATCTTGCTTGATAATCAGGCTTTAAAACTTAGTGCCCGATCGAATAATGTTAACAGCAACCGTACTGTACAGACTTTGCTCGGCGTACGCCCTAGCTACCATATGCTAGTTCACGTGATAGTAAACAAACCGTAATACATATATAGGAAGACCACAAAATAACTTCTCATTATCTACTCTCACATTACAAGCATGCAAAACGATACTTTCTCCTGTTTGTGTCCCTCCCAAATGTTTCAATATATGTTTGCGATTTAGAACACTTTACTTTCGGCATGCCGAACACGTATTATAAATTTAAACACGCACAATGACAAGGTACACTGTTGACCAATTTGAGAGGCATCGTACCACAAGCGCATTCACTTCTCAGTACTACTATCAATTGCTGTCTTATCAGCCTACGCAATCAACCCCCACCCCCTATACTCAGGTTGTTGGTAACCGGAATCAACTCCCTCTCTGGGTTCGGGCACTAAGTTTTAAAGCCTGTTGATAATATAGCTAGTGAAGGTTCTTGACCATACTTTGGACATGTAGGGCAAAATCTGTACAAAGTGCAGAAAAACTAAAAGCTGGATTATTTTTTTGGTCCTCAAATTGACTCCTCATAAGTCATAAACGACCGTACAGTATGTGATAATATCAATTTTTTGAAAGACCCCATGTTATATTTTTATTGTAATGTTAATGTAACGTTAGTGTGTTTCTTCTTTTCTTCACATGATTTAGAAGCTACAAATAGGCACTGTTTTTTATTTATATCAAACGTAAAACGGGATAATAAGCATAATGCCGGTCGTCGACCAAGAGCTAACGTAAGCTAAGTTAGTATAGGTTAGCTCGAATACAGTGCGGGATTTCATATGTAGTTGTGCCGACGAAACTACATATGAAATCCGCCACAACTACAGATGAAGTCCCTCACTGCATGTGAGCTAAGCTAAACTAACTTAGCTTAGCTCTTGGTCGACAACCGGCATAATGGTAATAGGCTACCATATCTCACAAACTAAAGCTGATAGGGAAAAACTAATGGCACATTTGGCATCAGTGACCTAAATATACCCAAGAATAGGTATAAATTCTAAAGCACCAAAATGGCTGTTGGTCTGTGTTTTCTAAATATTTAGTTGTCTATATATATTTCTAAATATAACATGGCGTAAGCTCTACTCTATTGACACTTACAACGTAAATTAAATCAATTACCAATAAAAAGAATTAAAAAATCTTGTGTGAAACATAACTTCCTCTGTCCAAATAAAAGTTTTGCCACTAAATTTAATATGACATTCTTTTAATGTAAATTGGTTGTAAAAATGTAAGATAATGTCGTTACCACATCGCATCCCCGAAGGATACACATTACACAACCCAATAGAATCCGCTTAATTCATTCCCTTTCTTTCTTTACCGTAAGCATAGCCAACAATACATCTTTCTCACTCCACATTCTGATATAGAATAAAATCAGGTAAACTGATGTAACAAAGTGCCAGTATGTTTTTTTTAATCAGTTATGACTGCAATTATGATATGCAGAATGTGTGTTTTTTTTAAATTGATTTCCAAGTTAAGCTCCAGATTTATTCATTAAGCAGGGCTTACGGAAGAAGAAAGGCTTACCATCTCGGCCACCTGGGTCATTTTAACGGTCTAGTTGGATAAGCGCATGTAAATCAATATGTTTTTTGTCATAGCTACCTGTATTTTAATTTCCAAGGCCTTATAAGATCACAGTAAAACAATAGGCTATGTTGTCAAGATAACTGATTTTCATTTTTTTTATAAATTCTTTCGAATACGTATATTACCATAAAATAGACACTAAATTGAGCATTACTCCGAAACAGGTCAACCGATTTTATCCATTATGAATAGACGTCTTCCCATGGACATTATAAATGTGTATACCAAGTTTCATAAAAATCCGGTAAAGCGTATTTGAGTTACCGCGTCTTTAAAATATACACTAAATTGGGTTTTACTCCGGTACCGGTCAACAGATTAGGTTCAAATTCAATAGGGCACTTCTTATGGACGTCATAAATGGGTATACCAAGTTTCATGGAAATCCGATACAGCGTATTTGAGTGATGGCGCCTTTCTATTATAATCTATTAAAATAGGCACTAAATTGGGCATTACTCCGGTACCGGTGAACCGATTTGGTTCAATATCAATAGGGTTCTTCCCATGGACATTATAAATGTGTTTTCCAAGTTTCATGAAAATCCGAAAAAGCGTATTTGAGTTATGGTGCGTACAGACACACGGACAGACGGACAGACAGACGGACAGACATTTTTTCGTCCACCACACAATCTCATAAAGTACCATACTGGCACTTAATAAGAGGCCGTGAAAGAGCGCGTATTCAGTTGTTTCAACCTGATATTAAGCTTTATTCTTCACCAGGCAAAACTGAGTTTCCACAAATAGTGGGTGGCTTATAAGCACCATTCAGTTAATTTTTTTCGGGAAAAAAAAGTTTCAAATATGTTTTATATCAGGATAAGCACCTCATTTACAAAATTTAAACAAAATCGTTAACGCCGTTTTCGAGAAAATTACGAAAAACGAAATTTTCTCCACATAATGTGATATTAAAAGGAAAAGAAAGTCGCCAGCAATCTTCGTGCCACATTCCTAAGAGACATCTAACCCTAATTTTGTTTTCTTACGATTTTTCGTTCTGGAGTTAGGCTATTCAGACACACTCACACACAGTGGCGTAGCCTGAAAATAATTTTGAGGATGGTCAAAAGTCCGGGGGTTTGGAGGCTCACCTCGGAATTTAAAAAAAAAATACTGATCTAAAGAAAATCACATTTTACGCTAAATTAGCACTGAAAAAGTAGTTAATCTGTTTACTATACTCTTAAGACAAGCCAACTTAAACAATAAATCGTTACCTAAGTTATAACACTAATTGCTATTTATAAGAAAAGTTAAATAAAACCTGAAACAGTAGAAATAATAGGCCTACATTTACAAATTCAGTATTTTATTATTAAATAAAATAATTAAATATTTGACAAAATAGAGCTTGAATAACATAAATATAATTTTAGGTTTTGTTTTCGGGGGAGGTCCGGACCCCATGAACCCCCTTCCCTACGTCACTGACCACTCACATATATACCAACATAGAAATAATATTTTTGGATTCAGTGAACTCAAAACGTGTATTTATGTTAAAAACTCAACTTCGAATTTGTCGAACACAATACTTCTTATACTTAGTTAATAATACTGTATTAGAACTCATAAAAATTCATTAGTTAATAAAATCCTGTTTCGTAGAGATATGAACACTACTCATAAAATCCCTTCACTAATATTATTTGTTCATTAGTCAGCTGATTGATATGAAGGTCTGGATTGTTGTTTGTGTTCTTTCCCTTCTTAGACTTTTTGTCAATACTATTTCAAAGCAGCACGGCCTACATATATATTCATAATAACTACCTCTAAGAAATGAATAAACCTGCCAGGCACTTATTCAAAATAGATTTATGTACTAAAATCTAACCTCAAATCTTAAAAACTTGTTTTGACAAAAATTTCCTTTGATAGTGTATGTAAGCTTTTTCTAAATTGATAATTACATCAGAGTGATTAATTTTCCACAAATTTAAAATCACAAAATCTGAATTACATGGGTTTGAGAATAACTTATTAGCCCAAATACACTTGTAGAAAAGCACCTAATATTATTAGTAAATTTTATTAAATTCATATGTTTGTTCCATAAGATTATAGGCTATTCTTGGCCTAAAATTCCTTGGTCTGCGAGCATATACTTCTTCATCACTGTTACTTGAATCAGAGTCAGCCATTTTCTTGATTTTCACAGCTTTGATGTCACAAATTCAACCTCTCTGCTAATCTTATGGGAGAAAATTCACTCATAGAAAAACAACTAATATTACGAGCAAATTCTATTACCATTGGTGTGTATGAAACAGTTCACTAATAAATAATACGTCATTTAGGCCTACTAATAATTTAGGGCCATGAACTCATAACTAATAATATTAACTAATATTCTTATGAAACAGAAGACTAATAAAATTAACTAATATTATTATGTTTTTGCTAATAATATTAGTGTAAAGGTTCTATGAAACAGGGACCTGGATTGTTGTTTGTGTTCTTTCCCTTCTTAGGCCGGTATTCATAGTCGGCGACTTAAGAACCGACTTTATAAAGCTGAACTTATTTGACAAGTCGACTTATATGTTTTTCGTATTCATAGTCTTCTTTAAAGTCGTACTTTATTAAGTCTGACTTCATAAAGCTCTACTTATTCTACATACTAAAGTCGAACTCAGTAATATGAAAAATCACGCGTTCACTGCCATAACAATTGAATTAGCCAATCGCGTTTAAGATTTTTCAGATTTCGAGTAATGCAAAGCCATCTGGTTACGTATTTCGCTTTTGTGATATAAAAATACAGACGGCCCTGTGCATTGTAAACAAAGAATTCAATTCATCCGGTCATATTATGCAGCGTGTAAGTAAACTGACCAATAGTTTCTTGAGAATATTCTGTGTATATATTAGCTTGGAGATCGTTCAGAAGTAATACCGGTACGCTTATGTATTTACTTCGATATTAATTATTGTTTTACTGTGATTCAAAACAGATTAGGAAGTTTGGGCTGATATGAAGTGCCAGTAGAGAGAAATGCTGATGAAAGATAGGCGACTGATATTTCCAGAATTGTGTCTTGTTGAAATTAAATCCCGTTTTAAATTCATTGTCACTGTAGAATTTGAAAGGATTCATCATCTTTCTCAAATAACGCTTTGGGGTGCGAGTTTCTTCTAATATCTCGCCCAGATCCTCAAAATTACTATTCATGGTTCTGGCTTAAACTGAAATAAGTCAGGGGGACCCTTGACTTGATAAAGTACGACTTATTTCGACAAATAAGTCGTACTTTAGTGACTATGAATAGCAATAAGCTCGACTTTGTCAAGTCTGACTTTATAAAGTAACTACGTCATAAGTCCGACTTATTTGTGTCAGAAACTCAACTTAAGATGAGATTAAAGTTCGACTTGGATATAAGTTCGACTTATTGCGACTATGAATACCGGCCTTAGAGCTAGTTATTATTTGTTACATTTATGAAAATATATGTAGGCCGTGCTGCTTTGAAATAGTATTGACAAAAAGTCTAAGGCCGGTATTCATAGTCGCAATAAGTCGAACTTATATCCAAGTCGAACTTTAATCTCATCTTAAGTTGAGTTTCTGACACAAATAAGTCGGACTTATGACGTAGTTACTTTATAAAGTCAGACTTGACAAAGTCGAGCTTATTGCTATTCATAGTCACTAAAGTACGACTTATTTGTCGAAATAAGTCGTACTTTATCAAGTCAAGGGTCCCCCTGACTTATTTCAGTTTAAGCCAGAACCATGAATAGTAATTTTGAGGATCTGGGCGAGATATTAGAAGAAACTCGCACCCCAAAGCGTTATTTGAGAAAGATGATGAATCCTTTCAAATTCTACAGTGACAATGAATTTAAAACGGGATTTAATTTCAACAAGACACAATTCTGGAAATATCAGTCGCCTATCTTTCATCAGCATTTCTCTCTACTGGCACTTCATATCAGCCCAAACTTCCTAATCTGTTTTGAATCACAGTAAAACAATAATTAATATCGAAGTAAATACATAAGCGTACCGGTATTACTTCTGAACGATCTCCAAGCTAATATATACACAGAATATTCTCAAGAAACTATTGGTCAGTTTACTTACACGCTGCATAATATGACCGGATGAATTGAATTCTTTGTTTACAATGCACAGGGCCGTCTGTATTTTTATATCACAAAAGCGAAATACGTAACCAGATGGCTTTGCATTACTCGAAATCTGAAAAATCTTAAACGCGATTGGCTAATTCAATTGTTATGGCAGTGAACGCGTGATTTTTCATATTACTGAGTTCGACTTTAGTATGTAGAATAAGTAGAGCTTTATGAAGTCAGACTTAATAAAGTACGACTTTAAAGAAGACTATGAATACGAAAAACATATAAGTCGACTTGTCAAATAAGTTCAGCTTTATAAAGTCGGTTCTTAAGTCGCCGACTATGAATACCGGCCTAAGAAATGAATAAATCTGCCAGGCACTTATTGAAGATAGCAGGAGACTTATGTAGTTCTGCAGTTTATGAAACAGTTTACTAATAATATCAGCAATATTTACTAATAATTTCTTGCCATGAACTCATAACTAATGTAATTAGTAGACTTCGAACTTTTAGGTCGCTAAAAAAAAAAAATTTGGAAAATAGGTTCTAAAAATCGTAAAATAGTCTCTTATAAAATCGTTTAAGTTGCCAATTTTCTGAAGTATCTCAATTGCAATGCAGAATATTACATTTATTGAAGTCACCATTAATCAATAATCATGATAAAACACAGACATAGGCCTATGGTACACAGAATTATATAGACCTATTACTAGGGTCTGTATTACTACCATAACAGTGAAAACCTAATCCCTGCACCCAGAAGCTAAGCATATTCTAGTATATTCAACCCCTTGTATCGCTCAGAGATCCAGAGAATTACTTTATATATATTATATATACTGGATATGGGACTCGGGAGAAAAACACTACATTTTCTTGGGAATTGCAAGGAATTTTTCTACTGAAGACGAAACATTCCTTACTATTTAACCACGTCATAAATGTGTCATGTACTGCACATTCCGAGCCAAAAATTTAGTACGAACTGAAAATAAATGCTAGAATTTATAACAAAAAGTAACTTATTTTGAATGTTAGAGGAAAAGCAAGCAAAAAGGTAATATTAGGCTCTAACGTAAAAATAGGCGGTTTTAGGTCGTATAAAAGTATCAGTTTTAGGCATAGTCATTTATCAAACATGCATACACAAGTTTTCGTCCATATATCACTTAAGGATTAAAATAGGTTTCTACCTAAAATCCGAAGTCTAGTCATCAGGAACCACGGAATGAAGGATCTGTAGAATAACTAAGTTAAAGAGGGATTCAGCCATAATCCCCCAATTGCTAATCGATGGATTTCCTTTCTTGATACTGCTTTGTTGTTGAGGATAGAGGGAGGTTGTAACGACTCCATCATCTCGTTACAGGGGTGAGTTAGATGATGAATATTTCATGAGCAGATAAATCACTGTCAAGACAAATTTCAAGAGAAGGGGTTTCCTATACAGCAGGAAATTGACGTCGTTAAAGAATTCTGAAATCTCCATTGAATAAGACGTCCCGGCATTATTACTAAGATCGAATTGTCAATAGTGATTTCTAAGTTACTTGTCCTAGAAACTTGAAAATTTGCACATTGAATTAAAAATGTGAACAGAAATTTAAGTTCAAAATTTTATTTTAGTCTCTCAATTCGTTTTTGGGATATTAATTCATTTTTAAATTGCTTTTTCAATCGACATTGAAATCTATCTCCTCCGACAGATATTAATTAATATGAACCTGAATTTTTTAGGTGAGATTATGTTATGCTTGCAACACAAATTTACTGATGGATCTTTTATATTTTTTATTGTAAAAACCATTTTACCCAAATGAAAAATTTAAACTAACTGATCTATGATTATATTATATATTTAAGCAAGAAATTATAGCTGGTCATCCTGCTTCGGTGGAAAGAAAACTCAGCGTCCGTGTGAGCTTGCATACCGCGAGACTAGGCCGATATTTTTAAATAGAAAAACGAATGTAGCTATATTACTACTGCACTAAAACACTGTTCAAGTTTTCGCCCAATTAATTTCTTAAAAATAAACCTCACTGCTATAATATCGTGTTATTAAGTGCCAGAATGGTATGTGTGGGGAACGGGAAAATGTATGTCTGTACCTGTATCTGTACGATACTCAAATAAGCTTTAACGGATTTATCAAATGCAAATCAATTTTCATGACAACATATTGTTTTAAATTGTTCATAGAGGGCTTTGGAAAGTTGCAATACAGTTAGCCATGACATATTCCTTCACATATGATTACCAAACTAGTCAGATGTTTGTTTATTTCGTTGATCAAGTTGAAATGAGTACAGTACTACATGAATACTGTTATATACAGAAGGTATATTACTGAGAAATAATTAGGCCTACGTAAATTAAGCGGAGTGTTTTGCCAGTGCATTTTGTGAAATTTTGACATATTTTAATAATTCCTTATATCAGTGTATACGAGTTTGAATTAAGGTTAAGTATCAAACTTTCTTCCGTAAGCCTGCTTAATGAATCGATCTGGAGCTTAATTCGGAGATCGATTACAGAAATAACTTATTTTCTGCATATCACAATTGCAATTATCATTGATTAAACAAAAGCATTCTGGCACTTTGTTACATCAGTTTACCTAATTTTATTATTATTGTATTTATTATTATAAAATATTTAAAATGCACCACGCATAAATAATTATAATTTATATCATTTTCATGTCTTCTTTTGTTCATATGCAGCTTATCCTATACCCAATCTCTGAGTAATTATTGTTTTGATCAAAGAAGCTACAGGTATGAAGATGTTTCAGTGTTCTGTGGTTGTCAATTTAGATAGAAATATTTTCACATAGGTGCGTTAAAATAAAAGTAGCATTTTCACGATAGGCACGTGCGATTAGATGAAATTCCACACATTATTATACTGCGTTGGTCACTGAGTCATTAATAAACCATAGCAAAACTCAAAATATCTCCACTGCGACAGGAATAAAAACAATTATTGTAGATTTATCTAAAATGTTTTTTCCACCTCTGTACTAGTGTTTTAAAAGACTTTGCTGAATGTAATGCTGATTACAAATATTTATTTATTAGCAAGTCTGTTTTTAAAGCTGATTACAACGTTTTACCAATCAACATTTATAGCTAATAAATAAATACTTGTAATCAGCATTACATTCAGCAAAGTCTTTTAAAACACTAGTACAGAGGTGGAAAAAACATTTTAGATAATTCGTAAAATTGTACTAGTTGGAAAATTTAGTTACTTCATAATGAAGTTTATAAATAAATAATTATTGTAGATGTTTAATTTGAAATGTTAGAATTATTCTTTCAATTATTGTATGTTTTTGTAATATACAATGCACACACACAAAGAAAGGCCATGCAAAATTTAATGATTCTGTCTTTTAAATCTTGGTAGTTAATTTTTTAATGTTTGGAAGAATAGCTTTCAGAAAATGAGCAATAAATTTGCAAATTCGTGAAATCATGGATGCAAATATAAAAGGCTTTTTTATTACACAAAAAGGTGATTTTTAAAGACAAGTTAGGCATTTTTTCAAACATATAAAACCAGCAATATAAAACTCAACGAAATTTTACAAATCTAGTTTTTTCCCACAAGTTTTTATATCACGGAGGATGAAATGGGCCGGGCATGTTTCGCGCATGGGGGAGGAAGACCTAGACGTAGGTGAGAGGACAATATTAGGATAGATTTAAGAGAAGTAGGATTAGAAAGGGATGTTCGGATGGAGTTAACACAGGATAGGGTTGAATGGCGGGCTCAGGTAAGCGCGGCAATGAATCTTCGGGTTCCATAAAATAGATCATATTCCTTTAGCTTGCTTAGGAATTGTCTATTGCCAGTGAGTGAGTGAGTAAGTAAGTTTTTTTTCACACTTCAAGCCGTTTGTAATCCTTGAAATATTCCTGCATAATTATGTGTGGTAACACAATCTGACAAATATCACTTCATAAAATTACACTATTTTGTAACACATTTTCCCCAACTTTGGACCAAAAGTAGGTAATATAAAACGCGGGTCACAAACATAAATTCTACAACCACTGAAAATTTCACAGAGGATGGTTCATGTGAGTTATCAAGCATAAACTCTTACCTCACATTGCTTCTTCCACCGTAACTAATATCAGCTTCTGAGCATGCGCACAACAGAGATGTCTACAAATCTACGTCTACACAGTCGTATAAGACAGTCTGATGACACTCGCTCTCTACCTGGTCAATACCTTGCTGTAGAAGTTCAGCTAAATGCTCTTTCCACGCTTTGCTTATAGCTTCGAATTCCTTTATCTGCTCCAAGCCGTACACTTCATCATCTTCCTCGATGGATTCCAGTCGAAGTCCGACGCTATTTGAATAATAGTGTAAACGAAGCATGGTGACGACATACTCTAGGGTGTACACAACAATTGCCTTGGCGGCAATCGCTCTAACTACTGTGCCTCACAAGCAGCGAATGCCCCTCTATATTTAGAGCAACACCTACTGTCTTGACTTGGTGTGCGAAAATAAACTTCGTCACTGCCAAAATGATTTGCCTTGGCAGAAAGCACGATCGCTACTGAACGGCCAGCGCTGCTGCTTCTTCTGGGCATTTCAACACCTTTTCGTTTTCACGGCTAGACAAAAGTGCCATCTGTGCTAGATTTTTCAATGCACATATCGTAATTGTGATGTCAGTTGGTCCATTCTTTGGCGGTGGTCCATAAAGGATTTTTCCCTTGACATGCGTCTAAATTAGAAACGAACGACGCTCCCTGTATTTCTATGTAATTGTTTCTGAATGTTCTCTGGCGTGAAACGTAATTTATAGAACTTCAGTGTGTTGTCATAGGTAATGTAATAAGTAAAAGTAAAGTAAAGTGTTCCCTATTACAGGCCATGGAGGCCCAGAGGGTTCCAGGAGGTTGAGACTCCCAGTTTTTTTTTAGACATTCGGCACTTGAAGGTGGTAAGGTTGTTAGCCTTAAGCACCGGCCGTCTTTACCCCCAGGATTGTTCCTGGTACTCATTTCTATTAGAGGCTAAGTCGACCGCAGGGCCATAGTACCACCAGAAGGATTAGGCCAATTGAAAAACTCCGACCTCATCGGGGATCGATCACGCGACCTTCCAGTTTATAGCGCAGCGCCTCAACCACTACGCAACGGCGTACCCCAATGTAATGAGTACATTTGATATAACCGATAAATGTATGAGTCACGAAGGTATTTATATGGGGGATTCAAAATAACGAGTCACATTTGGTAAAGATTATTTCTCGAATAATGAAGAAATATGTCCATTTATTAGCGATATTTCGCTAAGATGAGGTACTTGTCCTCCAGTAACAATGAACATTAAGACCCTAGCTCAGTCTAAAATAGCAGAATCTGTGGTCGTATGTACAGAATGAATGGTGTCAGATTCTAGCAGACAGAAAAATCAGTGAAAAAAGTTTATAAACTGGGTGTCTAAAGAAATTTCAAAATAAATTTCTCTGACCACAAGAATCAACGTTTTCAAGGTTCTTTGTAAACAAAATATAAAAAAATCCAGCCACCTCCAACCCCATATCATAAATGAGAAGTAATTAGGTTGAATACTGAAAATGTAATTTTTACACAGCCTGAGAAAACCGAAAAAAAGAAATAAAAATTTCTTCATGTAAAGTCCCCTTAAAAATAAGAGAAACTTGTCGCCAATCTTTGCCTCACATCTTCAGAAGGTACCTGACCCAAATACGAAATTTTATTTTCATACGATTTTCAGTTTTGGAGTTAGCCTGTTCACAGACATCCACACACACACACACAGGCAGACACACAGAAATAGTATTTTTGGATTCAGGGATCCTCAAAACTTGTATTTATGTCGAAAACTCAAATTCGAATTTGGAGGTCGAAAATAATAACTTACTTCCTTTACCTATAGTACCTATGGTAGGGCAGAGGAAGTAAAAATGACAATTAGGTTAAATACTGAAAACATAATTTTTACACATCCTGAGCAAAACACATGGCCTTAAAGATTCTGCTTACTGGAGCTAGTTATTTCCCCCTGACTATTCCATACTTAAAAAAAAAAATTACCTGACTTTTTCCTTTATCTTATAAAATTCCCTGACTTTCCAGAATGTGTACAACCTGTATAAAGAAACAGAAGAGAACAAGGCATCACAATTTAACTGATAGGGCCGTGGAAAATTCTAGCAATATCCCGGCTAGACTTGGGCAGATAAGACTGGAGGCCATAGGTAAAAGTTCGTGATAAGGGAAAACTGTTTCGACAAACAAACCAAACTGTATCTGGCTATTTCCAGCCAGTTGCTCATAAATTTTCCAGTTCATACCGGGATTTATGTTTCCTACTACTTTAATAATGCTGCAATCCCTTAATGCATTTTTACTGATGACTAGGATTCGGATGTTTATGACCTAAAAAAAGTGGAAAGTATGACTGTAAATATGACTTTAAAAATGACTAAATATGGCTCAAAAATCGTAAATATGACCTCATAAAAGAACGTATTGTCTAAAGATAAATGTTCAAATTTAAAATTTTTAAAGACACTAAATTATCATACCACATTAATTCAAACAGATAATCACTTTTTCACAAATTTACAGGTGATCTACAGTTTTACTTGTAATTAACTTCTAATCTGTTAATGTTTACAGATACCACTGCAAATGTGAATAGAAAATATTTCTAAAACATGTCTTTTGGAAATTGTTAACAACATAGATTAAGAGGTAATTGTGCTATTACTTGTTACTGTCCCTTCACATTTCAGTTGCAGTAAAACCAAAACATTCCTACTCTTTTTTCTTAAAAAAAAAAAGGTAAGTCGATAATTTAGTGCACAAACTGCACCGAATTTATAACTGAAATATGACGTTAAATTATCAAATATGACCCAAATATGACCTAGACCATGAAAATTACCAAAATATGACTTTATATGCAAAATAAAAGCGGTACGATAAGGATAACAAATGTGCAATTCATGTTTAATTTGTGTTTGCAGCGAAAATGGAGGACAGGATAAAAATATGACAAGCCATAAACATCCGAAACCTACTGATGACACAGTCCTTCTAGTTCTCTCATTTCTTTTCCATAAATCGGTTCCTCTTTGAATTCGGGCGGTTATTTAAGTAACAGTTTTTAACGCATCCACTAAAAAAATGGTGAAAAAATCAGAATGTTCAACCAAAGTTTTCTATTATTTTCAGACATCAGTAGCTGGAATGACGATTGGGTACAAAGTACTAATGGTGCATTAACTAAGGAACTGTTTTTCCCCCACTGTGTACCGTACAAAAGATTACAGGCTAAACACTTCTCACCAAATTTTATTTTAACGCAATTTCTAACAGGCCATGGAAAGTTTGGTAGTTATTTTACAAGATTCAATGTTATAACAGATAGAAACCACGTCTGCAGATGTCAGCTGTCACCAGAAAATGTGAAACACGTCTTTTTTTTGACTGTCCAATATTCGAAAGAAGAAGGTTTAGTCTTAAATTGCTTACATCTCAGTGTGAAAAAACATTTTCCCCACTCATGCCTCTATTTATTCTTCAAAGTCTGCTGTTTTAGAGAATTTATCAGTTTTATAACGTACATTCACGATCAACTACGGTTAATTACTTATTTAATGTTTGAATTTATATAATTATTAAGATTAGTATGTAAACTACTGTACAACCCTAACGTGCGTCTGTGGCGAAATAGGGTTTCCATCCCTGGAGATTAAATAATAATAATAATAATAATAATAATAATAATATTTTCAGACTAGAATTAACATTGTATTTGACTTTGTTTGTTTATTGTTATTTAACGACGGGATGTTCTGCAACTTTTAGGCCTGTGACCTTCGCCGGTGTGGCAGAATTTTGTTCCGCAGGAGTTCTTTTACATGTTGTAAATCTATAGACATGCACACATAAATGCCATACACCATGGCTGGGATCGAACCCGCAACCTTATGTACAGAAAGCTATTTTGACTACGCCATCCAGGCTGACAGTATTTGATTTCTCTTAGGATTGTTAAAATTATTCCAACTAAACTTCAGTATAAAGCTTGTTTTTAAAACACGAGCAGAAAATTTTTCCAACTCATGAAATTTGAGGTCTTTTGAGTTTGAATGCTTTCAAGGAAAGGTGTGTCTCTGTGTGTTGTGTGTGTGTGTCTGCTTGTCTGCAGAATAACTACACACAAAAAAGAAACTCAAAATATTAGTTGTACGTAAAAATTTCAGTCAATTTCTCTTGCATTAAATACGCACTTCACGAAAATGACTAAGATTTGTTCAAAAGAGAGTAATAAATCCATTTGTTTTTATTTACTTACATAGGCCTATTTAATCTTGCTGTCAAGGTTAAGACCATACGGTTTTCTGTTCTCTTTACCTAAAATGTACGAATTACAAGTTAAAAAGAACTTGACTGATGTTTCATTTTGTACTCCCTGCACAAAACCCATTGTGTTTTGGGTCTGTGTACAAATTTATTGTATTATTTTGTCATAGGTAATCCCATGAGAGTTTACGAGTTTATCGATAGATTCTGCGCAGCAGAAGCGAATTTATTTGATAAAACTCGTAAACTGTAGTTGGATTTATTATGGCTATTCCATGAATAAAAATTGTAACGGATTATAAAAATAATAATTACTTTCTTACTTTGTTATATAGGTAGACTAGCATGTGCCCGCGGCTTCGCCCGCGATAATTATTTCAAAAATTAAAAATCAAGAGCATAATAGTTATATCATTATATTTATTAACTCCTAAATCACGTGGACTACATACCACGATTAGATAGTATCGTCTGGTAAAAGCGTCCTCAGATTCGAGGTCCTTGGCCCAGAAAACCCCTGTACAGTGAGTTTCGTCCAAATCGAACAACGTTTGACCATATTTAGGCCTATGTTGATTATCCCACTTATAATAATAATAATAATAATAATAATAATAATGATAATAATAATAATAATAATAATAATAATAATAATAATAATAATTATCCTCTTCGGGATTAGGTTGAAAATTTCATATATATGCGTGCCTTGACATTAAAAACAAATGAATCGACCAGCGTGAGCTACAACATTCAAGCGATCGCGAAAGTTTCATTTCCAAGGTTTGACAAAAATAGCCAAAGCCAGCTGTAATTGATTTGACATTGAAATATATTACGCTTCGGAAACGCAAAAAATGCACGTTTTCTGCCCGTTTTTCACTCATTTTTGGCATTTAGAATCAGAATTTTTCAAAATCCTTTCTTAGTGAGCATCTACATTAGGAAACGAAGGCACTGTCAAAATTCCAAGTCTCTACCTGTTATAGTTTAGGCTGTACGTTGATTCCTGTCATTCAGTCAGTCAGTCATTCATTCATTCAGTCAGTCAGGACAAAGCCTTTTATATATATAGAGATAGAGATTTATTGCTCGAGACATAAGTTATTCAATGTACAGCAACGTCAAGAAAATAAAATACAACCTACAACTATGTTTAGAACCATTCAGTATTATAATATTCTTCAACATTGTAGAGAGGATTAGCTGATAAAAATCTTTTAAAATTCCTCAAAAACATTCTATTTATGTTTTCTGGGAGACTATTGAATAAATTCAATGACATCACCTCGTAACAACTCTGAGTCTTGCTGCATTTATATTTAGTTATATATAAATAACTACTGTTTGGAGTGGGATGGTTATGAAGAGATGTACATCGTGTAATATTCAGATAAGTTCTTCTTCCCATGAATAAGACAATTAAAAACATAAAGAATTTGTGTTATTGTATAATAGTCATGTTACTTTCATCGTCAAATTTATGTAATTCTTCATGAATTATGTGGTATTCTGTGCCGTTAGACAAACTAAAAAGGGCCGAATAAATAAATAAATACATAAATAAATAAATAACTTGAAAGTATTTCCAATTGCTTCAGGGTTTTAAAGATAGAGAGAATACTGTGAGGGTCATACATAAGTTTATTAATCACTAGGGCAAGGCATTTAATGACCATAAAATATTGAAAAAATGCAAAATAAAAAATGCATTTATGACCTAAAAATAGTAAAAAAATGACACAGAATTAAAAAAAAAGACCAATAAATTTTGCATTTTTACTTATATTTAGTTTTTTTTTTAAATTAATAAATTGCTAGAAGTAATTTAACAGATGACAGTGCGTTATATATGAAATCTATATTACTCGGCACCCTTGGAGGAAAAATAAATTCTTTCTGAACTGGCATGCGCATCAAATTACCCTTAGGAAATATGAGTCATTTAAACAGAAAGAAAAAAATAATAATTCTGTTATGGTGTTTACAATAAACCTAAATTAAAATGAACTATGAACACTTGGCGGAGATTCTCAAATAAAAACGATTGTCTGTTGTCTGAAAGTAACAATTTGTAGCCTACATGGGAAAGTTCCTCTCTACCTCCACTGAAACATAGGCTAAAATGCCGAAAAACACCTAAAAATGCAGAAAATGATCTAAAATTGCCCAAAAATGACCTATGTCTTGAAAAACGACGAAATATGCAAAATAAAGCAAAAAATGCAAAAACAAATTGCATTTATTTAATCAATTATTTCATGATGCACATTTATATATATTCGAACTATCTTTTAACCTTCATATAAAAAAGATGCAAAATCATCAAATGTCTTGCCCTGTTAATCACAGTTAAAATTCAGCTGATTCCGATGTTGCTCTAGATATATAGATTTATATCGATTCCAATTTATATCGATTTATATGATTTATATAGATATATCGATTCCAACAGAAACATGTAAGTTAATTATCAATGATTTCTATGCACTGTACGTCTCACTGAGTCACTGGGTTAAGGCTATATCGGACGCAACACAACGGATTACGAAACCAGTAGACTCTGCAGTTCCCTAGTGAAAAGCACCCGATTCATGCTGTTTATTAAGTGCCAGAATGGTACTTTATGAAACTGTGAGTGGACGGGAAAATGTCTGTCCGTCTGTCTGTACGCGCGATGATTCAAATATGCTTTATCGGATTTTCATTAAACCTGGAATATGCATTTATAACGTCCATGGGAAGACGCTTATTGACATTGGACCAAATCGGTTGACCGGTACCGGAGTAATGCCCAATTTAGTGCCTCTTTTATGGTAATATATTAGAAAGAATTTATCAAATGCAAATCAGTTCTCATGACAACATAAAGTATTCAAAGCAACGGCTTTGGAAGTTGCAATACAGTTAGCCATGACAAATAACACTATCCAAATATTCCTTCACAAATGCTTATCAAACTAAAGTCTGGCCGTTCTAAGAAGGAAACCTCAAGTAAACAAAAAATAGTAGATCTGTCTCACTCTATCACATTACTTGTATGAAAGAGTGAGACGGATATACTGGTTTTTGTTTACTTCAGGTTTCCTTCTTAGCTTGTCTCGGGTATAGACCTTTGTTCTTCCGTAAGCTCTGCTTAATGATTCGATCTGGAGCTTAACTCGGAGATATACTACAAAAATAACTCACTTTCTGCATATCATAACTGCAATTATCACTGATTAAACAAAAGCATTCTGGTACTTTGTTACATCAGTTTACCTGATTTTATTATGGTTATTTAAATACATTCTGCTATTTAGGCTCGTTACCATCGCCGGAGTGCCAGAATTTTTATCCCATAGGAGTTATACAACTATAAAAACACATGACTGACTCACTCCCTTATATATTTACTGCTAGTAATTTGAAATTTGACAGCTTCTACCTTGTAATCGATAGGAAAATTCAAAACTCATTTCTTTTTTAATTTTCAACTCTGAAAAACTAACTTATTGATGTTGATGTTTAATTTAAATTACGTAATGACGTGTTTACACATTTTAAATTCCTCTGACCGTACCATAGGCCTAGGCACTACAGGTAGAGGAAGTGTTGTGTTCGACCTTTTGAAATTCGAAGTTAAGTTGTAACATAAATACATGTTTTGAGGTTTCTTGAATCCTTAAATACTATTTTCAGAAACATGTGTGTGTCTATGTATAGAGTTGTTTTATCTTTCTAATACGGCCTCAAACTCTATACCTGGTCGTGAAGTAAATGTGTATTGCCCATGCTTAGAATATAGAAAGTTACGTTAGTGCAATTTTTAAAAAGGGAGAAAAACTAAACCCCGAAAACTATAGAGGCATAAATTTACTCTCAACATTGTTAAAATTAACCACAAAAATTATAGCAGAGAAACTCACTGATATTATATCTCTAAGTGATGAACAGCAAGGTTTTAGAAGAGGACGCTCATGTACAGATGCCATTTTTATCTTAAGACAAATTACTGAAAAATCAATTGAATATAATAAACCAGCTTTTATATGTTTTATTGACCTGGAAAAAGCATTTGACAGGCTTGAACTAAAAACAGTTTTAGAAATTTTAGAAAAGAGGAATGTACCAAATGGTCTTATTGCTCTAATACATGACATATACTCCAACAATTTCTCAAGGATAAAATATAATGGCCAACTCTTAGAGAAGATTAAAATGAACAGAGGAGTCAGACAAGGGGACTCTCTCAGCCCATTACTCTTCAACATCGTTATTGATGAAATACTTAAAAGTATTAGAAAAATGAAAGGATATAAGATGGGCAATAAAGAAATAAATGCTGTCTGCTATGCTGATGACATAGTTCTAATCAGTGATTCCGAAGATAATTTGCAACGCTTACTATATCGATTTATGATTGAGAGCCAAAAATACAATATGAAAATTTCTACTAAAAAATCCAAATGTTTAGTAGTATCTAAAGAACCTCGCCGGTGCAAATTAGAAGTTGAAAGAAACATTATAGATCAGACCATGACACTTACGTACTTAGGCATAACATTTAACAGTAATGGCATGTTACAAACAGAGGTCACGAATCAAGCAAACAAAGCTGCAAGAATCTCCGGATCATTAAATGACTTAGTATGGAAGAATAAATATCTAAGAACAGAAACAAAAGTAAGGATTTACAAATCGGTAGTAAGACCAGTACTCACATATGCTGCGGAAACAAGAGCAGACACATCCAAAACTAAGCAAACACTGGAAACTCAGGAAATGACTACATTAAGGAAAATAGTGAGAAAAACAAGACACGATAGAATAAGGAATGAGCATATTCGAGAGATGTGTGATATCCAGCCAATAGGTAATTGGGTAATAAGAAGGAGACAAGAATGGCATGACCACATATCAAGAATGGATGAAGGCAGACTACCTAAAATCGTACGAGATAACGTTCCAACAGGCAAGAGATCTCCTGGGAGACCCCGAAAAAGATGGCACGACTCACTTCCCAACAGGCTAGAAGCCTAGGATTATGAGAAGAAGAAGAAGAAGAAGAAGAACGTTAGTGCATTAATAAGATTTTATTCGGGTTGTGTATCCTTCAGGGATGCGATGCGATGTGGTAACGACAATCTCTTCATTTCTACAAGCAATTTACATGAATAATATATTGTACTAAGAGCCAAAGCTTTTACTAGATCAGAGGAAGATGTGTATTTCACAACATATTTTTTTTAAATGAGTTCTGTTCGTACCATTTTAAGAAGACCTCGTCCCAAACCATCGTTTATCTACAAAAGAATATAATAGCATTGTTCCCTAATTAAAAAAATCTGCATAAATACCAACACCGACAAAGAACAGGTGCTCTTCTAATCGCGTGGATTTTCCCCAGTGTTGCCGCTGTAATTCACTACTTCTTAATTGAAGTAAACGTGCTGTGGTACATATTTGACTACACTGTACTGGACTACAGACAAGTGTGAATACGCCTGATTACCTTTCTATTCAATGACTGACTGGTCGAAGAGGATTAGGGTGGCAGCAGGTAGAAGCTGTTCTTGGAAAAAAGAGTCTTTAAGAAGTGGCACACACAATACCGGTAAATATTGTCGTATTCGCGCAAAGGCCGAGGTAGTCTTAGCTTCCATTTTGTCATAGCATAGCCTTATGAATTCAGTAGTTTAGCGGGGGAAAAAGTTTACACAAGCAATTCTGTCTTACCTGTCGAAGGAAGCATCGGAGTGGGCAATCTTCTACGCGACCGGCTTATTACTCGTCGGACGGCGATGCGTATTTGTTTTGTCAATCGCCGAACTACGTCTAACATATTTACATAATTTTGTTGTAAACTTGGCACACTCTGTTTACAGAACTTAACGCAACCACTGCTCTAAGACAACTGGATTCCTACACGTTTTGTGTGCGCACGCTACTTCAAGCAAGAAATTGGTACCATTCACACAGAGGGAAGAGAAAGTAATGTGAATGACACATGAGATGTTTACTTTCTTTACCCTAATATAACTAGAGTCAGGGTTGCCAGGTCAGAAACGTAGAACAGTTTACCATTACCCGAAAATAGTCGTATGCTAGTTAAAACTGTCGTATGCTTTGTGATTTTTCAGTATAATGAACGTATTGCATTAATAATAATAATAATAATAATAATAATAATAATAATAATAATAATAATAAATTATAACAACCATTCGGTATTATGCACGATATATATGCCATGTAATTGTTAATAATTCATCTTATTTGTAAATGATTAGGCGTGTTTCATTATCTTCTGGTGTGCTAAATTTGATTAAATACAAAAAATTAAATAAACAGTAGTTGTCACAGTGTTGTAATTATTGCAAAAGGCACAGGACTGATTTCCAATCATATTGATTTTAGCAACATGCTTACAACAAAAACCACGAGAAAAAAATCTGGATACATATCAAAATTTAAAATTCGTCAGTAGATTGATTTTTTTTTTTTTTTAAAAATATGAAGCGCTATGAGGGAAGAAGAAGGAAGCCCAAAGAGTGCTGGATGGATGGGGTGAAAAGGAGTATGGCAAGTAAAGGATTAAGTGAAGAAGATGCTATGGACAGGGACTTATGGAGGCAAAGGATGGTTGTGGGATGAAGGAAAACCAGTGTATTGTGGAATATTCCTTAATAAAAAAAATATTAAAGCGCTATCACAGTATAGTATAACAGTAGCGAAGCTCCATACAGTTTTTTTCAACCGGCGCGACTGCAGCGCTCGTAGCGGTGAGCAAGAACCACACAATATGTTACATTGTTGCTTATGTAAAATGTCAACAATATTTTATGGAAATGCTTGTGGTGCTATAAATTGCACCAACAGCCAAAGGAATTCTCCCGATTTATCTTTCTTCAGGTTCCCTAAAGATCCTGAGAGGTAAGCAAAAACAGTTATTTGTGAAATTAAATTGCAAATTTGTGATTATCATGCTTGCATCCATACTAGTGTATTTGCTCCTATTTCTTTTAATTTTAGGAGCAGAAAATGGCTTGTAAATGCTATATACAATTAATTATTTTTATATGTATATCATAAATGAAAATCCTAACGATGCAAAGGTTTCTAAATATATAGGCCTCTTTACAAATACCCCACCTGACCCTACTAATTTTAAAAATGTTTTAACACGAGGTTATGTTAGGCCTATATAATTGAATTTAACAAAATTAAACTGTCGAGAATAAAGATAACGTGTTTAATCCTTTACTTTTTAATAATTTATCGTGTTTAACAAAATGAAGAAAAAGACAAAAGTGTTTTTCTATTGCATCTGATACTGACCATAGGCATATCGTGCTATATGCCTATAGAACTTTACTTTCCCCCCTAATTTCTGAACTAGTACTACTACATGCTTATTGAAATTATTAAGTTTTCTTATTTGTCAGAATTTTCAGTGTAAGTACAGTATATGTTAGTAGTAGGTCAATTAAATTCTTGAAGATGTAGGGATGTAGCTTATATGGTGGACGGAAACCGGTCTGATACTTTATAAGATATACAATGTCATCGATCTTGAAACTACAACTTCTTTACATTACCATAAAGTCTATGATTTGGTGAGTTCACCAGTATGCCTTTCCGGTAATAATCTCGTTCTGGTAATTTTAAAAATAAGAAGAAATACAGCCATATATTCGTATCTTTCCAATGCTGGAAATGGCTGTTTGCTAGTTCCATCCTGCTGGCCGCTTGGGGTGCTAGTGTCGCACGATCTGTCAAAAGGATGCATTTTCCTTTCATTAGAGCTTCGCTACTGTTATACTATACTGTGGCGCTATGTTAAAAATAGTCGTACAAATAGGCGTACGACCCATGATTGCGTCGTACGTCGTACAAATCTATGAAATAGTCGTATGAGTACGACTATAGTCGTACGTATGGCAACCCTAAACTAGACATTGTTCAATGTCCATTGCCTTTAAATGGCTAAAAATTATATATGAATATAAGTAATCGTCAAGTTAAACCATCAGTGGGCACTTAGTTTGAAATCAATGAGGAAAATTTCCGTGAAATGCCTTATTTATTTTAATGATAATAATAACTAAAGGTTAAAAATCCTCACAATTTTGCATATAACATAACTATTCTAGTCTTATATTTCTGCTTTTATGCGCATTTTTTTAAGTGACGAATTTATATTTTAGTAGCAGCGGGCAGCGATTTAATTAGTTATACAAGGCCTTTTTTTCATAAAAATGTTTACTACTTTCCTTTCTCTGAACAGAATATTTTAAAAACGAAACATTGTATTAAATAAAAGTATAATAATAATAATAATAATAATAATAATAATAATAATAATAATAATGACTCAAAGAATTGCTTGTTTTTATGCAGTTCAGAAACTCTTATCTTCTCGTCTTTATGGTAATATATTAGAAAGAATTTATCAAATGCTATCAAATTGGGCTTTACTCCGGTACCGGTCAACCGATTTCGTCCAATATCAATAGGCATCTTCCTATGGACATTATAAATACGTATACCAAGTTTTATAAAAATTCAATAAAGCGTATTTGAGTTATCACCCGTACAGACACACGGACAGACATTTTCCCGTCCCCCCACACAATGTCGTAAAGTAACATTCTGGCACTTAATAACAAATAAATGGTGCAAAAATACGTTGCACAAACTTTCTCGCATATAAGTGTTAAAGGCTAGCACAGAAAAAATTAAATTAAAGAGACAATTAAATTTTACTTATTACATTTTCATAAAACTAACAAGTATCTAGAACGGAAAGCATCAGTTTCGATCTTTATGTTCAATGCTTTTACCGTGAAATAATAATAATAATAATAATAATAATAACAACAATAATAATAATAATCAATGACAGTAAAACTGCATATTATTAGTACTACTACTACTACGGGAAAATTCAAATATAAGTCGCACCTTGGGATAAATCGGTCCCACCCAACCTATCTTCACCGATATAGGCCTATATATCTATCTATCTATCTATATATATATATATATATATATATATATATATATTACCTTTTTAGGTACAAAAGAAATAAACTATGGGTTTAATCATTGTGTTAATTGTTTTCTTTGCAGTCCGGCATGTGTTTGCATATTGCGTGAGAAGTAGAGTTTCTTGCATTTATAGTTTAAGTTCCACTTTTGTCGATGAAAGATTCGTGTTTCTGTGTGTACACCTATATGACGAAATAATTCTTAAAAAAATTGTGACAGTGTCAAATATATAATATATATATATATATATAAAATTGTATATATTGTATATTGTATATATTTTTTTAAGAATTATTTCGTCATATAGGTGTACACTATATATTATATATTTGCCACTGTCACAATTTTTTTAAGAATTATTTCGTCATATAGGTGTACACACAGAAACACGAATCATTCATCGACAAAAGTGGAACTTAAACTATAAATGCAAGAAACTCTACTTCTCACGCAATATGCAAACACATGCCGGACTGCAAAGAAAACAATTAACACAATGATTAAACCCATAGTTTATTTCTTTTGTACCTAAAAAGGTTAGTTTACATGAAGAAACTAGGTTTCGTAACTTCTTTCCCCGGAAGTGATTTCCTGAAATTAACTGCGCCCATTTCCTTCCAAACAATATCCAGTGCAGTCGAACTTTTCACCTTCCTTTTGAAATTCTAGTTACAGTATTGAAATTCCACAAACGTATAAATCCAGGAATTTCGCAATATACCCACTTCCTCGCTTCACTGTACAAAATGTGAACTAGCTGAACATGCGTATAGGTTCACCTCAAAATTCAATGGTTTCGCAAAAAGTTTGGAAACAACCAAAACTGTGCAGTCTCGTGACGCGATGTCATACTTATTTACTAAATGGCAACAGTCCTGACCTGTCACCCAGCGATTTTCACTTGTTTCCGAAACTAAAGGACTTCTAGGTAGATTTCGAAGAAAAATCTACCTACTGCAATCGATACCATGTCATGACTTTCGAAAAAATTCTTTCATATCTTAACGTTTCATGCCTCCCTAAGTCAGGGGCGGATCCAGAGAGAAATTTGGGGGGGGGGGAACCAAAGTAGAGAGGGAAGTTTTTACGCATAAAAATTAATTATTCCCAGTTCACAATTGAAAACAAAATGAACATTTCAGCACTTTCTTACAAAGGTATTTCAAAATAATGAATGTCGATGCTTTAATTTAAGTATTTGGGTTATGTTCTAATAAATTTTGAATAATTTGTGCTTAATGTTACAAATTTTGGGGGGGAGGGAATTTCCCCCATTCCCCCCCCCGTGGATCCGCCCCTGCCCTAAATACGAAACCACCGCCCGTTCAAAAAAAAAAATTAGATATATATATATATATATATATACGGCCGCTAGCGTGTAAATATATATATATTTACACGCTAGCGGCCGTAATTTTGAAGATATTTGAACCAAATTTTATTATGTTATTTCTAGACCCAATAGTTCGGACAAGTTCGTTAATGAAGAAAATTTGCCCAAGGGGAGGGTCTGAGGAGGGGGTTGAAATTTTGAAAAATTTATATCTCGGCCCCTATGAAGTATCGAGGGAAACTTTGTTTGAATAAATTAGAGTACTCCCTATAGAGTTCACAGTGACACCAACGAATCGGGGGTTTTGGGGGTACGAGTGGGGGTGGTTGGTAGGGGGATGGAAATTCGAAATTTTTGAAACCACGTCTTAGGGGGTATCGTTGGAAAGCTCTTGATGAGTACTCTACAAATCAATAACCGGTTTCTCGATAGCTCTCATATAAGATGAGATTTAGCACTTTGAATTCTACCTCAGCCTGTAGGCTTGCCTAAAGGGAATTTTTTTGGATAGAAAAGATTTCCCAACCGATGAAGACCTGAAAGCTCCAGTGACATCTTGGCTCAGGTTTTTGGGGCACTTGACATCGGCACTGAAAAACTGGTACCACGTTACAATAAATGAATTGATAGCATTAGCGATACGTTTAGAAATAGAGTAAGGTACTGTACCTTGGTAAATAAAGTTTTATGTTGATATCTTTCGTTATTATATAATTACTAGCTGAAAAGGCCCGGCGTCGCCCCAGGGCCGTGGAAAGAAGGCAAGGGCCCCAGGTACAAATTTTCCCGGGCCCCCGTTAAATATTAAATTCACTACCCAACTCGCCCTTTATAATGTATGCAACAAAAAGATTATGTAATCACTAGCATGTGCCCGCGATAATTATTTCAAAAATTAAAAATTAAGAGCATAATAGTAAAATCATATTTATTAACACCTAAATCACGTGGACTACATACCACGATTAGATAGCATCGCCTGGTAAAAGCTACCTCAGATTAGAGTTCCTTGGTCCAGAAAACCCCTGTATAGTGAGTTTCGACCAAATAAAACTATGTTTGACCATATTAGGGCTTACAACATTCAAGCGATCGCAAAAGTTTTATTTTCAAGATATGGCAAAAATAGCCAAAGCCAACTGTAATTGATTTGACATTGAAATGTATAACTGAAAACTTATGTTTTGAAAACGCACAAAACGCACGTTTTTTCCCGTTTTTCACTCATAACTCACGAACGAAAACTAAAATTAAAATTCCGGCTTGGAGGTGCATTTTCCGACCCTTCAGCCCACCTATGTTTAAAATTTCAGATCTCTGCGTTCAGTAGATTTCGCTGGACATCGAGGACAATTATTTTTATTAATACAGATAATATGAATTATAATGATACCTTCTCTAATTTGTCAAACATCCATTTCATTTAATCCAAACCCACCTGATACAACTGGCAACAATATGTTCTGTGAATTTGTTTGGATAATTCTGTGTAAAAAGGGGTTAAGTATTTTCAAAAACATTTAATTTTTGGCAGTTAAAATCAGAATTTTTCAAAATCCTTTCTTAGTGAGCACCTACATTATGAAACGAACGTACTGTCAAAATTCCAAGTCTCTACCTGTTATAGTTTAGGCTGTACGTTGATTCCTGTCAGTCAGTCAGTCAGTCAGTCATTCATTCAGTCAGTCAGGACAAAGCCTTTTATATATGTAGAGATATTACATCATTATTAAGTGCCAGAATGGAACCGGTACTGTCTGACTGTCTGTCTGTCCGTGTGTCTGTAAGCGCGATAACTCAAATACGCTTTATCGGATTTTCATAAAACTTGGTAACCGTTTATAACGCCCATAGGACGAAGCCTATTGATTTTGGACCAAATCGGGCACAAAACGGAAAAATACATTAAAACGTTCTAATTAGGAACAATTTTATCTGTATGTAGCCGTTTAATTTTTTGAAAATCATTATTTTAAATGCCAAACATTAGTGAGGCCTACTGTTGAGTCCAAAAGGATTTCTGCTTCTCCTTTTTAAAAAATAGCAATTTTTCTTCAAGAATAATCCGTTTCAGATTAACTGATTAATTCCGTGTCACCGTTATACGACAGGATAATGCAGACAAAATAAACACATAAAACATAACTTAAACTGTTTATTTACGTACAATCAATTTTATTTTAGGGTAAATTTAGAAAGTAAAAAATAAAACCTAGTCGGCCGGGCCCCCTTTTGAGGCCCCTCCCTCTCATCGGGCCTGCGTCGCCCGGGCTTTGTATTTTGTAATTTGAAATTAACTTATGGAGGACTTTCGATTTTGAAACTCTAGGTCCTTATATAATATATTCCCTCAGATAACGCTAGATAGGCCTATAGCTTTGCTTCTACACACCATGCCTGGGAGGGACTGAAATAAGAAGAAACAGAAATTCCGGTTACATAAGATTGTATTGTCTTGACGGAACATTTTATTAGTCTTTTAGATATTCTTTTAGATGCTTATGATTTTTTACAGACCTCTTTATAGCATACTCGTTTGCACCACTTCAAGCTGTCCCTGCAATACGACCTCTTATTCTACATCAAAATGTGAAGCGAGAAAATTATATTCTTCATGCCCAGGGAAGAGAAAGTTATGTGACTGTATCACAATGTGCATTATTTTCGTGGATTTCATTTTTAATCAATTATTTCCACAAATGTAATACATCGATAGCATCAGAATTTTTTATAGCCCAGTATTATTAGGCCCAAAGTTCTATGTGAACACTGTAAACAATACAATGTTGTCATGATAACTGAATTGAATTTCATTTTTTTTAGTATAATATTCTCAGAAATTATATAATTTTCAAGTGAAGGAGTAGTTTGTTTGAATTTTAATGTTGACCGCGTTCATTCCCGGGCTTAACTGGGTATGTGTGAACAATGTCATGTAAATTGGTAAAGAAATGTAGATTTGTATAGGGAACATACATACATACATACATACATATTCATTACATACATACATACATATTCATTACATACATACATACATATACATTACATACATACATACATACATACACACTTTCGATTTTATATATTAGATGCCAAACCGTTCTTTACTTTCTGGACAACCTTCGTAAATGTAACAATTATACACAGGAACTGGTACTCATTGATTTTAAGCACGTAGGAATGAAGATGATATTAAATGAAAGGTCGGTTAATTGATGGAATGTTCTGGTTTAGCCGAGGTGTGTAAACATGGGAGTATTGGTGGTGGAGATTTAATATGGAAATGCAATTACACAACCGCTGTCACCGTCGGTACAATTACGCGAGTCCTTGCCCCTCGCGATTTCCAACCCAACTGTCACTAATTGATATTTACACTGGTCGCTTCAGGCTCATCCTTACATACCAAAATGACAGTGGAACCCCGCACCCAGTGGAACATTTGGAATACAGTATTTTTCTGTATAAATAAAAATTAGGTAAACTGATGTAACAAAGTGCCAGAATGCTTTTGTTTAATCAGTTATAATTACAACTATAATATGCAGAAAATAAGTTTTTTTAAAAATTGATTTCTCAGTTAAGCTCCAGATTGATTTATTAAACAGGACTTACGGAAGAACAAAGGTAAAGTTTTTTAAAAATCAGATTAAAATCGTCCAGCATCAGCAGAACAATACAGATCTGTGATATCTTGACAATCGCACACTCACATAAAATTAAAATAAAAACCATATCAAATTGGCCGACTATGGGATAGGAACCATGGACCTCCATAATGCGAGTCCAAGACATTACCATCTCGGCCACCCCGCTCGGTTTAACGGCCTAGTTTGATAAGCGTTTGTGAAGGAATAGGGTTATTTGTCATAGCTAACTGTATTGCAACTTCCAAAGACGTATATGAACACTGTAAACAATATGTTATCATTAGGGGGCGGATTTCTATGAACAAAAAAATAGGATATATGCATGCATTTATGACCTAAAAAACATTAAAGTATGACCAATTAAAAAATTTAAAATATGACTTTACCACTTACACATTGTGTATATTTTTTTAAAGTTTCATTACAATTCATTTTATTAAAATATAATGTTAATTATTTTAAATATCTGTAAATTCTCGAAAAGTATCATTATAATGCAAGATTTACAAAATATGATATAAAACTTCGAAATTTCTTTAATATGCACACAAATATGCCAAAAATATGACCTAAATATGCATATTCATATTAAATATGCTACAATAGTTGAAAATTTCCGAAATATGCAGTTATATGCACAATAAAAACCGTTCCATTTTCACCACGATGCTTCGAATCGGGTTTAAATTAGTCGGAAACCTGAAATAATGCAAAGGGGGAAAATATGACATGTCATAGAAATCCGCCCCCTAGTTATCATGATAACTGATTAAGTTCTTTTTAATATATTACTATAAAATAGGCACTAAATTGGGCTTTACTCCGATTTGGTCCAATATCAATAGGCTTCTTCCCCGGGATGTTATAAATGCGTATACTAAGTTTTATGAAAAACCGATAAGCGTATTTGAGTTATCGCGCGTACAGACAGATGGACGGAGAAACATTTACCTGTGTCTCATAATGACAAAGAACCAAGCTGTCGTTGTTAAAGTACATAACGTAAGGAAGGGTCAACTTGCACTTACCGAGGTCTGATATGCTGACCTTCTCCAGGAAGGGGTCCGCCACTGGAAGCTGTAACACAAAAGAAACAGAACGTCAACTACAGCTGATTCGTGTTCCAAGAAACTTGTTTGCAAATATTAAAATAGCAAAGCGCTCTCTTCAAAAATAGAAACTTATAAATACCCAAGTCATAAAACACACAATATCCTCTGGTCATGAAACATCGTTAGACATTTAGGACATAGTTTTAACTTGATTATACTACAATGCATCTACAGTGTTGATAAAACAAATTGGGTGCCATAATAAAAATCTGTTGTGAAGTGTTCACACAACTTTCCTTATCCTTTATATTTTGGTCGTATTTTGGGAGTACGCATTCAGTTGTCTAAGCTTTACTCAGACCCGCTAGACAATATAACAAATATGAATTTCTTTAGAAATAGTTTTAGGCTACTATTCCCTGTTTGTATTTTCAGTTCGTTCCCAAATATCGTAATTTTCTCGTGTCTGAGCTCTTTTTCCCGGGAACTTAATATTTTCATTTATTAAGTTACTAATTAATTATTTTAAAATTTGTCATCCTTCCTAAATTGTCTTCCGAATTCTACATTACGGACAATAGAGCAGCTCTGATAGAGTCGATAATCCAATATGGAATTCTTGGTTTGGGTAGCATATCTAAGACCAGAAACAGCAGAAATGCAATTTCTCAGACGCACAGCTGGCTACACATTAATGGATCACATCCCTAATGCTCAAATTAGACAAGAGCTAAACATTTACAAATTAGAAGAACAAATTTTACACAGGAAATGGCAATGGCTACAACATATAAAAAGAATGGAGGAAAATAGAACTACCAAACAAGCTTTCAAATACAGACCTGAAGGACGACGATCATGAGGACGTCCTATGACAAGATGGGAAGATATCTTTGCGACGGAACAGGCTTCATAGCCTAACCTTGTAGCAGAAGAAGAAGATCTAAGACCATTTGTCTAAAACTAATTTTACTTAAAAAACTAATAGTAAAAATTTGTTTCAAAAAGCCTACCGACTACCCTAAAATCTAATAAACAGTAAACTTACTCTGAATTAAAGACTATGAAAATCGAACAGCTTTATAAGTTTGCGTTTCTGACTTATTAGTTATTACCATAAAAACAGACCAAAATCTATTTTCTACAAACATTGTCAAAATTCAAGAAGAAAGACGTGTTTCTACTGAATGCAGGACTACTTACTACTGGGCAACTACATAGCCTAAACGTACTGTTATTCCTGAGCATCCTGATTTCATAACATGTAGTATCAACCAATTTACGATAAAAATAAAAATAAAAGTTAATATTAATAATCAAATCTTGTAATTGTAATTTGTTTCATCTAAATTTTCTTCCACCTACTTTTATTAAGTGCCAGTATGGTACTTTATGAGATTGTGTGGGGGACGAAAAAATGTCTGTCCGTCTGTCTATCCGTGTGTCTGTAAGGGCCATAACTCAAGTACGCTTTTTTCGGATTTTCATGAAACTTGGTATAAACATTCATAATGTCGATGGGAAGAACCCTATTGATATTGAACCAAATCGGTTCACCGGTACCGGAGTAATGCCCAATTTAGTGCCTATTTTAATAGATTATGGCGCCTTTCTCATAGAAAGGCGCCATCACTCAAATACGCTGTAACGGATTTTCATGAAACTTGGTATACCCATTTATGACGTCCATGAGAAGTGCCCTATTGAATTTGAACCTAATCTGTTGACCGGTACCGGAGTAAACCCCAATTTAGTGTATATTTTAAAGACGCGGTAACTCAAATACGCTTTACCGGATTTTTATGAAACTTGGTATACACATTTACAATGTCCATGGGAAGACGTCTATTCATAATGGATAAAACCGGTTGATCTGTTTCGGAGTAATGCTCAATTTAGTGCCTATTTTATGGCAATATACGTATTCGAAAGAATTTATAAAAAAAATGAAAATCAGTTATCTTGACAACATAGCCTATTGTTTTACTGTGATCTTATAAGGCCATGGAAATTAAAATACAGGTAGCTATGACGAAATACACTATTGTTTTACATGCGCTTATCCAACTAGACCGTTAAAATGAACCAGGTGGCCGAGATGGTAGACCTTTCTTCTTCCGTAAGCCCTGCTTAATGAATAAACCTGGAGTTTAAATTGGAAATCAATTTAAAAAAAAAACATTCTGCATATCATAATTGCAGTCATAACTGATTAAACAAAAACATACTGGCACTTTTTTACATCAGTTTACCTGATTTTATTTCTAAATATAACGTGTATAATATAATTTCGTTCCACCTTATACCCTCATTTAATTAATAATCTTTGATGGTTTCCCTTTAACACCAGTTTATTCTTGTAGTTTAAATTTTTTCTTATATTATAAGTAAATCTAATTGAATTAGGCCTAATTTTATTTTTTGCGTTTTTGTTTTTAAAATTTTCCAATAAAATATATCTACTAAAATGTTTTTTGCCCTATTCCTTACGTATAAATATTAAAAACAATAAGTTAGTAAAACAAACAGTGTGTTCAAAGTGTATATGTGCCATTGTCAGTCTTTTTATAGGTAATATCTGTATTACCAGTCGGTAATGTATAAAAGCGTTATGTAGGCCTATTGGGTCTATCACTTAGTCTACTTATATATAGTTCATTGCTTTTGATGCCAACTTTATGTTCACTTCTACTCTTGTAGACTAAGTTGTGTTGACAGGCTATTATGCTGACTTACAGCAGAGATGTATTTAAACCATCTTCAGTCTATTATTAAATTTTCAAACACTTACTGAGGAAAGGGAAGTTATTATCTTATATAATAATGTGTATATTTGTAAATTTCCATGTTTCTCTATTATTTAATGTGGTAATTGCATCCTCTAAACACGAACTTTGCTCATCTGGGGGCTTATGGTTTTGTAATGCACGATAATTTTGTACGTATGTATGTTTAACATAATTCTGATTCAATAAAATTTAATTTTTAAAAAAATTCTGATTTCAATAAAATTTAATTTTTAAAAAAATCCTGATTTCAATAAAATTTAATTTTTAATAAAATTGATTAGAACAAAGCTTCAACTTTCACTCTGGATGATCTATTAAATGTAAATCACACCTACATAGAAGTGATAATCCAGCCTTCTGACTTACCAAAAGGTTACACACCCCTGGAGGCTCGACAGGAAAGGCACAGATAACACACACTTATCACATCAAAGACACAACAAAAGTGACTCAAGTTCGCAGATATGACTTCCTTCCGGCCTAGCTCTTGTTAAAGAGACTCGGGCTAGAAAACTATAATTTAGAAGGATAACTTTAAAAAACGCAGTACTTACTACATCTGGTGAAGCGTATAGGTCATGAAGCTCGTCGTTATGCAATTTTCTCCAATCCCCATTTTCATCCCTCTTTGGCCCAAATATTTTCCTGAACACCCTGTTTTCGAGCACTCTTAGAGTATGTTCTTCCCGATCAGTAAGCGGCCATGCCTCACATCCATATAATACACCTTAATTTTTAGATTTCTGGATTTTTAGATTTCTTAATTTTACTCATAACAAGACATTCACCTCAAGAATAAATTCCAACAGTGGTCCTCTACACATTTCTATTTCAGCATAATTTATCAACATCTTACACCTCAGTGTGATACCCAAATGCAGCGGTTCACATTTAGCCAAAAAAGAAAAAAAAAAGAGAGAGTGCGTGGAACGCCACGCGACAGAAGTAAAACTTTATTTTATTTTTTTATTTTTTTTATTTTTTCAATTTTTGAATTTTGGATTTTTTCAATTTTGCATTATTGGACTTTTTAATATTGGGTTTTTGGACTTTTTTAAATTTTGGATTTTGGACTTTTTAATTTTGGATCTTTGAATTTTTAATTTTGGATTTTTTAAATTTTCGATCTTTGAATTGTTTATTTTTTTATTTTTAATTTTTAATTTTTTGATTTTATTATTTATTAAATTTTGGATTTTTGGATGTTATAATTTTTAATTTTGTTTTTTAAATTTTGGAAATTTGTATTTTTTAATTTTGGATTTTTAATTTTGGATTTGCGCGGTAATGAACCTCCGGGTTCCATAAAATAGATAATATACCTTTAGATTGCTTAGGAATTGTCTATTGCCATTGAGGAAGTAAGGTCTGAAAAATTTCCTCTGATTACTCCTAATCATTGAGTTGATTGTTTTCTGTGCAGTCCGCACCGAAACAAGACAGTAAGTAATTTCGTTCGGTTTTGAGTGTGACTGATTTCTTTTTTTTTTTTTTTTTTTTAAATTTAATTTCAATCGTTCAGCATTACATTGCTATGTCAGATTGGTGATAACCATTGGAGATTTGTAACAGTAGGCCTATTAGTATTCTCGCTATAGAGGTGAGTCAATGTTTGACCCCTCACTCAAAATTACGCTTTAAAGTTATCTGACATAGGCTAATTATGGTCACAGGCTTGAACTTAATCAAAGAACTATATCTTGAGGCAAACGAGGTTTAAGTCGCCGTGCATTGTGGGACTTTTGTCCGAGGCCATAATACTGTGCCCCTGAAACATGTTCTAGATTTTTAAGAAAATGTTTAGTCAAATTAGAGATGTGTTCATGAATATACTGTACACCGAGTTCACTGTGTAATTGGTTGTTTCGAATAAACCAAGGAGAGTTCACTGACATTCTTAGAACCTTGTTCTGGAATATTTGGAGACGCTGAATTTTTGTTTTTGATGCACTACACCATATAGGACATGCATATAGCAGCAGAGGCCGGAGTATGCTTTTATAAAGCAAAAGAGTATAATCCATTCTGAGAGACGATTTCCTGTTCATAATTGGGTATAACTTCATCAGTCGGGCATAAGCTTCATTTAGTTTTGTGTTTATATGGGTGTGCCAAGTCAGTCGTCGATCTAAATGTAGTCCCAGGTACTTAACAGATTTGTCTGAAGAAAGCCAGGTTACTGATGAATCATACATCTTGATATCAGGGGGAACTTCAGGCCTTCTCAGTGTAAATATTTTCAGTTGACTTTTCTGGGGGTTTAACTGAATGCGCCATTTTGATAACCAGTGTAAGAATAGATCTAATGAAGACTGTAATTGTGTAGTAGCTGTAATTATATTATGATGAGAAGTATATATCACTGTGTCATCTGCAAATAGAGCTGTATGCACAGAAGGCAAATCTGGTATATCGGCAGTATAAATACTGAAAAGAGTAGGAGACAAAATGCTTCCTTGTGGAACTCCAGCAAGAATTGGCCGCTTTGTAGATTTATGGTTTCCAATGCAGACGGAAAAAGTTCTGTTCTTCAAAAAACTGGCTATTAGGTCTTGTAAGTACATTGGAAGACCAACTTCGCGTAACTTATAAAGTAAACCTTCAGGCCATACTCTATCGAATGCTTGTGTGACATCTAAGAACGCTGCTACAGTATGTTCATGCTGTTCGAAACCGTGATATATGTGTTCTGTTAGTCGCAGCAATTGATGATTGGTGGAGTGATGTCTTTTAAATCCAAACTGGTGTGGAGGAATAATAGAAGCATCAGATGTATATTTCTGGATGCGGTTAAGAATAATTTTTTCCAATAATTTCGACAAGGTCGATAGGAGACTTATTGGCCTGTAGCTGCTTGGAGAAGATATTGATTTCTTTGGTTTATGAATGGCCACAATTTCAGCATGTTTCCATGCCGCAGGAAAGTAGCCAGTGCGAAGAACTGCATTGAATAGAGAAGCGATATATGCCAGGGATTTCCTAGTTAGCTGCTTTAGCACTGTGTTTGGAATTTTATCATATCCTGGAGCTTTCTTATTTGGTAATCTTTTAATAATGTTGTTAATTTCATTGATTGTAACAAAATTAATGGGCTTTTCTACTGATGATTTTTCAGCTAGTGAAGTTTCTTCAACATATGAAGTGAACAATAGATCTGAAGTAAAGTTTGGTACAAATGTTGATTCGAAATAATCTGCAAGTGCTTGGCATTTTTCTATGTCACTATTGTACACCTTGTCATGGTCTCGTAAAGGTGGAATAATAGTAGGCTCACAAAGGATTTGCTTAGTAGCCCTCCACAGGGAGTTGTCATAAGTTGACACATTAGATATATATTGTTGATAACTTCGATATCGATACTCATCCAATTTATTCTTTACTTGTCTAATGAGCAAATTTAGCTGTTTACGTTGCCATGGTTGACGCCAGCGTTGCCACTGATGGCGTGCTTGATGTTTCTTTTTTATGAGTTCGAGAATATCCTTCGGTAATTTCATTTGGTGTGAAAGAGGAGACGAAGGATGCTTTTTAATTAGTGAAGCCTTGATAGATGTCTGGATTGCATAAGTGATGTGTTCTGTAGCTTCATCAATGTCCTGTGAATGTTTTAAGGATCGACGTATTTGTAGCGTAGAGTCTAGTATTTCCTTAAATGCATTCCAATTCACTGGACCCGTAAGCAATTTGTCAGGAGTACTGTGGCACAGTGAATCATAAAAAAATGTTGTAATAACAGGACAATGATCCGAATCTAGCTCTGGTAGAGGTTGCATATATAAGGGAGCAGTAAAATTTTTAATTAATGCGATATCTAAAATATCGGGCTTTACTGTAGGATTGAAAGAATAATACGTTGGTTCCTGAGGAGCAATGACTTGAATGCCATAATCTGTTGAAGCTTGAAGAAGTCTTCGCCCATTTGGTGTAGTGGTATGACAACCCCATGATTCATGTTTACAATTTAGATCTCCCAGGAGAATCGTTGGTGTATTATCTTCAAACAATCTTTGTATTGATAATGGACTTAATCTCTTGCAAGGTTGTTTATAAGCAGATATTATTTTAATTGTCTTATTATTCTGTTGTAAAAGTTGTATGCATACAGCTTCTATGTCTGGTATGGGTGGAAGTAGAATCGAGTGATGACTTAAATTTCTTTTAATGAAAATTGCAACACCTCCAGAAGCAAAATGAGTGTTTCTGTCTTGTCTGTATATTCTGAAATTGGGGATCTTGAATTTATCAGTATTCCGTAAATGTGTTTCACTGACACATGCAATATCAATCCCGTGTCTGTTTAAGAAGACAGTAAATGTAGACTTTTTCTCTCGCAATCCATTGGCATTCCAATTTAGTAATCTTAGTTGAGAAAATGGTCTACGGCTGCTGGCCATTATGAAGGAACTGACTTAAGAAAGATGTGAAAAAAGATATGATCTTGGGAATATATGGAGTGATGAGAGGACGAAATTCATTAAATATTGTTAATATAGCAGAAGATAAAGAAGAAGATTCAGAGGAAGTCGTGGGAGAAGTCGTATTTGAGGAACTTGTCACATGTGAGAACAGAGGTCTATTTGAATCAGATCCATTGTTTGACTGATTATTAGATGAAACTCTAGTTAAAGGAGGGAAGTGTTGAGGCCCCATAGATGGATGTGAAGGTCCTTGAGGTGTTAGCCTATTATTAGACTGATTGCCTGGTCTCTTATTTTTAGATACCATGTTTTGGTAGTAGGTGCAGCCTTTATAATTTGCTGGATGATCACCTCCACAATTCACACACTTAGCAGGGACTGTGCGAGGAGTCTTACATTGTTTATAATGATGGTCTCCGTCGCAGCGAACACATCTTGGATTTCGTCTACAATAGTTTTTTGTGTGCCCATAGTTTTGACATCTTGTACATTGAGGTATTGTGGTTGTAGGACGCCGTTTCTCCACTTTAACGACAGAATGTAATAATCTGTTTAGATTCAGAATCTTCTGTCCCTCATCAGAATTGGTTACTTCTACAGCGCATAGAGGCATAGGAGTTTTATCCTTCTTATATAGTCTGTTCACTTGTACAACGGGGTATTTGAGATTGACAAGCTCATTATAAATCTCTTCATTCGTTAGCGAATATGGAACATTCCTAATTACAGCAGATAACTTAGATGCATCAGGTGACCGAAAAGTGTGATATTGCTGATTGAATTGGTCAAGGTGTTTTGTAAGAGAACGAAAATCAGTTGCACTGGTAGTATTGATTTTTACTACCATTCCTTGTTGCTGAGTTGTGAAGTCATCAACCAGAATTGATTCTAAATCCGATACCAGCGTTTGATAATTATTTGTTCCATGTAGAAAGACTGGAGGAATGCGTTCTTTGTGATTTTCTGTTGTAGAGGGAACTTCTTCCTCCATATGTTCCAAAACTTCATATCGATTGTGCACAGGAATATGTGACTGATTTCGTGACGGTTTTAGTGTGACTGATTGTGACTGATTTCGTGACGGTTTTAGTGTGACTGATTTTCCCGATTTACCCTCTACCGCCACTAAAGAAGTTTTACTTAAAAAATTTTAGAATTTATGTAGCTGATAATATGAAGGCGTACTGAGAGTTTGTAGTTCATTAACACCTACGGGCATTCTGGATGTGCCCACACGACGTCAGAAAGGACTTTTAAAGAGTTTCACAGAGTTTGACAGCTCACTGTGGCGTTATCAATCAATACAAACCACCACCACACAATATATATTGCAAAAGGCTTACAATCGTGTGTGTGCGAAACGAAAGGTTGACGATTATTTCATCCAACTAAAAATCTGATATGAAAAACAACTTCTTCTCCACAAATAAAAATCATAATATATTATATATAACGTTCTCTTCGTGCAAACTGATTGTAAAAATGATGAGATTGTCCTTACCGTATCGCATCCCCGAAGACTTTCTTTAATGTAAATATGGGCAATACACTTTTCTCACTTCGTGTTCTGATATAGAATAAGAGGCCTTACTGCAAAGAGCGCGTATTCAATTGATCCAAACCTGATGCAAAGCTTTATTGTTCACCAGGGAAAACTGAGTTACAAACTGTGGGTGGCTTATAACTACCCTTCAGTTAATTTTTTTCGAGAAAAAAGTTCAAATAAAAGTTCTAGCCCTTAATATAAGCACCTCAAGCACAAAATTTAAACAACATCGTTACAGCAGTTTTCGAGGAAATTGTGAAAAGACAAAATTTTCTTCATATAAAGTGGCATTAAAAATAAGAGAAAGTCGTCGCATATATTCGTGCCACATCCTTATAGAAGGTACCTAACCCAAATACAAATTTTTGTTTTCAAACGATTTTTCGTTTTGTATTAAAGGGGTTTCAAAACGTGTAGTCCTACGAGGGATGTTCCAAAAGTAAGTTTCGTCGTTTTTTTTTAAAAGTGAAGATGGTAAAGCAGATTAAGCAAACAACTGCCATAAGAATCGACACCTATTGCTGGTTCAACGACGGAAAGAGCGTCAGCAGAGGAGAAACGATGCATGAGTAGAGTCCCGAAGAAGAGAGAGTAGCAGTAGACTGGCGTGCCCGAGGTTATTTGAGTACAAATCACGATGGCAGATGGACGTGTACTGAAAACGTGGTCGACAATGGAAGTACATGCTGTTATCCGGTATGAATGGGCATGTAGGACTAGTGTGTCCATCATCCATGGACGCCTACAGACTGTGTATGGTGAAGAGGTCATGTCTCATCAAATTGTTGGTCGCTGGTGTTGCATGTTCAGTGAAGGAAGGCACCTGTTCCATGCAATGAAAGCCGCACTCTCGGGACGTCACTTCCAAAACAATGCTGAGGTGGAGAAGGCTGTGCGACAATTCCTTGCATAGCAGGGCACCGAGTTTTACCAGAGTGGTTTCTTGAAACTGATTGCAAGCTATGACAAATGTCTCAATGTCGGTGGAGACTATGTTGAAAAATAGTGCAAGGGGTATATTTCATGATTGCATGGTGTATTTGTTTTGGTAATAAAGTTTCCATCTGAAAAAGAAATGACGAAACTTACTTTCAGAACATCCCTCGTATATATGTTAACTCAGTTTCGAATTTCGGCGTCGAACACAACACTTCCTCTCCTACCTATGGCACAAGTAGAATACGAAATATGGAAGTTCTACAGTAAATTGATCTTAAAAGAGGAATGTAGCCTATACCTACTTTATGCAATTACGGGAACATTTAAATACCAAAAATTTATGTAACACGTGCTAAATATTGTTTTAATTAAATGTAATCCGTAGCTTTACATTCCTGGAGGGAGTTGGCCTACCATCCGACCGGTGCGTCATCTACCATAGGCAAATGGCAAAACTGTTTGAAGATGTTTGTTTTATCACACGATAGAATTAGAAGTACTAATGTTTAAATTAGGGATGTGTCGATACCAGATTTTCTCGATACTCGATACTCGATACCGATACATGATTTTTTCCTCGATACTCGATACTTCGATACTCTATACCTTCAACATTTCCAGTTTCAATAAATAGGTACATTAAAAATTAAAAGTTGAGAGAACTGTGTAATACCACCTAAATTAAGTGTCCGTATTTAATAAGACAAAATTTAATATCATCAGTAGCCTATAATTATTTTTAAACTCTACATTAAAACTAAAATTAGTTTTTTAAACAGTCCACTTACAAGTTTTTGTTTAAAAAATACTAGCATTCTCACTTACTTGCAGAATTGAAGAATTACAAAAGTATCGAAAAAGTATCGAGCGAGTTTTCTGAAGCATCGTTCAATGCCGATACCATGCAAGTATCGAGAGTATTGAGGTATCGAAAGTATCGAGGACCCATCCCTAGTTTAAATATTACATCTACATCTGCGTAGCAAGAAGCCCTGAAGATGAAGTATCGAAAGGCCTAGGCACAAAATAAAGGTTGCTGAGCTGATGGTATCAGTTATTAACTGCTAGAATGGTACTTTATGAGATCGCGTGAAATGTCTGTCCATGCGGTAACTCAAATATGCTTTATCAGATTTTCATGACACTTGGTATACGAATTTATAACGTCCATGGGGAAAAACCTATTGATTTTGGACCAAATCGGTTGACCGGTACCGGAGTAATGCCCAATTTAGTGCCTATTTTATGGTAATATATTAGAAAGAATTTATCAAATGCAAATCAGTTCTGATGACAACATATTGTTTTACAGTGCTCATATACGGCTTTGGAAGTTGACAAATAACACTACCCACATATTCCTTCACATATGCTTATCAAACTAGACCTTTGCTCTTCTGTAATTCCTGATTAATGAATCGACCTGGAACTTAACTCGGAAATCGATAATAAAAATAACTTATTTTCTGCACATCACAATTGCAAGTATCACTGATTAAACAAAAGCATTCTTGCACTTTGTTAAATCAGTTTACCTGTTTGATCGAGGTCAACGGCACAATATAATGTATTTTTTAAAGGAAGTTAAGAAAGGAGTTCAAAAGACACTAAATCTAATGAATGCTTGCAATGAAAATATTCTAATATGCCTACTGAATCAAATATCAAAATAATTTCAGGATATAGTATTAAAATCACTGCCTTCTAAACTGTATTAATCGTGTATACACTGCCTGTCCTATACGGCTAATTTTGCGTACTCGGCGACATTACAGATGGCAGCACCTTTCACACACCCAGACTGCTTCTTGTTTTTTTGCTACGACATTGTTGATTATGTAGTGCTGTCACCGCCGTGTCATAATCACTGCCTTCTAAACTGTATTACTCCTCGAGACGGCGGTGCTCATAATATAGTCTATCAATGCGTCTAATTAATTTACATTTATTTTAATTATTGCTCCAAAATTCCATTTCAAGGTAAGTGTCATATACTGGAATAATATTACGTTCTAAACAAATAACACAAGTATCTGTGTCTGTTTAATGCTTATTTTGATTAGTGATTGCTGCAATCTGGGTGTGAACTGTGTCGCCTCTACTGGATAAATTAGGCAATTTAACAATACTCTGAACTCCATGTTAAAATAAAGCATAGGACAGGCAGTGTAATTCTCGAGACGGCGGTGATTAAAATAGATAATTGATTTGGTGAATTATGTCCTGATTTTTCATTCCTGAATTATGCCAGCCCTCGAGAACGAAGAAGAAATGAAGCAGGGGAAAAGAAAGAGAATGAAATCTTGGAACTGTTTAATATTCCGATGCTCATAAATGTCAGTAAAAACGAAACAACTGAACACTGGGGGAAGAAATATGCTTTTGTTCTGGGAAGTAGTTCTAGTTACAAATTACTACGCAGAACAATGGAAACCCACGAAACAAAGCAAGCATTTCACACCTAGCACTTAAAGACTCAATTTTATGGCATTGCATCTATAACTGAGCAACTTACTACCTCTATCAGAGAAACGCCATTAAAAGCTGCAATAAATTTCGACTTTCCTGAAACTTTTTAACTTCTGCAGTTCTGGGAATAGGCCTACTACTAAACATTTTAATTGACCACCCGGTTTCTATAAACTCGTGAAATATCTAGGCCTATGGGTAAATTATCCATGGGAAAATTAATCACCCACAATGATATCATGAGGAAGGCCTTGGAGTTGTACAGTTAATTTAATTCAGAAGGCTTTGATTCTCATTGTTAAAATGATTTTTGATCCAACAAGAGGTTAAATTTTATCCAGCCATCCATGAAAGGATAAATTAAACCGACGATTTACCCTTGGAAAGATCTAGCCCAAGTTTGTAGGAACATTTTTTCTGTCATTTTCATATTTACCCAGATGACATTTATCTAGAAACACGCCACAAGTGTATGTGATTGTTACCTTTAAATTATTTGTGTTTGTATGGTGTTATTCTTGTGTAAATTCTGTCCTTTGGATAATTTACCCATAGGCATTTCGCGAGTTTATAGAAACCGGGCATAGCGAAGCAGTTTTGGCATTTGTCTGTTTGTGAAATTATGTGTTACGCAATAGACGGTATAGAATAGACTATATAGAGCCATTGTCAGGCAAAAATTAGAATATAGCTCATTAATTTGGAATCCTACTACCATTAAATACAGTAAATTAATAGAGTCCATTCAACATAAATTCCTAAAATATACGTATTGTAAACAGTTTAACTATTACCCTAAATTTGAATCATATTCAACTATGTTACAGTATTTCAATATCCCTGAATTATCACACAGACGAAATATTCATGCATTGTTGTTTTTATACAAATTACTTAATAACGAAATAGATGATATTAATATTCTGGAAGAAATATATTTTTATGTTACATGTTATAGATCTTATAAAATGCATAATATTTTTTTCATTGCAAAATCAAACACTGACTCCCATAATAATTCTCCTCTTTATAATGTGCTCCGTCTATACAACCAATTGCACAAAATGGACAATATAGATATATTTAATGCAAACAGTAAGTGGTATAAAAATATATGTAAAAAATTTTCAGGACGTAAAAACCTGGGCATGGAGCCCTCGGGGAGATACTTATGCTGGGGACCCGTGTCTTAGATTGCAAAAGAACCCCAAGCCTAAATTAGAGCCTCTGGACAAAATTTACAGGTCGTTTCATGTCCAAGTAATACCTTAGTTTCCTGGGAGGATTTGTGAGGCGATGGGTGTTCCTCTATCTTTCCCATGGTAAATAAGCGTTACAAAATTAGTATAGGTATTGAAACCTCCAATTAGAATCACTGTGTCACACCGCAGGGGTCACAGGAAAATCAGATCACGTGAGAAATAGTGTACGACACTAAGAGCTGGCTTAGTCCTATAGAAATTTTCACTTTTCCTTGTTTCACAACAAGCCTACGAAAATAAATTCGTTAAGTAGTAATATAGCAACGATTCTTTAATAGCAATGTGATTAGTTCCAGTGGCGCCAACTTATATGGGACCTTGGAACTCAAGCCCACCCAATAACTTTCCGTGTATTATTATCAGGGCCCGGATTCTGATGACCTAAAATTGTTTGAAAAATGACCTATAAAATGACCCTAAATTAAAAAAAAAATGACTTAATAATTATAACAAATTACCTAAAAACTGATATTTTATTTATAAAACATTCAAAATTCGGCACATCCTTTTGTGGTCTGCCGAATTATATTGTTGTTTATTGAGGGTAAACAGTAGTTTGCACTCTCAAATCCAAGCAGATGGCAGATCTGGTGCCAAGTCAGTCTAATAACAATAGTAATATAATACAAAATTTTGGCGTTTCTTTGATTCTCACTTCCGACTGAGACATGTCAACATTTTAACGCCGAATTTTTCCTTCTTGCATTAAACAAACAACACTTTAAAGACAGCACCGCTAGCGACGAAAAAATGTTAATACACTCAATGTAAATACATGAAAATGGCTAAATAAGGAAGCAAATGACGAAAATGATCAAATAATGACCTAAAATTGAAATAAATGCCCTAAAAAAATAAAATTGCATTAAATGACAAAAAATGACCTAATAAAAATGCATTTTTATAATCTAGAGGCCATGATTAGGATTTATCCACAAGTTGGCAATGTCTATGCAGCATCAATAAAAAGATGACATGTCATTAGAATCCGGGCCCTGATTATTATCATGGTTATTTATTGCTACTACTAAAAATAGTGTTTGGTTGTTGAATCGCTGTAAAGCGAAAATCATGCTGTTCTTGACGCCTATATTACGATCTTCTCTTGTTCCAGTTCACTCATGGCCGTATGAAATCGTTCCCCAATTCATTAAAATTTTACTTTTTAGTCTGCCAATACAGATCCCATAGCAACCGCTGAATTATCTTTTTACGCTTTCAAAAGACTAAAAACTTTCTTTTCGTTCAGAGGAGAGTGCGGAAAAGTTAGAATGTAAGTAATGCTTGTGATTAAGACAAATCCAGGAAGGAAATTTAATGGACAAGGCAAGGAATATAAGACAAAAGGGTGGAGTAGAAAACACAGGCGTCAGGTTAAAAAGAAGAGAGAGAGAGAGCGGAACGGACAGTAGAACTAAGAATGATTGGTTAAACCAGCAAAGGACAATAAACGAGAGGAAAGAAAAAGCTTGGATCGTCCACGAAAAAGACTGTGTAAATTGGGACAACAGGATATTGGTCTAAGGAAAGAAGAAGAAAATGATCCTGTGATGAACTGTTTGGGTGAGCTCCAGTCAAGAGAAACATATAGGCCTAGGCCTATTTTGCAACACACCGTGCTACATAATAGTGGGCCCACGTGAGATTTTATTTTATTTTTATATTTTAGCATTTATCTAAAACCCAAAATTAAGAAAAAAAAGTGTTTTTAATGTCATAACTAGGGGGCGGATATCTATGACATGTCATATTTTCCCCCTTTGCATTATTTCAGGTTTCCGACTAATTTAAACCAGATTCCAAGCATCCTGGTGAAAATGGAACGGCTTTTATTGTGCATATAACTGCATATTTAGGAAATTTTCAACTATTGTAGCATATTTAGTATGACTATGCATATTTAGGTTATTTTTTTTTTACATATTTGTGTACATATTAAAGAAATTTTGAAGTTTCATATCATATTTTGTAAATTTTGCATTATAATGATACTTTTTTAGAATATACAGATATTTTAAATAACTAACATTATATTTTAATAAAATGAATTGTAATGAAACTTGTAAAAAATATACACTATGTGTAAGTGGTAAAGTCATATTTTAAATTTTACTGTTCATATTTTAATGTTTTTTTTTATGTCAAATGCATGCATATATCCTATTTTTTAGGTCACAGAAATCTGACCCCTAGTCATAACCTTTAAGGAATATGAATTTAAAATACTTTCTTGGCGGCTGAATTACAAAATGTGATTGTTATTATTTTCATGAATAGTTTTATATTTAATTATAGTCATATCAATATTGTTTTAAATTTTTGAGCTCACCCATGTTTTTCAAAAGGTTGCGCCACTGGTTAGTTCAGGTCTCTTTACATTTCGTAGCTAGAAAGATTCAAACAACTAACTCATCATTACGTGCTTTCATTTGAAGCCAATCAAAAGCGACCTCTCACGAGTCCTAACAGGCTTCACTCATTCAGGCATTTTAAAAGGAGCCAGAAACTTGCAAAGCCTCCTATTAGAACTTCATTGATGTTGTTAGAGTTCAAGGTCGTCTGATCCCTCATTTGCAATTCCTTGCGGCTGTTCCTTGTCACCTTCTTGCGCAGTCCACATGCAAGAACTAAAAATACGACTGGAATAGCAACCATGTAACATTTTTACACCTACGCAATTTAACTACAAGTTACAAGACTCAAGTTGTATGCAAATGACCCTTAATACACAAGTGGAATTGAACTACAGAAGAAAAGAGAAAAATAAATTATATGAATCATAACTTCTTCTCTCCAAATAAGAGTTTTGGCTTTAGTATAATTTATTATATTGCATAATATAGGCTTACCACATAATATTATAAAAAGTGATCCCTATACAGGCCATGGAGGCCCAGATTATACATAGGCCTAATGCTTAGGCTATAGAATTCATGTAGGAAATTTAAACATTTTAAGAAACGTTTCAAGAAAATCGCCAAATATTCTCTTCGTGTAAAGTGATTGTAAAAATGAAGAGAAAGTCGTTGCCACGCTTCGTTTCGCATCCCCGAAGGATACACAACCCAATTAAAATTTGAGGTAATGCACTCACATAAGTATCTATCTTTACCCTAAGCATGGACAACATACCCTAGTATGATAGGCCTATTAAAAAGTATAAGCCCTACTTTTCCGAAAGGCCTATAAAAAGTATAAGTCCTACTTTCCCGATAGGCCTATCAAAATATAAGCCATACTTTCCCGACAGGCCTATTAAAAAGTATAAGCCCTACTTTCCCGATGGGCCTATAAAAAGTATAAGTCCTACTTTCCCGATAGGCCTATCAAAATATAAGCCAAACATTCCCGACAGGCCTATTAAAAAGTATAAGCCCTACTTTCCCGATGGGCCTATAGAAAGTAAAAGCCCTACATTCCCGATGGGCCTATAAAAAGTAAAAGCCCTGCTTTCCCGATAGGCCTATCAACAAAATATAAGCCATACTTTCCCGATAGGCCTATCAAAATATAAGCCAAACATTCCCGACAGGCCTATCAAAAAGTATAAGCCCTACTTTCCCGATGGGCCTATAAAAAATAAAAGCCCTGCTTTCCCAATAGGCCTATCAAAATACAAGCCATACTTTCCCGACAGGCCTATTAAAAAGTATAAGCACTACTTTCCCGATAGGCCTATAAAAAGTATAAGTCCTACTTTCCCGATAGGCCTATCAAAATATAAGCCAAACATTCCCGACAGGCCTATTAAAAAGTATAAAAAGCCCTACTTTCCCGATAGCCTATCTTTATTCTCGCTCACGTTTTTACATTAAATGTAACTGATGCGTTTTCTCCACTGTTGTTGAGAGAAAATATATTAGATATAGTAGGCCTAAGTACATTGTCAGTACATTAGTAAGTTTCTCATAGCAAGTATTATTTTTTTTTAACTGAAGTATTTCAGAATAGTAAAAATATGACATACATCGTTACTGCCGCACGGTCTGTTTTTGAAAAGAGTCCAAACTATAAAAGGATAAATCTACACAACAAACTTCCAATACATACAGAGTGTTAATGAATAACACCGAAATATTTTACCTCTGTATAGAGAGGGTATAAACAAGCAACATTTACTAGGAGATTTTTGCTCTATGACGTCAAGTGTGAATGCTACAGGACATTAAAGTCATTACAATTTGGTGCTCATAAGTCAATAATGAAGCGAAACAGGGTTAAAATTTTCATTAATTTGACTTTATGACTTAGTGATCAATAAAAACCTGATTCTTAATCATTCATCAACAGCTATACCATAATTTAGTGTTTCCATAATCTGCAAAATTTACAGACTAATCACATAACTGGTAGCCACTGCAATAGTTTATGTAATCATTACTCCAGTGTTAACAAGGAAGTTCTTTTGTTTTGCATTTTTTTTTTCAAATGTTAGAAGCAGTGGCGGCCATGCCCAGGAGATTTTATGCTGTAACAGGGAAAATTGAATCCATAGAGCAAAAATCTCCTAATAAAAGTTGCTTGTCTATGTCCCCTCTATACACAGGTAAAATATTTCGGTGTTATTCATTAACACCCTGTATAAATCAATAAATGTATTAAATAGATTTACGGAAAAATTAAATTGTCTTATAGAAAAAGCATATTACTCCCGATATGCCTATCAAAAAAGTACAAGCCCTACTTTCTCTTAAGTATTTTAGGATTATATTTTGCCCTTCTCCTATCTGTGTTACAATCATTTCAAAATTTCAGGTTCGTGCTCTTTTTCTTTTTGTACGTACCTATGCTAGGGTTTTCTTTCTTTCTTTCTTTACCGTAGTTTCACCTCTCCCTTTGTAGGATTTAAGCGACCCAAGCCGCCCGGGCCTTACAGGGCCGCGACCTGTAGGGATTATCTTTGGATCACAGACATACTTTTTTGACCAGACAAGGACATGGAGGGCCTCCCCGGATGAGTGATCAGCCCAATGCCGGGGCCACCTCCGAGACAACACGAACACATAGGACGAGACACACCATTCACACACACACTCACTCCAAACAAGGCGAGGATGGGATGAAGATGATAATGACGGCCAGATGATATCCGGGGACCACAAGGGCCTAAAGTTACCCGACATTTGTCTCAAAGGTGAGGAAAAACCCCAGAAAAAACCCCACCTAGATGCTAGGGTTGATAGGAAAAATAAAAATGAAAAGAGAGAATGGAAAGAAAAGAAGAAAGCGATATAGCATAGAATTTCTAGTAGCTGTCTTGGTGAACTGGTGTATATTGACACTGGAACATAGAATTGCCATGACCTACATAGAATACAGCTAGACACATCATCAGCAATATAGGCTACTGAAACGTGCATAAAACAATGCTCGGTCGGAGACTACATGTAGTAACCTATAAAGATTGTTTGAACACATGGTGATAACCTCTGACCCCGACAAGGTCGTGAGTCCTTAGGGGGTGTCCAGGATTGAGATTTTTTTTTTTTATTTCTCTCAGGAAAGAGCTTCCCTGCTTGAAGCATAGAAGGAAAATGTCAAGGCACTCAGCAAGCGATTGCATGTTGTGACACAATATATTTTTCTAAGAAACATAAAAGCAAACCAGATTTGAGGTGAAGATTTGGGGGAAATACGACGAAGGTTCAATTTATCTTATTTTTAGATTTTAACACCATCAATTTAAGCAATTTATTGATTTTTTTTTGTGCGTATACATTTTCATTGATTACGCTAAGGGTCCTGTATTATGCGGATCGAACAATATCTGAGAAGATGGAAGACATGGATAAACGAAGTCCAGTCTACTTATTTCTCTTAACAAATGACATTTAGTGGTTAGGAGTGGTGTTTTTTCTACTATATACTATAAAGCAAAGTTCGTTGGTATAATATATGTGATGAGCACACAGCTAACGCCACCTATTAACAGGACAGTATTCAATTGTGAGATTAATTGCCATAGCAACCGGGAAAGTAAGCTATTCTTTCCACTAGAAATGCTTTTAAAAATGAAAGTTGTACAATATACTGTATTTATATATTGCTAAATTTATGTAATTTGTTAACTCTGTTTGTAGTAGAGAACCATAGCTACTTTGTAAATATGACTATATTTAAGTTTCTGTAGACTCAATATTTGTAAATGAGACTTTTAGTAAGTCAGTTAAATGACGTGTCCAATATCAGTCTTTTTTTATTTCAGATGTGTTTATACTACTAATATCAGTTTTGTAATGATCTTACGGACGAAATAAATCTAATCCACTCTAATCTAGACTTCAGGTTGTAAACAGACTTTATTTATAGGCTAAACTCACTTGATCGCTTTAAAAAATGTGTAAAATGTAGAAAATATCGTGATGAAGTGGACACTTATATAACATAAAATTGCGTCTACTATACTGCGATCCCACAATAGCGAATGATAAGGTTGAATACTGTAATAGACCAGGTATCACATATAGAATTTTTAATTGCATAGCCGTCCCTAATAGCCAAAACGTAATAACACAATTAATGAGAAGATAGAGAAATATGCAGAGATTAAAGTTAAGAGATTAGAACATTACCTATAGTATGAGCAGAGGAAGTAAACATTGTTCGAAAGCAATTTCAAATCTAATTTTGTCCTTTTCCTGCTTTTGTGGATTATCCGTGGAATTCACTTATAATCGCTAATTCCGTGGATAATAATAATAATAATAATAATAATAATAATAATAATAATAATAATTATTATTATATATAATATTGTTAATAATATTATAGTAATATAATATTATATAATATATTATATAATATTACCGGTATATATTATATTATATTATGTAATATTATTATATAATAATAATTATTATTATTTATTTATTTATTTAACCATTAAGCATACAATGCAATAGGTTTCGTCAGCTGGTCATTAAATAAAATCTGTCTCCAAATATTCTTGTACGGTAAAAAGTTTATTTGATTGATAATACTTTTAAGTCTGTATTTTAAATAATTCAAATTGTCAATTCGTCTTACATCTAAAGGTAATTTATTATACAGTTTCACTCCAATATATATGTGTGAATCAAGAGATTTTTGCAATCGGAATTTTGGAAGCACAAAATTATTTCTTCCGCATGTATCGTGGGAGTGTAATATTGAATTAAAATTATTAAACGTAGTTACAATAAATTGTAGTTAGTATATTGGTTTAATGCATCATGCCAAACATTCTCCTCGCTCTTTCTTTCTTATTCTAAATGTTTTTTATTCACAAAGGCATGATGTACAGTGTTTAGAGAAGAAACATGGCAACTGCTGGAACCCAGAAGTGGCTAGGAATTTCTTTTTCTTTTTATTAAGTTGCTGTGTATTATCTTTTGAGTCTTCTTATTTTTTGTGTATTCTTATGTTTTGTATCTTTCGATTTTATTATTTTGTATGTATGAATTGTACGAGTATTTTTATAGATATTGTAATTGTAATGTACGAACATTGTAATTGGGTTTTCTACCTGTAATGTTCATTATTATTATTAAATAAATACATAAAAATAAATAAATATCAGAGAAAAGCTCGTTTCTATGATGCACATGTACAAAAAGTAAACTTGATCAAACATATAGAGACGCCATAGTTAAAATTCCAAATTCATTAAAAATGGGTTGAATCGAGAATATACTTGACCCCTTACTATCCATGCCTCTTTACAGAACTACACATTATTCGAATTCCTTCACTACAACAGTATTCGTCACTGAAATTCACTGCCTAGCTATCTCAGGAGCTGCCAAACGACTTCGCAGTTCAAGCGTCATTTAATAGATTTAGTATACAATAACATTTAGGAATTTATGCTAATTAGTAATTTTTTTGTAGAAAATTTTCATTATATTTTCCAATTACTAAGAATGTATTTGTTAATGTATTTGTTTAGTCTTTCATATGTTTTTTCATCTCTTTATTTTAGTCATTTGTATTATATACTCGTATTATTCAAGTACTTAATGTTTGAATTTTTTTCTTTGTATTTAATGTACGATTCTTGTATTCAGGTATATCATTTCATGTTTTCGTATATTATTTTTACTATTATTATATATTTCATGTTTTTGCCATGGCTGAGTGGTAGAGAAGACCTTATGGCCTTAACTCCGCTAGGTTAAATAAATAAATAAATAAATAAATAAAATAAAATACTGTACTTTCACTTGAACAAAGGGGAGCAAATATTTTCACTGGCTAGGGGCGCTGAACAACTAAATTCCGCTCTAGTTCCAAGTGTAGCACAGCTCTACGGTATAATATATATTATATGGCTGCATTTCAGTCACCTCGACCGTGTTCTGAAGCGTATGTGCTGGTCGAATTGTCATACGTGCGGAATTTGTCGATATTGCGAGTTACGCGTTGCTACGCGACAGCCAATCAATTGCGTTTTCTCTAACGACCATGTCTCGTGTTAATGTCAAGTATAGGGAAATGCCGTGTTATTTTTTTCAAACTACGTATCGAAGGGAAACCTGTAGGCTAGCGTTTCTCAACCTATGGTCCGCGGACCACAGGTGGTCCGCAGACATAATTAAAAAATATCATAAAACAAGTAAAGAAGTAACAGTTTTTCACATAAAATGAACACTAGATGTGAAAGTTCTTAAAATCTTCGAAAATACAAGTTTCCTTACTTTTGCAGTTACGAACCACAGTTTGAAACCCCTGGTGCACTGACGTCTATGGTTCCCTCTTTCATTCAAAACCCTGAAAAATAAGATTTTATCGGAATTTGTTATTAGAGGCGCTCTCTTAACAAGGGTTTTATTGTTGGAGGTGCCCGAGTGCCTGATACTGGTAAACCTGTGTTATAACTCCTAATTATATTATCAAATTGGTAATAAATATTTAAGTCTGTTCAAAATATAATTTTACTGTCAATAGTTCACTTCCAATTCAATAACTGTGTTTCCGTCGAATTAAAAAAAAGTATTATAATTATTTCGTTATAATGACCTATAATTAATACCCCAAATATTAAGAATATAGGCTTATATATAGCCTACTTTTCAAAATGGGATGTAAAATTAGGGGTCCGTAAGAAAATTTAGACATTTTAGAGGTCCTCGGGTTCAAAAAGGTTGAGAAACGCTGCTGTAGGCTATATAATATACATGAAGCGTTAGACAGTGTAAATGCATTATGTAAATTCAACTTCAATTTCATTGCTACAAATTACAATATAAGTGTATACAATAGTATATTGCGACACAAGAGCGGAAAGGCACGTTTACGGGTCGAGGAAACAGATTGAAAACCCGAGGCGCAGCCGAGGGTTTTTAAGTTTTCGAGACCCGTAAATGCCTTTACGGTCCGTGTGTTGCATGCTATTTTTTGCACGACGGTTACTTATATACATTTAATTATATTAATTGTGATATTACCTGAAAATATTATGTAAATACAGACTTGAAGAATGGTGCTTATTTCAGAAAGGGATTCGCATTTGTTATTGTTTATGGCAACCGAATATTTATAAAGCGGGGAGGCCTTGGTCATTTCTGCTCGCAAATAAGCATTTGCGGGCGGTAAAGTAACTTTCCGCCCGTCGCCCCTAGCAACAATTCACTTTCCGCCCGTCGCCCCTAGCAACAAGATTGCGTGTGGTAATGTCAAGTTACGAGCCATGTAAACAACTGTCGTAAGAAACACTTACTAGCTAAGGAGTGCAAAAACATTGTTTCAAACTCCGCCAGAAGAAGAAAAGCTTGTGCTCGGGGGCGGTTCAGTTCAAAACAATAAATTAACTTAGACTAAAATAATTATTTACACTAATTCAAAAATTTGATTTACAAAACATAAAAAAGTATGAGTTAATATTATTTACAGTAAGGACAGAACATGCTATATATACAACAATGAAAATGTACGAATAAATACAATAATATATATATTTTTTGTCAAACAGATTTTAAGATAAGACAAAGCAATTATATTTATATTTTAAAGTTTAATATTGGGAATGTTGTAGTAATGATACAGAAGTGAGAACATAAAAGTAATTATATAAAATTTATATTTTACACTTAAATTGTTTGTTGTTTAAGCCAGTTAATTCAGGATGGCTGCTTAAAAAAATAAGGTGTAACTTAGGGCTTCCGTGAAATTTATTTTGGAAGGAAATGGTTGCATTTAATTTCACGAAATCATTTCATGAAAGTAGTTACGAAACCTGGTGTCTTCATGTAAACCATCATTTATAGAATATATATAACGAACTACTGGATCTCTGGATATTCATTCAACTCTGATTAATACGCAATATTAAAAAATATTTAAAAAAAACAGGAACATATAGCCTACAACACGCCACTTGCGGCAAAAAGAAAGAAAATGAAATGTTTAATTATGTAAGTAAAAACCACTCCCAATGCTTTTAAAATAATGAATTTAGAAATAATGACACGTTTCAACATAAGCAGCAGATAGGCGTATTTGCAATTATTTTACCTACGTCATCAAACTATATTTAGGATATTAAATTATTAAGGCAGTTGGACATTTGGTTCTTTCAAACTTGCGTCCAGTAAAGAAGATAACACAGAAATGTATCCTCGTTTGGGTGGTGATAGTTGGGTTACCACCTTACTGCATTATATATTATAGTATATCTTTTTTATTGAAAGTGTAACTTAGTAAATTTAACTTTATTAAGCTATTAAGAAATGTTTCCTAATTATATGTACATACTTTACTGTATCATGAAAAACACTGTAGGCTACTGTGTAATGCAAATAAAAGTAACTAAATACTTTATGTCTTTGTTTATTATGAATGCTTTTATGTCATTTTAAAATAAAATAAATAAATACAATTTATTATGTTAAATGGAAAAGAATTACAGGTATTGATAATATCTGAGATAATACATTTTTAGAGATAGATTTCAGATAGATCCATTAAAATCACACCATCTGAAGTACCAGGAAGTCACTGCCAATTATTTCTCATTTAAAAATATGAGATCATAATATTCTGAAGGATGGGTCTCTGTGAGCCTCAAACTTGTTTTATTTAATTTCTAATATTTTATTTTATTTTTTTATCTTCAAGTTCTTACTATATTACTGTACTATTACTACAGCTTACTATCTTCTAAAGATCATATCAAAGAACAATAAATTGTGGAAAATTTTAACAAAACACAGATCAAACTTTCCCATTTACATTTTCCAATTCACTTGCCTCTTTTTAATTAATTCTTTTTGGGGTAGCAGGTAACCGTTACCTGATTTCTTGGAATAACAATATAATCTTATTGTCATTGCTGACAAACTGGCATACTAGCAAAAACAAAAGGAATTTTTTTAGATGATACATACACGAAAACACAAAAATGCAATAAAACAAATTATTTGTTATATCAGCTGCTCAACGATAATTTATTTTATAATTCGCCGCCTAGGCTTTTCGGTGCGCTTGCATCATCTTCAGGGCATCGTTTTTGCTAGTGTGGAGTTCCAACAATCAAAATCAAAACTGCATATTGTCACATTTAAAAATAAGATAAAATTCACACGCGGGGAGGAGGCCACAGAAGAAAAGTTCGATGACAGTGCTTTTGTGAATTTTATAAATGTGACAAACTTATTGAAACCCAGTCTTGTGTTGTTGGGGAGAAATTATAAAAAAATAACACGCATCATAATATTTCTTTTCACGACTATTTAATTGGAAATTATAATTTTATACACTTACAACAAAATTCCTCAGTCAAACATGGTACTAAAAGAATTCGTTATTCCCTTTGAAAGAATTATAAAGAAGTAACACAAGATATTAAGGACATTAGAAATATAAGGATATTTTCTTTAAAGACTAAATTTTATTTCTGGTCACAACTACTTTCATGATTCCTATTTTTCTATTTTTTCTATTAAATTTATGGCTTCTGTGATAATCTTAGTAAAGTGCTATGCTTCATTAGATTCGTTTTATAAGGGTCTAAGTGCTAACATCATGATTTTGTAGAAAACAAGACACAGACTACAGAGCCACAGAAAGACGTGCCAGAGATAGACCCAGTGCTATTTCTTGGAATTTATTGCTACTAACGTGGCTTTCCCTGAACCTAGGACCCTTCTTAATTGCATTGGTCTAGACTCTAGGTACATAGATCTATTTAAAATTATCAGCTGAAAAATCATGATTTTGTCACTTAGACCCTTATAAAACTAAACGATTCAATTATACTTTTCCCTAGCTATTATACCCGAGAAGGAAACTGAAGTAAACAAAAACCAGAATGTCTGTCTCGCTCTTAAGTAGTACGAGTAATGTGCTAGAGTGAGACATATCTACTGGTTTTTGTTTACTTCAGGTTTCCTTTTTAGAACGGCCAGACTTTAGTAAATATGCTGTTCTCTGTGTATTAGGCCTATACTGTACTGCCCCTAGTTATGAGCATTATTGTTCGTTGGGGTCTTTATTAATAAATATATATATATATTTTTTAATTAATGAATTCTAGTCATCACTCTCGGAAATGAAAAAGTTATCGGCCCGTAGAAGGCCATCTTCCCCTTATAAGAACTTCAACCTCGAAATTTTGAATTCAAGGGCAGAGAGACAGTGATTTTAAGAAGTCAATGCATGTATAGACATTCCAATACGGACTTGTTTCTCTATTGATACGTCAATACAAGCCACTGCTGTTTACATTCTTTATCTGCCGATGATACGGCAGTGTTATCTTTTGCCAATATAAAAAAGTATCAATCAAGACGATACAAGTTACAACGCACAATGTACACAATACATTTGTAAAAAAAAAAAAAAATATCAGGATTTTTCTATTAGGAAAACTGAAATAGGCTATTGGGTTAATTTTCATGTTCTAAGAGTACAACATTATATGGCGCTGAAACTAGGACCATAAGTAGACAACAAGCAAACAAATTAATGGTTTTAGAAATGGATTTTTGGAGGCGTTCAGCAAGAAAATCCAGGAAAGAAAAAAATTCGGAATAATAGAATAAGGGATATAATGCAAGTTGAAAAGAATATTTTGGAAATTGTAGAAGAAAGACGCTTGAAATGTTATGGACATGTACTTAGAATGACAGAGGATAGAATACCCAAGAAAATTTTGGATTTGAAAGTAAAAGGAAAAAGAAGAAGAGGGAAGCCCAAAGAATGCTGGATGGATGGCGTGAAAAGGAGTATGGAGAGAAAAGGATTAAGTGAAGAAGATGCTACAGACAGGGACTTATGGAGGCAAAAGATTGTTGTGGGATGAAGGAAAACCATTGTATTGTGGAATATTCCTTAATGGAAATTATTATTATTATTATCATTATTATTATTATTATTATTATTATTATTATTATTATTATTCTAACCTCATTAAACATGTTAAGTGCTACTCAAACGAAAAAAGTTTTGAAAAGGCTGTTTTGGGCATTACTTGCAGTATTGTTCTGAATCTTATTGATATGGCTGAAGGGACATAGAATAACCTATCTAGGTTTATGTTTCCTTATTTAGTTATTTTCATGCATTTACATTGAGCGTATTAACTTTTTTTCTTTTTTTCTTTCTTTTCTTTCTTCGCCAGCGGTGCTGTCTCTGAAGTGTTTGTTCAATGCAGTACGGTTCACAAGCTTTTTTTCTATACGGGTAATATTTAAATAAATTACTAGGTTACTGTAATGCAACATTTCTGTAGGATCTACTTTTTAAAGAAATTCTTATCTTTCTTCTCAAATGCTCCACCAAGAACAAAGTTTTTCGACCTACAACGTCCTTTCTGCATTTACCGTTTTTTTACAATTATGTACAAATTAGTTTATTCCTTTGTGTGTACAATAATAATTTTTTATAAATAAAATATCAGTTTTTAGGTCATTCCTTATAATTATTAAGTAATTTTCTTTAAGATTTAGGGTCATTTTTCAAACAATTTTAGGTCATCAGAATCCGGGCCCTACTCATTATACATGCTAAGTAAAAGGATAAAGTTTGAAAAAGGCTGCTTTGGGCTTTACTTGTACCATTGTTCTGAATCTTATTGATATGACTGAAGGAACAGAGAATGGGTTTATAGAGACGGGAGATAAATACTCTACCTATCTAGGTTTATGTTCGCGATGAACCCATAAATAAATCGAACTGTCTCAATAAAACAGTGTGTATCCAAAGAGATTTGCAATCATCTTGCACATTTCCCTGGGTTATAACGCTTCTTTAGAGTGCTTCCCAGGTACCAAAAGCTACTGAACCAAGGCCCTGTCTAAACCATAAAATCCCTCACATAAGGAAATATTAGGTCACGTCGTAAAAGTTCATAAAAAAGGGGGGGAACTATTCTTTTGTACTCTGCACAATTTCAAACTTCGTAATCAAAGGCTTCTGAAAATGAAACCGCTAACTTCTTGAAAAACGTTTTCACCCTCAAAACACAGCAAAGCAAAAGAAAGAAGGATGATAAATGATAAAAGTATACGAAAGTAAAGAAAATTAGAGAAGAAAAAGACATTTTAAAAAGTAGAAGGGGAGAAACGTGATTTTTTATAGATCCATATATCAGGGGCGGAAGTTCGTAACTCCTAGGGGGTGGGGGTATGGAATACTCCCAAAAAACAATGTCTGGAGACCCCTGAAGTGCACAATGATGAATGTTTAGGTCCTCTGGGGAATCCTCTTTTCGCCCAGAGTTTTAGTTGTGTAGAGAAATGTTTCGTTTTTACATATTATATGAAAATTAAAATCATTAATCACACAGGAAACTTTTTACCTTGAACGTAACTAAGTGGTGGTTTGAAATAGTTCACAAGAAATCAATTACATCTAATCGTTTATAATATTAGTTAAAGATAAGGAATTCGAACAATTGCTGTCTTGTGACTGTCACGGCTAGTCCATGCATTTGACACGAACTATCAAGACTAGAATATAAATATTAAACTTGTTTTACAATCCTTAAGTTGACATAGGGCGAGTACATAAATACTGTTATTAAGTGCCAGAATGAAAGATAGTGTGGGGGACGGGAAAACGTTTGTCCCTCTGTCCGTCCTTCTCTAAGCGCGATAACTCAAATACGCTTTATCGGATTTTCATGAAACTTTGTATGCACATTTATAACGTCCTTGGGAGAAAAAAAAGCCTTCTGGTATTGGACCAAATCGGTTGACAGGTACCGGAGTAATGCCTAATTTAGTGCCTATTTTATGGTAATATATTAGAAAGAATTTATCAAATGCGACTCGGTTATCATGACAACATATTATTTTACATTGTTCATATACGGCTTAGGAAGTTGCAATGAGTTAACCATGACATATTCCTTCACATATGATTATCAAACTAGTCAGATGTTTGTTTCTTTCGTTGATCAAGTTGAAATGAGTTCTACATAAATGCTATTATATGGCCTATAGAAGGTAGCCTATATATTACTGTGAAATAATTAGGCCTACGTACACTAAGCGGAGTTCTTGCCAGCGTATTTTGTGAAATGTTGACATATTTTAAGAATTTCTTATATAAGTGTATACGAGTTTGATTTAAGATTAAGTAACAAACTTTGTTCTTCCGCGAGCCCTGCTTAATGAATCGATCTGGAGCTTAACTCGGAAATCTATTTAAAAATAACTTCTTTTCTGCATGGGCCTATTATAGGCTAATTGCAATTATTACTGATTAAACAAAAACATTTGTTGTATCAGTTTACCTGATTTTATTTTATATTGTTTTGTATCTGATTAAATTTGCATGTTATTTTAGTAGGTAATTATATTCGACGAACAAAAAAGTGGAACAAGTTTCATGAAAATCTGATAAGGCGAACTTGAGTTATCGCGCGTACAGACACACAGACAGACATTTTACCGTCCACCAAACAATCTAAGAAAGTACCATCCTGGCACTTATTAATTAAACAACCTGATTTCCCTTCTTTTAACCACTACAATAATGTCTATTTGCAATAAGAGAAGCTCAAACTTGCTCGACTATAGGCTCTGCCAATACACACACACACCTACATATACCCACAAAACAAACAAACCTTCCATCTACATAATTGCAACACGGATTACGGCTATAAACGCATGAGTAGAAACCACAAAAAAAATCGTCTACAATCGACAGCTGGCCATTTCATTTAACTGAATGCTCGATTTTCATTGTTTATATGACAGCTATATGGAACATCACATAGATATTTGAAACCACAAACAACGTGGTATTACCTCGTAACCACGTGGTCATGTTTGACCTTCGCTAATCACATTCAGTGCCCCCTGAGCCAGGATGACAGAGCAGTGACGTGTTTCTGACGTAATATTACGCATTTGTACTGTTTTTACGTGATTAACACGTCCAGTGATAAACAAGTTTTTGTACTATCCGTGCCAATTTTTACGTCTTCAACTGTTTACAAACAAGTGCGACTATTCTTAAGATAGAAGCTCCACAATTTGTGCGAAGCACCATAATTAAACGGAGCTCTGTCCATTCCCGAGTGGAACAGAGGAGGAAGAATCTCTGAAAAAATATATACAGGGTGTTACTGAACAACACCGAAATATTTTACCTGTATATAGAGGGGACATAGGCAAGCAATTTTTACTTCCTCTGCCCGTACCATAGGTACTATAGGTAGAGGAAGTATTGTTTTCGACCCCAAAATTCGAAGTTGAGTTTTTAGCATATATACACGTTTCAAGGCCCCCTGAATCCAAAAATACTATTTTTGGAAACATGTCTGTGTGTTTGTGTGTGTGTCTGTCTGTCTGTGTGGAAGTTTGTGAACAGGCTAGCTCCGAAACGGAGAATCGTATGAAAACAAAATTTCGTATTTGGGTCAGGTACCTTCTGAAGAGGTGATTCGAAGATTGGCGACAAATTTCCCTTATTTTTAAGGGGACTTTACATGAAGAAATTTTCGTTTTTCGCGATTTTCTCGAAAACGGCTCTAACGATTTTCTTTAAATTTTGCGCATGGATTGCTTGTACCAAGAGCTAAAACTTTTATTTGAAACATTTTTTCGAACAAATTCTCTGAAGGGTAGTTATAAGCAACCCACTGTGAATACGTGCTTTTTGCAATACGGCTTCTTGTAAATCGTACGAAAACAAAATTTTGTATTTGGGTTAGGTACCTTCTGAGGCTGTGAAGATTGGCGACAACCTTCTCTTATATTTAAGGGGACTTTACAAGAAGAATATTTTGTTTTTTGCTATTTTCTCATAAACGGCTCTAACAATTTCCTTTAAATTTTGTACATGGATTGCTTATACCATTTCAAAAACATTTTCTGGGTGGTTGTAACCTACCAACTTGCCTGGTGAGCAACTCAATACGCGGACATTTAAGGCATTTTATTCTAAATAAGCACGTGAAGTGAGAAAATGTACTGTTGGCCCTGCTTACAGTAAAGAAATATCTGAGGGGAATATTTGATAAATTTAGGAAATTATTCTTAACAGCGGAAAGTTCAATAAACGTTTGCAGTCACTTGTATTTTTTCCCCATAGCCTGCGTTTTTAGTCGCAACATTCAAAGAAGGGGCTATAAGATATTTATAGCATAGTTAGCGTAAATGCTGCAAACTTTTATTTGGGCAGAGGAAGTTATGTGACTTTCACATCAGATTTTTATTAGGGTTTTTGCTCTAAAGCAGGTGCACCAACTGCAAGTGCCCCAAGAGCCGCTTTAAAAAAAATGCGGTTTGGAGGGCCGCGTTATAAAATACTTCGTATGCAACTTTATAAGTGAGTTTTAATAGGTATGGTATACAAAGAAAAATAGCATTTATATTATTATTTTAATTTATTCAATAAATATCAAATTACAAAAAATTAGTGGAACATTTGAGGGTGTTAGTTTTCACTAACTAATGCATCAATATTAACTTTAATATTTGTTGTTGATAAACGAAGCAACTGAGTAAGTGACTAATCAGAGAGGGAATATCTATATTTTGACTTTATAAATTTCGTATTTGAGGGTAATTTATACATTTAGAGGGCCACTCCGCGGGGCACAAATGGGACAGGGCCTCATGTTGGACAGCCCTGCTCTAAAGTTACAAGTTTTCCTGTTACAGCATAAAATATCCCACATTTTGAAACCAAGATGAAATAACTGCGATTAGTCATGGTAAGTAAATATCCAATTCGGCATTTGCCTTTACGACTGAGGAAATTATATTAAAAAAAAAAAAGTCAAATTTGCCGGCCACGGAGTTTGTACGTACCCGGGACCTCCCAAATGCGAATCCAAGATACTACCATCTCGGCCACCTCTCTCGGTGTTGTTCTTTTGTTTGAGTAGATAAACTCTTAAAATTTACCAATGCATTGAAAATACAATTTTATGTTACCGAATTTCTGTTTATTCTTATTTGGACCCCTACCAGGCTTGGTGTGTAGAAGCGATGGGATGCAAAATTCTACATCCTCTATGAGCCATAAAAAGCTACATCAAGCGTTTTCTGGGGGAAAAGTTTGAGTGTGATTACTCGTTCTTCATCGTTTCAAATTTTTAATACCTATTTAAGGACCTAATGTTTGAAAATCGAAAGTCCTTCATACGTTAATTTCGAATTACAAAATACGAAACCCTGGCGACGCCGGGCCTTTTAAGCTAGTTGAAGATATTTATGCACATGGATTCAGAGCAGTATTTGCATGAGGCCGTACAAACCAGCACGACTACTTGGATGACAGACAGACTTTCACAAATGTCTTGTCTCTACATGTTGACTGTAGTTACGTAAGTTTATCTTTACGAGCCTACTCCCAAACATTACCTATCCTGTAGATTTCTTTGACGCACTTTGCCGACAAGAAATGTTGTTCAACTAAAAAAGTTATTTTTGTTATCGATTTCCGAGTTAAGCACCAGATCGATTCATTAAGCAGGGCCAAATACAATCTAGACCAATACAGGACACTTTGCGATATATCGGGGGACAATATTTTGAGCACCATCTAGCGGCCCAACCTGCTACTACTGAATACAATTGCAGTATCTAGATACATATATTACAATTACAATTTATTACTCCAAAGTACACGAAAAATATATACAAAAGTTGATACACCCCCCGAAGAAGCAGAGCTTGTGTTCGGGGGTGGTTCAGTTATATATTAGAAATACTTATACTAAACAATTACTTTAAAAAAAAATGCATAATTTGGAGAAGTATGACAAAATGTTATGTATGAAAGGTTAGAACATGTTCTACTTACAATACAAAGGTACGAAGCAATACAACAATAATACATAACAATTTATTTGTTCAAATTTTAGTAAAAACAAAGAAATTAAGTTCTATCCAAATTTTAAAGTTTAATATGAAAAATGTTATAACAGTAATAGTCGATAACAGAAGTAATAATTATATAAATTTTCTAATTTTAGACCTAAATTGTTTGTTGTTTAAGCTATTTAGATCAGGATGGTTGGTAATAAATGAATTGAATAGTCTTGGGCCAAAACTTGAACAGTGCTTAGCTCCAGCAGTTGTAACATTTTTTGGTTCAAGTAATAAATTAAATTGATTCCTTCGCGTGTTATATACGTGAGATTCTGACTTGTAATTGTCACGATGTTTATGAAAATAATCCAGTATGACGTACTTGTAAATTTGGTCTATGGTGAAAACGTTAAATTCAGAAAATAATAATTTGGAAGAATAGTCAGGAGGCTTAAATAAACAAATCTTTATTATGCGTTTTTGAAGACAAAGCAAAGGGCTGAGGATCGTTTTTGCAACTCCTCCTCACCCAATTATGCCATATTGAATAATAGAATGAATTAGGGCTAAATAAATCGTACGTAAAACATGAGCTGGTAAACATGAACGGAGAATAACGAATTTATAAATGACTTTACGTAGCCTATTGCATAAATATTCAAGTCAATATATGTTAAACAGTTTTTAATAGAAGAGCCGAAATAGCCAGACTCGGCATGTTATGTATAAGGGGTATCTACCTAATGGCTCAGAATAGCATATTACAGTTTATATATGTTTTGAATATATTAATTTTGCCCCAAGTTTCTAGGTTGTGCCACCAGGAGTGCTGCAAAATCTGTCCCCCATTTCTCTACCAGTAAGTGTCCGGTATTGTCTCTATAGTATTTGGCAGGGCTTACGGAAGAACAGAGGTCTAGTTTCATAAGCATATGTGATGGAATATATGGGTAGTGTTATTTGACAAAGCTACCGTATTGCAACTTCGAAAGCCGTATATGAACACTGTAAAACAATATGTTGTCATGAGAACTGATTTGCATGTGATAAATTATTTCTAATAGGCCTATAATACCATAAAATGGGCACTAAATTGGGGATTACTCCGCTACCGGTCAACCGATTTGGTCCAAAGTCAGTAGACTTCGTCCCATGGACGTTATAAGTGCGTATACCAAGTTTCATGAAAATCTGATAAAGCGCATTTGAGTAATCGCGCGTACAGACACATAGACAGACATTTTCCCGTCCTCACACAATCTCATAAAGTACCATTCTGGCACTTAATAAATTACAATTTATTTTAAGTCTTGTTATTTTTGTTTTACTTCTTATTGAATATTATACTAACAACATTTGTTAATTATAATAACGAAAAACAGCACCACACGTAATAATTTGAAACAGTAGTCATTAACCCTTAAATTGAAAATGTGTTCTGCAGGATACAGTCGTTTGTTTTACATTTCTAAAGGAATGAAAAGAAAAATGTGAAGAAACATTTAATCTCTATATACAGGGTGTTAATAAATAACACCGAAATATTTTACCTGTGTATAGAGGGGACATAGACAAGCAACTTTTATTAGGACATTTTTGCTCTATGACGTAAAATGCGTATGCTACAGGGCATTAAAGTCCTTAAAATTTGGTGCTCATAACTCAATAATTGAGCGAAATAGGGTTAAAATTTTCATTAAATTGACTTCATGCCTTCTTAGCGATCGATAAAAACCTGATTCTTAACAATTCATCAACAGCTATACCATAATTTAGAATTTTCATAATCTGCAAAATTTACTGATTAATCACATGATTGCCCGCCACTGCATTATGTTTTTATTCCTAATTCCAAACCTAACAAAAATGTTTCGTGTTCTTTTTTTTCCCTCAAGAGTTGTAAGATATCGATCGTCATTTTTTACAATTTTCCCGACCACTACACAATATTCACTGTTCCTTTGTTTCCCATCATTTCAAGTATTATAAGACAGTGGCGTGCATATCCTTGGGATATTTTATGTTATAACAGGAAGAATTGAATCCATAGAGCAAAATTCTCCTAATAAAAGTTGCTTGTCCATGTCCCCTCTATACACAGGTAAAATATTTCGGTGTTATTCATTAACACTCTGTATATAAAAGGCTTTGTCCTGACTGACTGACAGGAATCAACGTAGAGCCTATACTATAACAGGTAGAGACTTGGAATTTTGACAGTACCTTCGTTTCATAATGTAGGTGCTCACTAAGAAAGGATTTTGAAAAATTCTGATTTTAACTGCCAAAAATTACATGTTTTTGAAAATACTTAACCCCTTTTTACACAGAATTATCCAAACAAATTCACAGAACATATTGTTGCCAGTTGTATCAGGTGGGTTTGGATTAAATGAAATGGATGTTTGACAAATTAGAGAAGGTATCATTATAATTCATATTATCTGTATTAATAAAAGGAATTGTCCTCGATGTCCAGCGAAATCTACTGAACGCAGAGATCTGAAATTTTAAACATAGGTGGGCTGAAGGGTCGGAAAATGCACCTCCAAGCCGGAATTTTAATTTTACTTTTCGTTCGTGAGTTATGAGTGAAAAACGGGCAAAAAACGTGCATTTTGTGCGTTTTCAAAACATAAGTTTTCAGTTATACATTTCAATGTCAAATCAATTACAGTTGGCTTTGGCTATTTTTGTCATACCTTGAAAATAAAACTTTTGCGATCGCTTGAATGTTGTAAGCCCTAAATATGGTCAAACGTTGTTTTATTTGGACGAATCTCACTATACAGAGGTTTTCTGGGCCAAGAAACTCGAATCTAAGGTCGCTTTTACCAGACGATGCCATCTAATCGTGGTATGTAGTCCACGTGATTTAGGTGTTAATAAATATAATGATTTTACTATTATGCTCTTAATTTTTAATTTTTGAAATAATTATCGCGGGCGAAGCCGCGGGCACATGATAGTTTTAATATAAATTACAGAATAAGGAAGCAAGAAATAAATTACTAACCTAATCAATGTGTTAACTGTTTTCATTGCAGTCCGACAAGGGTTTTTGTATTGTCTCTCTCCAAATAAAGAGTTAAATTATCGAATAGTACCTCACACTGCTAAACATTTTAAATGTGCCCAGCAAAAAAATGATCTTTTAAATCTATCTATTAAATTAAACCCTGGATTTATATAGGCTACTGGAGGAGGAAATCTTTTAAGGATAGCTGTCTTAAATTAAGGATGCCAATTAGATACAGACAAATCAAAACATTCTAAGAACTACAAGGCGAGTCCATAAAGTAAGTTTCTCTGGGGCCGTTTACACAAACAAAACAAAATTTCATGGAAATAGCCTATTTACTGAAACAGATATATCAAGTGTCAGCTATTTTTCAACATATTTACCACAGGAACTGTGAAATTTTTCATACCGTGGGACCAACTTTTGAACACTTGTCTCGTAGAAGTCTGCCGCCTGGGATTTGAACCATTGTGTGACAACCACCTCCGCTTCCGTCATTTATTGAGGCGTTTATTTGGTCATTTTTTGTTATTTCACGGTATTTTTCCCCATATTTCATAAGTTTAGGTATTTTTTAAAAATATAAAGTCATTATTTTCTTATTTTGTGTTTTGTTTCTTACATTCTATGGCAGGGTTGCCAGATGAGAAACGTAAATCAGTCGTACGAACAACTGAAAATAGTCGTACGCTAGTTAAAATAGTCGTACACTTTGCGAATTTTCAGGATGAAGATGATGATGATGATAATAATAATAATAATAATAATAATAATAATGTAATAATAATGATTGCAAAGTGAGGTACACTGTACAGACATGCTGACTTTGTGGTTCACCGTTATTACTCAAATAACTGGTCTCTCTAACTGTATACATATACTCATTGTTGTTGGTACTCTTTGTCATCGGCTACCTGCAGATGTTGCAGGAAGAAATAAAATATTAATAATAAAATTACATTATAAAGCCTTATAAAGCCTATACATATAAAAGCCTGTAATAAATAAAAGGACTGAGTTTTATTTGACAATGGCTATTATAACATTCCGCCATTCATTTAGCGATATGTAGGCATATACAAAATAAACTACGAAAAAACAAAAAAACTTCGTGTTTATCCAAATTGAAAATTCTGCAGTAGATTGCTAAAAAATTAACAGAAAATGGTAGTAGGCCGATAAAATGCTAATATTAAAAATAGTCGTATGAATAGGCATACGACACATGGTTGCGTCGTACGTCGTACAAATCTATGAAATAGTCGTATGTGTACGACTATAGTCGTACGTATGGCAACACTGTTCTATGGAGTTTTTGTGCATTTACTTACCTTCAATACATAAAGATAAATCAGCGGGTTTATATGTTTGAAATAAATGACGAAAATTTTAATAGAATAGTTGGTTTTTTAATGAATGGCAATTCTAACGCATGGATAAAATTCCTCACATTTTTAAAGCATTACTCTATTAATTTTACTTATCTGCTTTTACGTTTCCTATCTTATCTCCGATTTCTCCGGTAATAAATTATTAAAGGCCCTAGCATCTCAGTGACATCTTTTGGGATGAAAGCATCATCTGCTGATGCTGACATTTTACGCAGAAAACTTAAATTTATTTATTTCAATTTATTTTTTATTTTATTTTTTAATGACATAAATACAATACACAATATATAAGGTCCTGAAACCCCGAAAGCGCCGGAGCTCGTGCTCGGGGTCAGTTCCATGCTTATATTTACATGTTTTAAATTTTTGAAATAATAATAATAATAAATCAGCTTTTAAATCCCCTTGGGGCAAAGGCTTCCTGCGTATAGTCCAGTTACTCATTGCAAACCCAGGCGGCTTCCTTTCCTTAGGAGGAAAAGTTTTCCGACAGCTCAACCCATGTTCTTTGTTTTACCGCACCAATCAGCTAGTTACCCCAGCCAATCAAAATCTAAGAATGTCCTGTGGCGATTTTGACAGCTACTCGTCATCTCCGCGTGGAGAGAAATGCGCGGTTGCAAGATCAAGTTACAATAAACAATAACACCTGTGAATTGAATAAAGCGAAGGAAGAACTGAGGTCAGTGATAACAATGAGAGAATATTGCAACGTTGCTTTTGTTTTGGAAAGCGGAAGCCCAAGACCGATTTAGTTAGATCAGTTAACATAAAGAAACACCGAAACCTTTGAAGCCGACTGGCCATCCAATGAGTAACTGCACAGCAGGATATAGTAGTCCAGTCAATAAACGTCGAAAAACACCAAATAGAAAAAAAAAATCTTGTAGTTTTGAAATTTTGCAGTGTTGCCGGAGGGAGTGTCCTGAACAACATACTAAAAGTCCCCGAAGGTGGGGGGTGAGCGGGGGGCAGGGGGGCCCGCAGAAGGTCCCTATTTTAGGTTGTTTGCTTATATCTAAACAATGGTGCATCGTAGAGGAAAGGTTGCTATATACAAAATTCAAGCTGATAAAATTTCCTACAAGTTTGTCTATACACATTTCTTTCTATTCCCAATAGTTTTCGAGATATCCGCCAGCGAAAATAACGAATTTTCGAAAAAAGCTCTTTCGCCTCGCGCTTTTCGACACACTTTGCCTTCTAGCGCTTCAGCCCTTAGGTATACAGCAATGTTATAATGAAAGAAGTTGTAGGCAAATAAATTATCTTGAAAATGAGTAGTCATTTGTTACTTTGTCTTCAAATGTTCAAAAGGTATAACAATTTTAAATTCGGTCAAATTTCGAGATTTCGAAAGAAAACCGTATATCGCACTTTCTCTATATTTAGGGGTTATATCTTTGTACATAAGCTGTAAATTGTGTATTTATATCATGAAACAAGTGGAGAAACATCACACAACCATTAAAGTTGAAATTATTAAAAATCCGATCACGGTACAAGCACAGTAAATGTAATGGAAAATACATTATATTGCAGGCAAGATAGGAAAAATAGGTATAAAAAACTCATGTGATTTGAAATTTGGCAGAGATGTGGGGGAAAGTTCCTAAACAACATAGTAAAAGTCCCCATGGATAGGGGTGAGCGGGGGGTGGGGGGCACTTTTACCGGTAAATGTAATTTCCCTCAGTTTTCCCTAAATAAACAAAGAACTATGGGTTCTAGCATAAAACAGTTTATGCACAAAATTAAACTACATAAAAGTTCTTATAAAATTTATCTGAATGATATTTCTCTAGTATTAATAGTTCAGGAAACAGAAGGATATGAAGTATGACACAGATCTGGAAATTCTGTTTTACATACACCTATATTTTATATTTTTTAACAAAAAAGAGATAAGATGTTAATTAAATTAGCTTGATGTCAAGCAAGCAAACTAGTTCTTAGAATAATATTTGTGCTAAAGGTAAACATCACACATAAAATAATAATAATAATAATTATTATTATTATAAAGCTTACAAAAATCACATGGTATGAGTGTACTTTATAAGAAACTAGCTGAAAAGGCCCGGCGTCGCCCGGGCTTTGTATTTTTTAATTTGAAATTAACTTATGAAGGACTTTATGTATGTAGAACTTGAAATGAAGAAAAAGATTTATCACACTCAAACTATTCCATCAGAAAACGCTGGATATAGCTTTTTATGGCTCATAGAGGATGTGGAATGCTGCATTCCGTTGCTTCTACACATCATGCTTGGGAGGGGTTGAAATAAGAAGAAACACAAATTACATAAGATTGTACTGACTTGACGGAAAATTTTATTTCTCATTCTCATGTTACTATACAATCGTTTCGGAGCTGAAATAAAAGAGAAATGCAGTATCACTTTCATACTTTCCTCCCCTAGAACCCGGGACATAATATACTGCGAGCATAGGACTCAAAATGTTCCATCCCATGCTTAGGGCCTATGATAAACATCCCTATTTCTCAACTAATACAAAGCCTACAGGTATGGATAACTTATCAGCGGAAAGGATTATTTATAGACTTTTGATATAGCATACTCACACACTTAAGTTGTCCCTCTTATTCTACATCAAAATGTGAAGTGAGTAAATATTTCTTATGTCGAGGGTAGAGAAAGTTATGTGACTACATCACACTGTGCTTTATTTTCGTGGATTTCATTTTCAGTCATTATTTTCGCCAATATATTACATCGATGGAATCATAATTCGTTAAAGCATTAGGCTATATACTTGCCAAGGCCCTATGTAATCATAGTAAACAATTTACTGTTGCCATGTGAACTAAACAGCAATTCATTTTTTCAGTATAAAATTCTCAGAAATTATATAATTTTCAAGGGAAGGAGTATTTTGTTTGAATTTTAATGTCGACAGCTATACTTCCCGGGCTTAACTGGGCATGTGTGCAAAATGTCTTGTAAATTGGTAAAGAAATGTAGATTTGTATAAGGAACAAACAAACATACATACATACATACATACATACACACTTTCGATTTTATATATTAGATATAAATCAGGCCTATTAGCCGTTCTATTTTTCGCTTAAAATATCATTTGGAAAAATTGTAAATAGTTAGAATTTGTAGATATTTAGAAATTATAAGACCTAATAGGCCTACATAGTACTTTAAATAAATGTTTAGTTGTCTATTTTTTTCAATCTCCAATACTGGAATCCTAGTACTGTACATCGTATGATAAGTTAGGGTTATATTTTTCTATCTACCGAACACTCAGTATTTATACACATATATAACATTAATTAAAGAGTGCCTAAACAACTTATTTTGCTTGGACGTCATCAATTTTAAATTCATCATCTTCTTCTAATGGTATACTGTTGTATCAAGACAGGTTCCACAAACGGATGAGCATTTAATACTAGCTTTTCTGGATCCATATCTTCCACCACACCGAGTTGCACAGTGACAAAATATGATGTGCAAATATTCTCAGGAGCCACATAGACAAGTAAACGTTTATTTAAAGTAATAGATAGGCCTGCTATTCTTAGAATCTTAAAATATAATTGTCTAATTCCTTACCATATTTCAGAATACCGGTAATTATTTTAACGAAACATAAAACGTCTCAGCTTTACAAGAAGAATATTAATAATAATAATAATAATAATAATAATAATAATGAGTTTTATATGTAACATTAACCATTAGTAAGTATATTTTTCTAAGAACTAGTTTGCTTGCTTGGCATCACGCTAATTTAATTAACATCTGCCTTCTCTTTTGTTAAAAATATAATATACAGGTGTAGGCCTATGTAATACAGAATTTCCAGAACTGTGTCATACTTCATATCCTTCTATTTCCTGAACTATTAATACTAGAGAAATATCATTCAGATAAATTTTATAAGAACTTTTATGTAGTTTAATTTTGTGCATAAACTGTTTTATGCTAGAACCCATAGTTTTTTGTTTATTTAGGGAAAACTGAGGGAAATTACATTTACCGGTAAAAGTGCCCCCCACCCCCCGCTCACCCCTATCCATGGAGACTTTTACTATGTTGTTTAGGACACTTTCCCCCACATCTCTGCCAAATTTCAAATCTACATGAGTTTTTTGTACCTATTTTTCCTATCTTGCCTGCAATATAATGTATTTTCCATTACATTTACTGTGCTTGTACCGTGATCGGATTTTTAATAATTTCAACTTTAATGGTTGTGTGATGTTTCTCCACTTGTTTCATGATATAAATACACAATTTACAGCTTATGTACAAAGATATAACCCCTAAATATAGAGAAAGTGCGATATACGGTTTTCTTTCGAAATCTCGAAATTTGACCGAATTTAAAATTGTTATACCTTTTGAACATTTGAAGACAAAGTAACAAATGACTACTCATTTTCAAGATAATTTATTTGCCTACAACTTCTTTCATTATAACATTGCTGTATACCTAAGGGCTGAAGCGCTAGAAGGCAAAGTGTGTCGAAAAGCGCGAGGCGAAAGAGCTTTTTTCGAAAATTCGTTATTTTCGCTGGCGGATATCTCGAAAACTATTGGGAATAGAAAGAAATGTGTATAGACAAACTTGTAGGAAATTTTATCAGCTTGAATTTTGTATATAGCAACCTTTCCTCTACGATGCACCATTGTTTAGATATAAGCGAACAACCTAAAATAGGGATCTTCTGCGGGCCCCCCTGCCCCCCGCTAACCCCCACCTTCGGGGACTTTTAGTATGTTGTTCAGGACACTCCCTCCGACAACTCTGCAAAATTTCAAAACTACACGATTTATTTTTTCTATTTTTCGTTCGTTGCCTGGACTATAGCCCTGATCACAACACTAGATGGGCTAGTTCTGGTGTTGCTTGTCGATTGTTACTCTTTGCGTTTCATTGTGTTCCTTTGTGTTTGTCATTTTTTTGTTATAACTAGTTTTGTGTTTGTTGTTCTTGCATTAAATTTTGTTTTTGTGACTATCCACTACACTTCTCACTGTTCCTTACACTAAACTTTACCTAAATCCCTCCACTTTTTTCTATCTCTGGCTGTTCTTGACCACAAAGCTCCTGCTTTCTCCTTAATAAGCGAGTCCACCCATCTCGTTTTCGGTCTTCCCCTGGATCTTTTCCCTTGTCTTATTGAAATGTAGAACATAAAATTACCTTAAAACTAAATAGACAGAATATCGTGAAATAGTACAAGGGGAAAAGACAAAAACTGAGAGTAAAGATATGACTCAACTGATATAAAAATAATTACAATAATGAAAAATAAATTGTCATGATAGTAATAGGTACCAAAAGATAAACCTATTTTAAAAGGGATTAAAATCTAAGTTATATGAGTATTTTAATTTCAGATTTAAAAACTCCGTAACTACATCTGGCAAAAACTAGATGTAATGTGATTTTAGAATAATACAGACGAGGACCAAAACTAGAGCTATGTGATAGACCAGCAGAAGTGATACATTTGAAAGCGTACAGTATCGATTCAACAATTTCGCATCGATCCTAATCATCAGTAACCAATTACAAACTTGTCGAATGATCTATAAACATTTTAAACATTTTTCTTTATTAATATTTTGATTTATTTTGCTTTATTTACGTTTACATTTTATATTGCAATAATAATTCCAATGCTTTCATGGGAAAAATACCAAGCATGAAACATGCAAATCAAATAAAATTATATACATTTTGAACAACGATAACTAACTTTAACCCCTCGACGATAATTAACGACGCGATTTCGTATCGATGTTAAACTATCGACTCTTGATACAAATTAATTTTAACGTCTTATATAACACTACAAACTAGATGCAGACATTTTCAAATAAACCTTTTTTTGTGATTACTATAAATAGACAAACATTTCGTTGTAAACCCACTAGTATTGAATTCCACATAATATCAATGCTTGCATGACAATACGCGTTCTTTTGTTCTGTAACAAGGAAGCGTAAAGATAACAAATGGCAGTGCGATATTGACCACGTGAGAGTTACAACATTACGTACTCTTCATGTCATCATGTACGCCGGCATCCTTTCATATATTCCATGAAAAGTTATTTCCACACTTCCCCCTTCCAGTTCCCAGGAGGCAATGGTCTACAGGTTATTTGCGAATGTACGTTAAGCAAAGTTTCTATCGTTACAGACGAGAAAATCTTATAATCAGGACCCGGTCATTGATGACATGTCATCTTTTAACTGGAACATCATGTACTTTGCCCAGTTGTGCAGATATTGTGATCATGACATTCTCATCATGATTGATCATTCATCATGATTATAAAAACTGTAATTTTTAGGGTCATTTTTTGGACATTTTCCCCAGTTTTATTTTTAGGTAATTTTTTAGGTAGATTTCGAAGAAAAATCTACCTATTGCAATCGATACCATGTCATGACTTTCGAAAAATTCTTTCATATCTTTACGTTTCATGCCTCCCTAAGTACGAAACCACCGCCCGATCAAAAAAATTTGTGATATATATATATATATATACTATATATTACACGCTAGCGGACGTAATTTTGAAGATATTTGAACCAAATTTTATTATGTTGTTTATAGGCCCAATAGTTCGGACAAGTTCGTTAATGAGCAATATTGCCCCAAGGGGTGAGGAGGGGGAGGGGGTTGAAATTTTGAAAAATTTATATCTCGGCCCCTATGAAGTATAGAGGGAAACTTTGTTTGGATAAATTAGAGTACTCCCTATGGAGTTCACAGTGACACCAACAATTCGGGGGTTTTAGGGGTACGAGTGGGGGTGGTTGGTGGGGGGATGGAAATTAGAAATTTTTGAAACCACGTCTTGTGGGGTATCGTTGAAAAGCTCTTGATGAGTACTCTACAAATCAACAACTAGTTTCTCGATAGCTATCATATAAGGCGAGATTTGAAATCTACCTCAGCCTGTTATCTAAATTTCTAATTTTGTTACGATCAAATATAATTCAAATGCGATAGCAACATGACAGAAATATGTAGCGATCATAAAGTAAAACTGTATGTGTATGTAGTAAAATATCACAAATGTAAACCTATCTTTCATAACTATAATTATGATCTCCAAAGGGTAAACTACAGCAAAAGTCTGAAATATAGTGCATAAGTTATATGCACTAAAATGCGAATTAATTTTATAAACATTTGGGAAATTTTAATGCATGCAATAGACTATTTTTGCAATTTTCAGTGGTGTATTCTCTCAAAAGTACTAGGCCTACTTCATTCCAGCAATAACCTGTGACTGAAAAAAATAAAGTTTGTTGAACTGAAATAAATATTGAGCAACTTTTGGCAATACTCCACGCAAAAAAAAAGGTTGACATTTCTACCTGTTGCTATGTGCCTTGACCCTTATCGATCTGAACACCACCTGTTCTTTCGATGTGCTTTCTTATGAAGGTCATTGTGTATGTTTACAACCAGTATTATGAAAAAAAAAAGTATATGGGTTATGTGGAACAGTCTGGGTAATTCACTTCTTAATTTTATAATTTATAGGCCAATAATATATCGATTAAATTTCCTTATACACAGTCTTGACATTTAAAAGCAGGAAAACGTCTCCAAAGCATTACAAGCATTATGTAATTTTCTGGACAATATCCAGACAAAATCAATATTTATGCAGTAAACAGTCAACTTTCGAAATGCGTAGCCTATGCTTTCTACTGCCGATGAATACACCTTTGACAATACCGTAATAAACATTTAATTCTTTAATAATAATAATAATAATAACAATAATATAGCAATAACAATAATAAATTAATAGCAATAATAATTATGGCCATTATTGTTATTATTATTATTATTATTATTATTATTATTATTATTATTATTATCATCATCATCACCATCATCATAATTTTAAAAGTCACGATTGGTGTTCACTGCCGAAAAACTGACAGGTCATGGATGTGATCCTCGATGAGGTCACTGAGATTTTTCAATTAGCCAAATCCTTCTGGCAGTTTGGCCCTGGGTAACTTCAATAACATGACACAAACATATGACTATTGAGTAAACATAGAAACAAGACAGAAATATCACGATCGCAGGGTAACCACAAAAATATGACGCAAATATTGTGACGATCACTGGGTAACCATAGCAATAGCATAGCATAAAAATAAGGTAACTACAAGAACATGACGGAAATATGTGATGGTCAAAGGCTAACCATAATAGCCAATGTAATACAACATTTAAAGTATGTTTAGATTGTATTTATTATAATTAATTTAGTTTACTTAACTATGTAAGTTTCATTACTGTTTCAATTGTAATTATTATTTTTTAATTGACTGGTAGAGCGTAAGAGAAGGACAAATGACCTTGCCTTTGCCAGAATAAATAAATAATTAAATACAGCAACAAAAAAACATTTCATGATCACAGGTTAGTTATGGCTACTCGATCCAAAATGTGATTTTCACATGGTAACAACAGCAAGATGAAATAGGTGACATCATGGAGTAACTATAGCAATTTAACACAAATATGTAACGATCACAAAGAAATTACTGTATAGTAATTTTGTTAAAATATGCAGCCATCTTAGGGCCAATATAATAAATTGCAAGAAAATGTAATACTTAATGGCACGAGGATATTTATAGCAAAGTTTTGATGATCACAGGGTAACTTTAAGAACACAAAACAGGTATAAAATGTGACGATCTTAGGGTACCTACAGCAACATAGCACAAAGTTTTGACGATCACAGGATAATTATAGGAACACGGAACTTAATATAATATGCGACTTTCTCAGGGCACAACATTGCACAAAGTTTTGACGATCATATGATAATTATAGGAACACGAAACAAATATAATGTGACTTTCTCAAGGTAGGCACCTATAGCAATATAGCACAAAGGTTTGACGATCACAGGATTAGGAACACGAAACACATATAATGTGACTTTCTCAGGGTACCTATAGCAACATAGCACAACATTTTGACGATCATAGGATAATTATAGGAACACGAAGCTAATATAATGTGACTTTCTCAAGGTACCTATAGCAACATAACAAAAAGTTTTGACGATCACATGATAATTATTATAGGAACATGAAACAAATACGTGACTTTCTCAAGGTACCTATAGCAGTATAACACAAAGTTTTGACGATCATAGGATAATTATAGGAACACGAAACAAATATAATGTGACTTTCTCAAGATACCTATAGCAACATAACACAACGTTTGACGATCATAAGATAATTATAGGAACACGGACCAAATACAATGTGACTACAGCAACATAGCACCAAGTTTTGACGATCACAGGATAAGTATAGGAACACGAAACAAATATAACATGTGACGATCACAGGGAAATTTCACACGTTTAAAAATCACAAGATAAGATGCACGAATATTAAATTAAGAAGTGGACCTGTTGCTACATACCAGGGACCTCTTGAGAGCGGCTTTGGGGGACGATGTGCCCCTTCGTTTGACATTGGTTGCTAGCTTGGTGTACCAGACCGCGAAGATATTAGCGGAACCAGAAGTAGCTCCGGCCCCGGCTGTTGTTGAGGTGTTAGAGTTGTCACTTGCAGTTGCTGTTGTTGTATCCCAAACTCGGCGGAACAACATGAAGATCAATGTGGAAGAACCCGTATCATTCATCTGTCACCAGCGAGCGGCGAGAGCTGTGGCCGAGCCGCACAGAGCGCATGCCTCCACTCAAGGATTTTTTTATATTACACAGCCGCGAACGCGCCCGGTACGATGCGTACTACCAGAATGGAAAACATGCGACTCAGTGGGCGTGGCACGTGTAAACAACACAGGGTTAAGCAAAACTGCACGTGAGATTTGTATTGCGTAAGAAAAACACGAGAGAAATCAAATCATAAGTCAGCAGTTTATGGATTTGAACAATAAAATTTTCAATGCATAACAGAACATCTATCTATCTTTACCATAGTTTCACCTCTCCCTTGTAGGGACATTTAAGCGACCAAAGCAGCCCGGGCCTTACAGAGAGGGACATGGAGGGCCTCCCCGGATGAGCGATCAGCCCAATGCCGGGGCCACCTTCGAGACAACACGAACATATAGGAAGAGACACACCATTCACACACACACATCACTCCAAACAAGGCGAGGATGGAATGAAGATGATAATGACGGCCAAATGATATCCCGGGACCAAAAGGGCCTAAAGTTACCCGACATTTCTCTCACAGGTGAGGAAAAACCCCCAGCACAACAGAACATTTTCAATGAAAATGTTACGACACTTGGGAAATAATATAACCAATAAAAACAGGTAAACTGATGTAACAAAGTGCCAGAATGCTTTTGTTTAATCAGTGGTAATTGCAATTATGATATGCAGAAAAAAAGAGTTACTTTTTAAATCGATTTCCGAGTTAAGCTGCTCCAGACCAAATCATTAAGCAGAGATTACGGAAGGATAATGATCTAGTTTGATAAGCATATGTGAAGGAATATGTGGGTAGTGTTATTTGTCAAAACCTACATGTATTGCAACTTCCAAAGCCGTATATGATTTGCATGTGATGAATTCTTTCTAATATATTACCATAAAACAGGCATTAAATTGAGCTTTACTCCGGTATCGGTCAACCAATTTAGTCCAATATCAGTAGGCTTCTTCCCATGGACGTTATAAATGCGCATACCAAGTTTCATGAAAATCCGATAAACCGTATTTGAGTTACCGCGCGTACAAATACATGGAGAGACAGATAGACAGACGGACGCACAGACATTTTCTCGTCCACCACACAATCTCATGAAGTACCATTCTGGCACTTAATAATAACAGCTAGGTTCCAATCTCCACTTAAATAATTTTGTTATATTTAGGAGAAAACAAAAACTTATAAACCTAATATTCTATCTTGAATGTAATTTAATTTAACTGTATCCATTGGAGGCATTTTTTATAACATACTGAAGTATGAAAAAAATTATATTTTAGTGTTGAGGTCAAAATAGCATCTTCAATCTATTAATTTCTTCCAGAAACACTTAAATCAATACATTTAAGGGCAGAAAGCACAATATTGGACAGCAATAATAAATCACAATTACGTGGCAACCAATGACGTAAGTCAATAATAATTACGTAGGGCCTATATGAATTATTAAGAGGAATTGGTATTTAATTTTGTTATAATAATAATAATAGTAATAATAATAATAATAATAATAATATACTTTCAAAATCCACAGCACTACAAATTTATATTTTACTAGCTGAAAAGGCCCGGCGTCGCCCGGGCTTTGTATTTTTTAATTTGAAATTAACTTATGAAGGTACAGTATGTAGAACTTGAAATGAAGAAAAAGATTTATCACACTCAAACTATTCCATCAGAAAACGCTGGATATAGCTTTCTATGGCTCATAGAGGATGTGGAATGCTGCATTCCGTTACTTCTACACATCATGCTTGGGAGGGGTTGAAATAAGAAGAAACACAAATTACATAAGATTGTACTGACTTGACGGAAAATTTTATTTCTCATTCTCATGTTACTATACAATCGTTTCGGAGCTGAAATAAAAGAGAAATGCAGTATCACTTTCATACTTTCCTCCCCTAGAACCCGGGACATAATATACTGCGAGCATAGTACTCAAAATGTTCCATCCCATGCTTAGGGCCTATGATAAACATCCCTATTTCTCAACTAATACAAAGCCTACAGGTATGGATAACTTATCAGCGGAAAGGATTATTTACAGACTTTTGATATAGCATACTCACACACTTAAGTTGTCCCTCTTATTCTACATCAAAATGTGAAGTGAGTAAATATTTCTTATGTCGAGGGTAGAGAAAGTTACGTGACTACATCACACTGTGCTTTATTTTCGTGGATTTCATTTTCAGTAATTATTTTCGCCAATATATTACATCGATGGAATCATAATTCGTTAAAGTCCAGCATTAGGCTATATACTTGCCAAGGCCCTATGTAATCATAGTAAACAATTCACTGTTGCCATGTGAACTAAACAGCAATTCATTTTTTTCAGTATAAAATTCTCAGAAATTATATAATTTTCAAGGGAAGGAGTATTGTGTTTGAATTTTAATGTTGACCGCTATACTTCCCGGGCTTAACTGGGTATGTGTGCAAAATTCCGTGTAAATTGGTAAAGAAATGTAGATGTGTATAAGGAACAAACATACCCACAAACACACATTCGACTTTATATATTAGATTCTCTTCCTGATAATGCAGGTGCCAAATTGACAAATATTTGTATAAGATCTTTGGTTACTAACAAATTAACATAAATAGTCCTGCAATCTGGACTATTAAGATAACATTAGTTACTTAATAGATAAGTTTAAATATAATCTAAGCATGGCCAACAATGCATATTTCTCATTCCACATTCTGATATAGAATAAGAGGCCGTGAAAAAACGCGTAGTCAGTTGTTTCAAACCTAATGCAAAGCTTTATTGTTCACCAGGCAAGACTGGGTTTCTACAAACAGTGGACAGTTTATAACTACTCTTCAGAAAATTGTTTCAAATAAAAGTTTTAGCTGTTGTTATAAGCACCCCATTTACAAAATTTAAATAAAATCGGCACAGCCGTCATCAAGAAAATCGCGAAAAACAACATTTTCTTTATGTAAAGTCCCATTAAAAACAAGCGAAAGTCGTCGCCAATCTTCGTGTCGTATCTCTAGTAGGCATTTAACCAAATGCAATTTTTTTTTTCATACGATTTTCCGTTCTGGAGCTAGGCTGTTTCATAGACAAACACACATACAAACACACATCCGAAAATAGTATTTTTGGATTCAGGTACCTCAAAACGTGCATTTATGTTAAAGACTCAACTTCGAATTTGGGGGCCGAACACAATACTTCCTCTACCTATAGAACGGGCAGAGGAAGTAAGAAAACAGAGGCTACGGCTCCACTAGCAGTATTCGACTGCTGAAGCGAGCAGCATTCTACTGCTTGAAAATGGAACACACGCAAACAAGCCTAGGTGGCTATATGGGCAGTCATTTTACTGCTCTTAACACAATTACTGCGGCAGTAAAAATTTCTACTGCCGCGGAATAGAACATGTTCCATTTTGGCGCAGTAATCTGCTGCGGCAATCTGGCTTCACTAGCTGTAGAAATCTGCTGGCAGCGGCAGTAACTCATTGTCTCGAGCGCCCTTGTTGTTGTTCATTGTTTGTTTGTTTGTGTACTGGCAAAATGGAACTAGACAGTGAAGAGATCATAGTGCAAGTAGAGATGTATCCTGTATTGTACAATTTAACATTTTTAAAATTCTCTTTAACTCTAAAATTCAACATGAAAATACAAAAAATTGAATTTTTTTCCCAAAGTTCATGTATTTTTTTTTAATATGTGAACAGTCATAAGTCATGACTTTTATTGGGATAATATGGTATGGAAACTGGACTAATTATTAACAATAAAATATCTGCCCCAGCGTCTCACATTAAGTAGATAAATCTTTCTAAAAAGTGAAAAAACACATTTTTGACTGTTTTTTAGAAATTATTTTCTCCAAAACACCCATCTCAAAAGTTTTTAAAATTACACAAAATATTCTTTGATGGTTGTTCTTTTTGGTGGTACAATCACATTGGGGGATATTTGTGTGGAAAACCTGAGAGAATTTTTTCAAAACTACTCTACCTGTTCCATAATGTTGGACATTTAGTATATAATGTAATACATTGACAACACTGTATTTGCCAAATGTTTTCAATGTACACGGTTCTATTAAATTAAATTGTATTGAAAGATCACACCATAGATGGTTGAGTCCATTTCCGGATTGGAAATCTTACCACTAGAGGTTTTTGAGTCCAAATTCAGCAAAGGGTATTGCTGGTTCTTTGTGAGAGTCCATCAGTTTCAGTTAATTATTAATATTGATCACTAGATTTAGACAAAACTACATAAGGTAAAATATATGTTAACATATACAAATACTGAAATATCATTAGGCCTATATTTTTCACTTGTAACATCACACTGCTGAGAAGAGTTCTTCTGTCATCTTCATGTGTTCTGCATTAAACTTATGAAGCTGGGCTGACTGTCCATGTGGAAAAGAATGATCCAGCTTGAGAAGCACATGGGAAATTTATTTGTAAATACTTTCCTATTAAAACATTTCTTTGTTTATTTTTATTTGTTTTGAGATTATTATATTTAGTGTAGTGTTTTATCGTGAATTGATTAATTAATTCAATATATTTTGATCAAGCTATTTTTTGGGTTGGCGAATATCTAATTATTTCAACCTTCTGTTTTTTTAATCACACTTCTTCGAAATGGATAGCTTCATCCACGTTCCATTCACCTTTTCCAAGAGCAAGGAATTCTTTTTCAACTTATTAAAGGTTTCTAGCATTTCAAGATATTGCTAATTTCGGGCAAAAGGCCTTTTTCTTCATTTTTATCATGGATTCAGTAATTCAACGACCATGAATATTAAGGACCGCAACGACTTCTTTACGAAGATAATAAATCTTCATCAATCCTCAGGACATTAATACTAACCAAGGGGAAAATCCTTCATTTTGTGAGTAATTTCGTGAATCACATACCAAAGGTACGTTTCACAGCATATTTGGACCAAGGATTAGTGGGCTTCGTGAGATTCGCAGTCTCAAAGAGAATTTAATGTAATTGTGATTGATAATAAATGCAGAAATTTATCAATTAGCAAGTGTGTAAATCACTTAATTCAATGCAAATCCTCATTCTGAGCTTCAGATACTGTAAACATTCAAATTTTATCATTTCTACGAACATTAATATGCAAATATTCTAGATAGTGAGAAGTAACAATGTCATTAAGCTACATCTTTTTGCTACAATTATAGCTGGTCCTCCGATTGTATTTGATGGATTCTTGGAGTTCAATTAGAAAACACTTCATTTGGAATTTCCAGGTTGCAAAATTGTTACGTCCTTCCAGCTTGATAATCCCTGGTACTCCAGATACAGACAAAACAGTAATCGTCGTAGTGGCACCAGTTTCTGCTTCCATCGCCATGTTTCTTGAAGTTTCCGTCTTGGGTAGATATTAATCGTCCTGGGCAGATATTGATCGTCCTGGGCAGACATTAATCGTCCTGGGCAGACATTAATCGTCCTGGGCAGACATTAATCGTCCTGGGCAGATATTGATCGTCCTGGGCCCATAACCTGATGGATTCTTGGAGTGGATGATCTTATATTTCAAAGATATACACGGATTCTTCATTTGCAGGAGCATTTATTAATACTTGCATCCTCACATGACACAGGCGGAAGACAGAGTTCATCACACACAAACGGAAATGGATGCCATCTTGCACAGAGACTTAAGAAACAAAACACAGTAGTCTCTGTTGCCAACATTATAAACTGTACAAAGAAACTAAATATTACACAACCTGTATTTAAATTATAGTATGGATGCTGCACAATCCAACAGTATTCAGTTCCAATACATTTACATGTGTATTCAATAAGCTTCATAAACATCAAGATTACGACGAACATTTCCTCAACTGCATGTTTATGTTATTCAAGTGACGTCACTCCGGAAATGGACTCAACCATCTATGGTATGATCTTTCAATACAATTTCATTTAATAGAACTGTGTACATTGAAAACATTTGGCAAAACAGTGTTGTCAATGTAATACATTATAAATATCCAACATTATGGAACAGGTAGAGTAGTTTTGAAAAAATTCTCTCAGGTTTTCCACACAAATATCCCCCAATGTGATTGTACCACCTATAAGAACAACCATCAAAGAATATTTTGTGTAATTTTCAAAACTTTTGAGATGGGTGTTTTGGAGAAAATAATTTCTAACAAACAGTCAAAAATGTGTTTTTTCACTTTTTAGAAAGATTTATCTACTTAATGTGAGAAGCTAGGGCAGAAATTTTATTGCTAATAATTAGTCCAGTTTCCACACCATATTATCCCAATAAAAGTAATGACTTACGACTGTTCACAAATTCAAAAAAAATACATGAACTTTGGAAAAAATTCAATTTTTTGTATTTTCATGTTGAATTTTAGAGTTAAAGAGAATTTTAAAAATGTCTTCCCATATCATGATTTGAAACTACTATGAACAGGCTTTCAAATAAAAAAAAACCTCAAGTCTCCATAATCTTTGGTTTCTGATTTATAGCGCTTTGAAAATTGCAATATTTTCTTTGCGTACAACTCTTTACCAAAATCCCGATTCTTCGTGTGCCTGTAACATTGTTACAAATCAAGTGAGAAGGAAAATATTTCATTTCTGAACATAGGTCATGTGGTCCTTTAACATATATTTTTTTCAGCAAAATCCATGATGTTGATGTGACACCCCCTTTTAAGATATACAATGCACTCATTTCCACCAATTATTACAAGACAGTCTATATTCTATGCACAAGAACCCCACAACGCTGTGTGCAACGCAGAACAAAACTGCTAGTGAAGCCGGGCTGAGCAGAGCGGAGCAGTAAACTACAGCTTTTTTTCGCAGAAAATTTACAGCAAGTGAAGCCACCTTCTCGCAGTAAAAATTTAGGCAGTAGAATGCTGCTCGCGGCAGCAGTCAAATACTGCTAGTGGAGCCCTAGCCTAATGCAATACTGCCAGAACAAAAGCGGACAACTAGGGTTGTGCGGGTAGTCTAGTCGGTGCAAGGAGGGGGTTTCCGTAATACAATAAACACCTCTTGAAGCATAAGGAATCTGCCCGTTCTGCATTTTTATATACGTCCTATTTAGGATTGAGCATTGATGCCTGATGTGTTGAAAACATCGATGTTTTCATGTCGATGATCGATGATTTTTACATCGATGGAAAACAACCGATGTTTTTGCTACATCGATGTTTCCCTCCGAACATCGATGTTTTAAAATATTGACAGTACTAAAATAGATTAACAGGCCTACCTTAGTTCTAAGATATGATTTTATTTACAGCAGCCGAGTTTCCCAAAACATCGATTTTTTATACAGATAGTTTTCATGTAAATATTTCAGTTTACTTTTCCTAATTTTATGAAACCATGATTTAAAAAATATATATATACATAGGTGTTTTCGAGTCGATATTATTGTCACATCGATGGTTGCGGATGGTGAACATCGATGTTTTAACTATTGATGCTCATCTCTAGTCCTATTCTTTCAACTAATTCAATCAATAACACAAGTGTCCAATTAATAATAAATTAATTTATATAAATAAATGAAGTTCGGGCCCCTGTAATCCGGGTATTTCGAAATATTTTTTATAAATCATTAACCTTTTCAGAGCAGAATTTATTTTAATACAACCATTCAACAACCATCAGCGGGTTTAACTTATATGATGTTTGAATTCAATTAAAAAAATAACGCAATATGTGGTTTTCATACTGCCGTTCATAATATTCCTCATATCTTGACATAAATCGGTGTTCTATTACTTTTATATCTATGCTTTTGTGGCATTTTTTCGGCAACGCAAATGCATACCAGTAACGTTGAAAATGTTAACCATCCATTTGAGAGCATTATTCCGATACCGATCGACCTATTTGGTCCAAAATCAATAGGCTTCGTCCCATGGACGTTATAAATGCGTATACCAAGTTTCATGCAAATCCGAAAAAAAGGTTATCTGAGTTATCGCGCGTACAGGCACATGGACAAACGGAAGAATTTCCCACTTCCACCAGACAATCTCAAAGTAACATTCTGGCGCTTAATAACTTATTTGCTTGGGTATCATAATTGCAATTATCATTGAATGAACAAAAGCATTCTGGCACTTTAATACATCAGTTTATCTGTTTTTATTAAAATAAAAATTGAAACTGTAATTTCTGCACAAGCTTCAATTACGTATACCAAATTTCAAGTTTCTAGGACAAGTAGTTCAGAAAATAACTCTCAACATTTTGATCGTCCCTTAACGAGATATTATTCGTTATAATTTGGTAAAGAAAGAAGAATAAAAGGCTGAAAATGGGTCAAGTGGATCAATTTCTATACCACTGATTCTGAATTATGCAGCTCCTATACGAATGACTTTCTACGCCTTATCAGCGCCCCCTAGAAGAGAAATATGACGCAAGGGTGGTTTTGTTTGGTTCACAGAATCAATCAGGACTGAAAGCCATCCCAAAGAGATCGAGGGCTATGACGTCTCAAAGAACACATGCGTGTAAAAACATATTAAGAGCCATGTGTCTGCAGTTATAAGTTCGTGGAAGACGAGGGAAAAAAACCTTGTGCGGTTTCTACCAAGAAACATTATGGCAGCTGATGTGTACGATATATATATATTTTTTTTTTCCGTAATACCATCTTGAAGACATATTCCCATCGGTAGGACTCTACAGAGTTAGATATGATATTCAGATATGCGTTAACGATTTTAAGTAATAACTAGACCTGGGATTTTAAGGCAAATGCCTATTTTGTTCCTTATGAAATAACATGAAAATTTTTAAATATGTGGACGTTTCATGACAAATCGCTTAGCCTACATTTATAGAGTTTTATAGTGCCCTAAAATTCCTATTTGGCTCTTTAGAGCCTATTTTACTATTTCAGTGCCTAAAATGCCTATTTTATACATTTAAAATAAAATTCAACTTCTGTAATTTTTACAATCTTATAATGGACATCCCTCAATGAAAAGCAGAACAGCAGAGGTGGGTTTTTCATAGAAACTTGATTATTCCAAACAATTGTCGCTAAAGGAATGCTGATTGACGGGGGAGGGGGACGATTAAGGGGGAAGGACTACTGTGTCAAGTCACCATTGAAAGAACATGTGTTTAAGTGAATACAGTTCGTGATGACTAATTTTGCAGTTAATTCTGTTAAGGATAGGTATACCATGTTTCTTGCAGTAAAAAAAGACCATGGTACAGTTTAAGTGTATATTGTAATATTTTAAAGTCTATTTTGTATTGATTTACACATTTTTAAGCATATTTTAAGTGCCTATTTTCTCTTTTAAAAGCCCATTTACTTGTATTAAAAGCCTATTTTAGGAGCCTAAAACTAATTTTTATAGAGCCTAAAATCCCAGGTCTAGTAATAACATTTTCGGTCTGAAACAATATATTGTGTTACCAGTTTGGAAAGTCCTTTTCTAACAGTGATGAAGGAATTCCCGCGACTTATTCACTTAAAGCCCTTGTATTGCATACTAGTTTTTCAATGATATTGAATAATAACAATGTTACCTAACGTGAAATATAATAAATCCCTAAAAGCTGTTTGCCATTAGAAGCGGCTTGAAGCAAGAAAATGCAATAACTTCTTTACTTTTTAATTTCGCTTTGGAATATGCCATAGGGAAAGTTAATGAAAACAAGGTAGGCCTAGAATTAAATGGCAGTCACCCGATTTTAGCTTATGCAGAGGACGTTTGCTTGTTGGGCGTTGACATAAACACAATCGAGAGAAATGCAGAAAGTCTTTTCGATGCCTGCAGGAATGTTGGATTGGAAATTAATACAGAAAAAACTAAGTACATGGTAATGAAACATCAAAATAATGCTCTACAAAATATTAGAATAGCCAGTAAATCGTTCGAACGAGTGGATAAATTCAAATAACTAGGAGCAATAATTACAGAAACAAATATAATAATATTAAGGGGGAAGTTAATTGTCAAAGCTACATGTATTGCAACTTCCAAAGTCCTATATGAACACTGTAAACAATACGTTGTCATGAGAATTGATTTGCATTTGCTAAACTCTTTCTAATACATTACCACAAAATAGGTACTAAATTGGGCATTACTCCCGTATTGGTCAACCGATTTGGTCCAATGTCAATAGACTTCTTCTCATGGACGTTATAGATGTGTATACCAAGTTTCATGAAAATCCGTTAAAGCGTATTTGAATTATCGCTAGTACAGACACACGGACAGACAGACAAGACTTTTCCCGTTCACCACACAATCTCATAAATAGACCTGGGATTTTAGGTTCTTAAAAAAGTTAGTTTTAGGCACCTAAAATAGGCTTTTAAAACAAGTAAATAGGCTTTTAAAACAAGTAAATAGGCTTTTAAAACAAGTAAATAGGCTTTTAAAAGAGAAAATAGGCACTTAAAATATGCTTTAAAAATGTGTAAATAGACAGAAACTAGACTTTAAAATATTACAATATACACTTAAACTGTGACATGGTCTTTTCTTTTTTTACTGCAAGAAACGTGGAATATCCATTCTTAACGGAATTAATTGCAAAATTAGGCATCACGAACTATATTCACTTAAACAGATGTTCTTTCACTGGTGACTTGACACAGTAGTCCTTCCTCCTTAATCCTCCCCGTCACCCGTCAATCAGCAATCCTTTAGCGACAATTTTTTGGAATAATCAAGTTTCTGTGAAAACTCTGCTGTTCTGCTTTTCATTGAGGTATGTCCATTATAAGATTGTAAAAATTACGGAAGTTGAATTTTACTTTAAATGTACAAAATAGGCACTTTAGGCACTAAAATAGTAAAATAGGCTCTAAAGGTCCAAATAGGCATTTTAGGGCACTATAAAACTGTATAAATGTAGTGACTTAGCATAAAAGTCCACATATTTAAAAATGTTCATGTTATTTCATAAGGAACAAAATAGGCATTTGCCTTAAAATCACAGGTTTACTCATAAAGTACTATTCTGGCACTTAGGCCTACTAATGATTCAGCTCTTAACGACTTACGCCACTTGTGCACAAAACGCTTTATTTGGATCAGTCATCTGTCAGTCGATATCCCGCATCCCTCAGGCTGAGGGTGGGTAACATAACTACCAGGAACTGTGCCGGAATTCCAGGAATGTGACAAGTGTTCAGAGAATCGCGAAAACAAAAGCGAGTACTGAGAATCGATTCCCATACAGGATAACAACGCCAGAGCTGAGTGTAAACACTGCTACATACAGAACAGCTCTATACTTTAGTTATCAAAAACATTCAATTCAAGTACTTAGGCTATAGTTCAGTCAAAAAGGTTGTAGACATGGTCGGGAACTGAATTTTTTACTAGAAGGCCATGTTTCACAGAACTTTTACACTCATTATTATTAGCAAATACAGCAGAGCCCCGCAGTTTCGAACCCCGCTATTCCGAAAATCCGCCTATTCCGAACAGAGTTCAGAAAAAATACCGATTTTTTTAAACTTAAAAAAATCCCTTTAGGCAAGCTTACAGACTGAGGTAGATTACGAAGTGCTTTTGGTTTATTTTATTGTCGCTGCGTAGCACTCTTCTTCTTTAGCCTTGGCATGACAAATCCGCAATAATAACTGTAAAAGCAGGAAAGAGCATTTTTTCAAACATTCAAATCTCGCCTTATATGAGAACTATCAAGAAAGTAGTTATTGATTTGAAGAGTACTCATCAAGAGCTTTTCAACGATACCCCACAAGAGGTACGGTAGTTTAAAAAATTTCGATTTTCCATCTCCCCACCCCCATTCGTACCCCCAAAATCCCCGAATCGTTGGTGTCATTGTGAACTCCAAAGGGAGTACTCTAATTTATTCAAAAAAAGTTTCCTCTATACTTCATAAGGGCCGAGATATAAATGTTTTAAAATTTCAACCCCCTCCCCCGACCACCCCCTTGGGCCAATTTTGCTCATTAACGAACTTGTCTGAACTATTGGGCCTAGAAAAAACATCATAAAATTTGGTTCAAATATCTTCAAAATTACGGCCGCTATCGTGTAAAGATAAAGAAATATATATATAATTTGTTCAAATTTGAACAGGTGGTGGTTTCGTACTTAGGGAGGCATGAAACGTAAAGATGTGAAAGAATTTTTCGAAAGTCATGACATGGCATCGATTGCAATAGGTAGATTTTTCTTTGAAATCTACCTAAAACAGGTGATATTAAAAAGACGTTCGTGAAAACGTACATTTATTGTTTTACAGCGAAGTTAAATAGAGACATACACAGAGCCTGTCTTAAGAGACATACATAGAGCCTAAGCTTGAAGAAAACGCCTGAAACCAAACTGGAATGAAAACTGGTTACTTACAGCACACGTCGGCTCAATTTATACAATTCCCCGCACTTAATTTACGCCTTAACAAATCAATATGTTGATATTATTCATGAAATCCGCCTATTCCTAATTCCCCCGTTTTTCGAAAGTACGAGGGCTTTTTTTTCAAGTTCCGATGGGGAATAAAATGAAAACCACAGTGAAAATCAAAACTGTTTTATTTGGAACATTTAGGTACACCTTCTAGCTACTTCTGTACGTAGTTTCGTTCCGATTGAAACATTTGTCGTAGCGTGGTACCATTTTTCCAATACCCTCTTCATAGAAGCTTGCCGCCAGCGTATTGAGAAGGGTCCTCACGGCATTTTGAAGTGTTTTGAAGTTCTTCGTTGGTGTGGAAGCACTGTCCTCCCAGATCATTCTTCAGCTGCCGAAAAAAATGAAAGTCACTCGGCAAGGGAACAAGTTTTTGAAATCCATCGTGACAGGGGATGAAACGTGGATTCGTTACGACAATCCAGAATCCAAAAAAAATCCAAACAATGGATGCACACAAATTTCCCGAACAAACCTAAGATCTGGCTTCCACACCAACGAAGAAATTCAAAAACCTTCAAAATGCCGTGAGAACCCTTCTCAATACGCTGGCGGCAAGCTTCTATGAAGAGGGTATTGGAAAGTTGGTACCACGCTACGACAAATGTCACAATCGGAACGAAACTACGTACAGAAGTAGCTAGAAGGTGTACCTAAATGTTCCAAATAAAACAAGTTTTGATTTTCACTGTGGTTTTCATTTTATGCCCCATCGGAACTTGGAAAAAAAAACAGCCCTCGTAAATCGATATCGAAGTATTGATTATAGCCCGAAGTGGTTGTATAACAACATGAAAGTGGGAAATATAATATCCCGTAAAGTAAAATGTTATGCTACGGAATTTCTGTTTTTCCTTTCTATCTTTCTTTCTTTCTTTCAACACTTACCCTAAGTCCTGAATGAGTTACATATCCATATCTGGCATTTTATGAAGGAATAGGCCTACTTTGATGATAGGTCGTTCATCTTCGCTTCAAACTCTATTGACCTATATAAAGACATAAATTTTGAAAATCGAAAGTCCACAATAAGTTGATTTCGAAATTGCAAATTACAAAACCCGGGCGACGCTGGGTACCTTAAAAATAGGTTTGCAGATGATGATTTAATTTAAATACGAGTCTTAAAATTAATTTATTGGAATAAATACAGCTGTAGTAGCAGGAAAGTATAGTCATTCCTCAGGTTCGCGAGCGACCCCTGGTGATCCCGTAAGGAAGGGTTTTCTTATTACAGTATGCTGCTAATTTGTAGAACGAGTATGCAGAACTTGATAAATGCTTCATGTTATCGAAAAACTAATTGATAACCAAATACTATAGAGGACAATACCAGACACTTACTGCTTTGACAATGGAAAAATGGGGGACAGATTTTGAAGAACTCCTGGTGGCACAACCTGCGAACTTGGGGGCAAATTAAAATATTCAAAACACATATAAACTGCAATTTCACCAAACACTAAGGACCAAAACACTGAAAAAGTAATTATAAGAATAATAATGAGCAAACAAAACACAGAACTTCCAAAATAGTTATCAAAATATCAATGAAAACACAAATATTTCAACTTAACGGTTGCTAACAACAACAACTTTATCTTTTTTTCAATGTTGCTATTTTGTTTAAATTTTTTAGGTCATTTATTTCCAAACCAGCATTTATTTCTGAACCATAGATAGATAGAAAAATCATATCCTCTGATAGAAATTGGTTGATATCTTTGTATCTAGTTACTGCACCTGTATTCAGTAGTAGCAGGTTCGGCCGCTAGATGGTGCTCAAGATATTGTCCCTCGGTATATCGCAAAGTGTCCTGTATTGTCCTCTATAGTACAAGGTGGGGCAGAATGGACTCCCTAGTTTCGAAAATTCACTGGAGGCGCTCCAGAGCAGATAGAGGGGTGGGACAGGTGCCATTAGGTTGGACTGACAATGCAGTTTTCAGTAGTCACCATGCAGTGGACAGGTGAGCAACGGGGCTTTGTTGTGGAGACCTTTTTTTAAAAACGAGGAAAGTGTAGTGGCGCATTTTCACCTTAGCGGTACAATAAATAAGCAAAATTCTCGTTACTGGGCAACTGAAAACCCTCGTGAATTGCACCAAAGACCACTTCACAGCCTTAAAGTGACAGTTTGATGTGCTACGTCCTCGATAGGCATAATTGGACCTTATTTTTTTGAAGAAGATGGCTCAACTGTGACTGTGAATTTAGCGCGCTACTGTGACATGTTAGAGAACGTTTTACGCCCCAAAGTGGAATAGTTTGGCAGGGAATATGACTTAGAAGACTTTTGGTTTCAACAGGATCGAGCCACGGCCCATATTGCCCGTCATTCGCTCGAAGTTTTGCAATAAATGTTTCCCGGCCGCCTGATCTCCCTTATGAGGGGATGTTCCAAGGCCCCCTTGCACCCCGGATTTGAGCCCCTGTGATTTTTTCCTATGGGGCTACCTGAAAGCTGCAGTTTATAAAGTTCGACCTCAAACCCTGGAAGCTCTGAAAGAGGCAATTGAGGATGTAATCACCGGAATTCTGCAAGATATTCTGGCAAAAGTGAGCGAAAAATTTGTTTTTAAAAAAGGTCTCCACAACAAAGCCCCATTGCTCACCTGTCCACCGCATTGTGACTACTGAAAACTGCATTGTCACTCCAACCTAATGGCACCTGTCCCACCCCTCTATCTGCTCTGGAGCGCCTCCAATGAATTTTCGAAACTAGGGAGTCCATTCTGCCCCACCTTGGATAACTTAACCCTTAAATGCGCGAGACTAGATTTCACATTCAAATCATAATTCTGCGCCGGACTGCAGAGAAAACATTTAACAAATGATTACGCTCACAGTTTATACCTTGCTCCCTATTCTGTACAATTTTCATGTATTTGAGGTTTTCTGTCCAGTTTTTTCCCCATTACTAAGTGCCAGAATGATACTTTATGAGATTGTGTGGGGGACGGGAAAATGTGTGTTCGTCTTTCTGTTCATCTGTACGCGCGATAACTCAAACACGCTTCATCGGATTTTAATGAAACTTCGTATACGCATTTATAACGTCCATTGGAAGAAGTGTGTTGATTCTGGACCAAAATCGGTTGACCGGTATCGGAGTAACGACTAATTAAAAGTCACATGCTTTTTAAAATCATCACTATAACTTACTACAAAGCCTCGTTGCTAATCACTGAGGGGCTTGGCTACAATGCAGTCAGATGTTTATAATGCATTATATCACGCCTTGCTTTAGATGTGAGGCATTTGTTATAATTTCGTTCTGTTGTTATTACTTCACATATGCTTATCAAATTTTCTCAGGTAAAAGTGGCCTAAAACTCAATACTTTCTTAAATAGGGTGTAACTGGTGAAGATGGTTCTCAACCCTTCATTTGTTAATATTATGTATGACATAATTCGTGACCATGAGTCAATAATAGTACAATCATTTGCGAGATGCTAGTTGCAAGCTTATTCCATCTCTTTTTTTAAATATTAATTTTATTAAGTTTATTTTAAGTAAATGTTGCTTACATTTGCAATACAGTTTCAATTGCTTATTGCCTGTTGTTAATCAAATAAAATACAAATACAAATAAAAAAATACATAAATAAACAAAAAACATTAACAAATTTAAAAATTAAAGTACAATACTATTTAAGAAAAGAAAATGAAAGAAAAGAACCAAATATTTATTTAGAAATACACCCGAATGAGCAAACTGCTCGTGCTCGGGTGTAGATTCAGAACATCAGAGTGGAGAAAGAGGAGAAACAAAAAGCAAAATGAGAAAGAATGACACACTTATAAAAAAAGGTGAAAAATGTTAAACAGAGCTAGAAAAATAAAAGACAAGTTCATAAAAAGGAGACAAAAAATATTAAACACAAATACATTAAAATCTGATATTTAAAATACCAAAGCATGAAATGAAACGAATTGATAAAACTGAATTAGTAACGGAATCAGGTGAATTTTACGACCTCTGCACGGGGCATACCCGAGATTGGCATACCTCACAGATTTAATACTTAAATAATAATATTATCGCCGTGAAGGACGCGTTCATAAATTCAATGCCAAGTTCAATGTCAAATGATATTTTACACGTAATGCTTTTGTTTCATTTCTTACTTATCAAATCAATAACGTAGATTTATGGGAATTCCGCTGATAAAACCTCTCATATTCTCTGATATTATATAATCGTAAATTCTTTTTGAATTAATAATATTCTATTGAAATGGTATTTATCATAGGTAATGCCGCGAGTGCCTTGGAATTTCTCTAGGAGAGTTCCATTACATTTATAATGACATTTAATGAATAATATCTAATAAATAGGCCTAATTAATTTAATGTATTAGAAATGAATTATTTCAATCAAATTTCAGATTTACATGGTAATATTAAAAGTCTTTCATGACATGTAATCCATGTGGCTGTTTTCTGTGATCAAGTATCCATTTATTCAAATACTGTCTGCCTGAAATTTAATATTGAAGATATCTTGCATAAAACATAATTAGCCTACTATTTCATAGTTCCGAGGCAGATACAAATTCGTCAGCTGTATTAATGGATGACAGCGAATTTCTCACCAATAATTAACTAAAACCAATGCCGGACTGCACAGAAAACAGTTAACACAATTATTAGGCACGACTACTTTATTTCGTAATTTATATGAAATTTAAATTAAGCTTTTAATTTCTTTTCCATCCTTTTAATAGAAATCTAAGACAAACGACTGTTTCCTGTAGGATACATTATCAATTTAAGGGTTAAATATTAATTAAAACATTCAAAAAAAATCATGTACGCAGAATTTTCAAATTATAATTAGGCCTAGTACACATTTATAGCATTAAATTAGGTCTATATGATTGAACACACCATTACTATAAATGTACGTGTGTTAATTTAATCGCAATTATTAATAATATTATTAATTGTCTGAAACTGAATATGAAAATAATTAAATCCACAGTTTTATTGTAGTGTAAATTTGCATATCGGTATTTACAAACTTTTAATTTCTAAAATATTAGTTTAAACACCCTGAAACTTGGAATGCTGCTTATTTGTGATACCTTTTATAGTAAAATTATTATTATTACTATTGTTTAAGAATTGATTCTACTGTTGAAATAACTGTTTGCTGTTTGTTTATGAATTTTACCGCCAGTGACAGAGCATGTTCCTGACGTTATTTGCAACAACTTTTCCTAATAAAAGTTTTACCTATCTCAAATAATTACGGAGTAATGTAGATATTTATGAACGTCTCGATGTGAACAGAGCTCAACGTACGTACGTTGCAACAATAATAAAGAACAGTCGTGATAAATTACGGAACGCGACACGCGCCGTTCATACCCGCGCGTCAAAGTGCTTGGACGTACAGGGAGGCATCTTTGAAAATCTGATGGCAAACTGAGATAAAGGGCGAAGTGTATGATAAGCAGGGCTAGGATTTATATGTACTAAAAATTGTCAAAATATGTACACATATATGTACTTAAAAATGTCAAAATATGTGCATATATATGTACTTAAAAATGTCAAAATATGTACATATATATGTACTAAAAATGTCAAAATATGGACATCAAAACAAATTTAACCACTAGACACTACATTTTGTTACTTTTAGAACCTATAAAAATGCATTACAAATACTGGATTCATAAATTAAATTATTCAATTTTTTTTTTTCAGGTCACTTACTTTATTTGTATTCATTCATTGATTATTTCTGCTACCATAACAGTATGCCACCAAATGTTGTTTTAAATTTTCAAAAGTGATTTGTATTGGTTGAAGCTTCGTTCTACTGCACATGAAGTGATTGGCGTGTGTTTAATATTCACTGATTCTAGTTTTACATTTGACGAGCTACTTAAGATTGCACTGATTTTACACATTTCTTCAAAGCCTGGATTTCTTGAAAACACATTGTCCACTTTACATTTGATAAGATCGGCTAAATGTCCACGTATACATTTGAGTTCATGAATCATGTTTTTCACAATGTCAATATGTCCAGGTAATGTCAGATTATTATTTTGTAGTTTCTGAATTATTTTTGTTACCGGTTTATTACAAAAATTTGATTCAATGTAACACATTTTTCACACATTCATTTCTGTACATAACTGTAAACGTATCCTGTGCTGCCATATTTTCTGTCACTGAAAACGACAATTTTATATAGTTTTACTCTTAAGAATGAAATATGTACGAATATTGCATTAAAGTCACTAAATATGGACAAATATTTATTTTACATATAAATATGTACTAATGTCAGAAATATGGAAAAATATGTAAAATAAATTTGTTTAATTTGAATAGAGGACAACATAATAGATGGAGATAAGTGAAAAAAAATTGCCTATATGTGAAATTAAGAAATATGTAATCTATATTAATAAAAGGAAGTGTCTGTCCTCCGTCTGTCTGTCTTCCGTCTGTCTGTCCGCGATGCCCAGCGAAATCTACTCAACGCAGAGATCTGAAATTTTATACATGGGCGGACTAAAGGGTCGGAATGTGCACCTCGAAGCCGGAATTTTAATTTTCGCTTTAGTTCGTGAGTTATGAGTGAAAAATGAGCAAAAAACGTGTATTTATTGAGTTTTCGAAGCATGAGTTCTCAGTAATACAAATCAATTACACTAGGCTTTGGCTATTTTTGTCATACCTTCGACATAAAAGCATCGCGATCTCTTGAATGTTGTAGCTCACGCTGGTCGATTCATTTGTTTTTAATGTCAAGGCACGCAAACATAATATGAAATTTTCAACCTACATCGAAGAGGATTATTATTATTATTATTATTATTATTATTATAGGGATAATCAATATTAGCCTAAATATGGTCAAACGTTGTTCGATTTGGACGAAACTCACTATACAGGGGTTTTCTGGGCCAAGGAACTCGAATCTGAGGTCGCTTTTACCAGGTGACGCTATCTAATCGTGATATGTAGTCCACATGATTTAGGTGTTAATATAATGAACTATTATGCTCTTAATTTTTAATTTTTGAAATAATTATCGCGGGGGAAGCCGCGGGCACATGTTATCTTATAATAATAAAAGGACGTGTTTGTCTGTCTGTCCGCGATGCCCAGCGAAATCTACTGAACGCAGAGATCTGAAATTTTAAAGATAGATGGACTGAAAGGTGGGCGAATGCACCTCGAAGCCGAATTTTTAATTTTAGCTTTCGTTCGCGAGTTATAAGTGAAAAACTGGCAGAAAACGTGATTTTAGCGCTGTCCAAGCATCAGATTTCAGTAATACATTTCAATGTTAAATCAATTGCAGTTAGCTTTGGCTATTTTTGTCATACCGTGGAAATAAAAGCATCGCGATCGCTTGAATGTTGTAAGCCCACGCTGGTCGATTCATTTGTTTAGAATGTCAAGGCCCGTAGACATATGAAATTTTCAACCTACACGGAAGAGGGATAATCAACATAGACCTAAATATGATTAAACATAGTTCGATTTGGACGAAACTCACTATACAGGGATTTTCTGGGCCAAGGAACTCGAATCTGAGATCGCCTTTACCAGGTGACGCTATCTAATCGTGATATGTAGTCCACGTGATTTAGGTGTCAATAAATATAATGATTTAACTATTAGGGTTATGCTTTTAATTTTCTTAATAATTATCGCGGGCGAAGCCGCGGGCACATGCTAGTTACATATAAATCCTAGCCCTGATGATAAGTATGTGAATTAAACCCATTTTGTTTGTTACTTTCAATTTCTGTGCGGATTTATTGCCGATCAGTGATCAGTCAGATCACATTTTTTAAATTTACATTTTTTGTTCCAAATATCCTCAAGAATGCACTCAGAGAGTGGCGGCAAAACTTCGTGAAACACCCTGTATAATGACACATTTTAGTTACATTATGATAAAATTTCTAATGTTAATGAATATTTCAATACTGTACCTAGTTTCAAGTGAACTATTGACGTTGCTACACATATTATGTAACAGCAATAAATAATCTATTATCTATTATCTTTACAGTAATATTTTGTTAATATTTTGACATCAATAATAATAATAGTAATAATAATAATAACTTTGTAAACCTAAAATATTAGGTAAACCTCAGATTGCAACCAATCACACTCAAATGCACAGTGAGTACCTATAAATTTTTACATTATAATATAGGCTACTACAAAAACCATATAAAATTTACATAGTATGGGCCGAATCGTTTGGTTAACTGTTTTCTATGCAGTCCGGGACGGATTTATAATTTGCGTGATAAATTCAGCCTTGAGCATCTATAAACTTTTTTTTATATTGAGTGAGTTAATCAGTATACCTGGACAGTATATCATTAGATCTTCGACAGTGATAGGAGATGCACATAGATCGCACGAAGGAAAAGTTTCCTCAAAAGGAAGTATGAATCAACTTAAAAATAAGATAAAATTTATAGCTTAAAAATTGATTTATGTTCTTAAAAAATACAGCGATTTTATATAGCACACCAAGCCACGTTCAATCAGCCTATTTTATTGTACGAATCATGTAAATATCGCAATATTAAATGTTTTTTCTGTTTACATTAATATTGGAGGAAATCCTTTTATGATAGCTGCCTTAAATTAAGGGTGCGAATTGGACACAGCCAAATCAAAACAATTATAAGAAATATATTTTTAAAGAGAGAATGTTCTTCCCTAATGTTCAATATTCATATAGGCCTATTTTTATGTTAAATTTTAAAGTGCAAACTTCCTGCCAACCTCTCATGGCTCTGGACCAACCAATTTACCACATCAATGTCTTAAATTTCATGAAATACACTAAAGTTTGTAATGGTATCTAGTTGATCTCTGAGTGTTACAGTCGCGATATGACTATTCAGTTAAATCGACGTTAATATGAATAAATAAAAAAAAAACATATAGGCGTAGAATTGCTGTCGTAATATACGCTTTTAAGACAGTGTTCCGGCAAAACTTGTTCCAATCTATGTAACTCACCTATAAGAGGGGTTATTTTTATAATGACTAGACTTGGGATTTTAGGCTCTAAAAATATGAGTTTTAGGCACCTAAAATAGGCTTTTAAAAGAGAAAATAGGCACTTAAAATATGCTTTAAAAATGTGTAAATAGTCATAAAATAGACTTTAAAATACACCGTGTCCGGGAAAGACCTGACGAAAAAGAAGTAGTTATATATAAGAAACTATTACAGTTACTACCTCAGTATTTTCACAGTTAGAAAGACAAACTCAAAAAGTTTTGTTTTGTAGCATCCCGTAATGCGCATGAGCATGCACATTGTTGTTGCACGAGGAGAAACGAGAAAAAGCTTGTTCTGCGCAGCTTGTTCTTATTCTGAGAACTGGGAATGTAAGTTGTGCGTAGGCTACACCGTCGTTTCCAAACAGACAAAGGCCGAAATCCTCCCTCCCGAAAAAGCATCCTTCATTGGCACAAGCAATTTCTGGAGATAGGTATGTTGAGTCACAGCAGGGAAAGGCAAAGAAATCGCGCATAAACGACATTGACATTGAAAGGGTACGGGCTGGTTTTGTAAGAAGCCCGAGGAAATTCATTCGTGAGGCGGCAAGACAATTGAAAATGCCAAAATCCACAGTCCATGGGAAAGAAGGACCTACACCATGGCCACCAAGGTCACCTGACATGACCCCACTGGATTTCTTTCTCTGGGGTTTTGTGAAAGACAAAGTGTATCGCTCGCCTGTGACCGATAATGCAGATTTGCGTGGCCGAATCTACGATGCAATAGCACTGGTCACACCGGAGATAGGCACTAAAATAGTAAAAATAGGCTACAAAGGTCCAAATAGGCATTTTAGGGCACTATAAAACTCTGTAAATATAAGTGATATATCATGAAATGTCAACATATTTTTAAAAAATTTCATGTTATTTCATAAGGAACGAAATAGGCATTTGCCTTAAAATCCCAGGTATAATAATGACGTAGCCTACTCTGCATTGTTATGTTTCTTTCTCATGAACCTGATAATTCTGAGTCAAGCTATCAGCCTAAAAAACATAACTCAAAAATATTGAGTAAGAATCGTAAATTCTCCCTCTTCGATATAATAACATCTTTGTTTCATTATCGTCAACATGATTTTGTTTTATCAACATCATAAACGGATAATGCAGTAGCACTAACAAAAGCTGACGGTGGTGACTTTTAAAAAGCTTTGATCCTTTAGTGAAGCTGGTCGGAATTCCAGGCTTTCTCGGTCGCCCCTGACCCCACCTTGAAGCCAGGCTCTATTTCTGGCTCTAAACAGCTGGGAGTCAGTGGCGTGACAGAGCTCTTACCTGCGCAAGGAAATTCTCCCGGCACTTTACATGAGCGATCAGTGCAGGTAGAAACAGTAAGCATTTAAGGGAACAAGATACCAGTGGCGTAGCCAGAAAATAATTTCGGGTAGGGTCGAAAGGACCGGGGGGGGGGGGGGTATGGGTCCCGGAAAATTTTTAAATATTGAACTAATGAAAATAACCTTTTACGCTATTTTAGCACTGAAAAATTAGTTAGCAAGTTTGTTTACCATATTCTAAGACATGTCAACTTAAACAAGCAATGGTTACCTAAGTTATAGCCTAACACTTAGTATTACTTAAAAGAAAAGTTAAATAACATATCGAACAGTGGAAGTAATAGGCCTATATTTACAAATTCAGTATTTTATTATTAAATAAAATAATTAAATATTTGATAAAATGGAGCTTAAATAACTATAGCACTAATGTAATACAAAAATAGAATTTCAGGTTTTGATTTCGGAGGGCGTCCTTGACCCTCTGCACCCCCCATTCCCTATACCACTGCAAGATGCTCCGAGATGGTAAAAAAAATCACATTTTTTGGTATATAACTGAAAAACTTTAAAAGATTTTCACTCACTAACTTTATATTTATATTTACTTACTTCCAGTTGAGTAAGAAACTTGAAATTTCTCGACTTTTAGCACTTACAGACAGGGAAGTTCCAGAAGCAGGCCCGACGAGAGGGAGGGGCAGCCGGGGCTGCGGGGCCCGGGCACCGAAAGGGGGCCCTGCCGACCAGGTTAAATTTTTATCTTCTAAATTTACTCAAATAAAATTGGTTATAAGTGAATAAGCAGCTTAAGTTATGTTTTATGTGTTTATTTTATCTGCATTATCCTGTCGTATAACGGTGATACGGAATTAATCAGTTAATCTGAAACGGATTATTCTGGAAGAAAAAGTGCTATTTTTTAAAAGTAAGAGCAGAAATCCTTTCCAAATATCAATATTAATATTAATTTTAATTTTTATATTCATTTTTGTACATACAGATTAAATTGTTCCTAATTAGAATATTTTTACATATTGTTCCGTTTCATGCCCCTTGTTTCCGAATATATGAATCTTATAGAACCTAAGTCGGACTGAACCTAAAAGGGACTAAGGAAGACTTTTGCTGAAAATTAGGAGCTAAAGAAGACTTTTGCAGAAAAACACGATTTTTAAATACATTTTCCAATTAATGCACAGGAAAATAAAGATTTGAATTTGGCACTTAATAATTATGTAATATCATTACATAATATTTTTGTTGCATACATTATAAAGGGCGAGGTTGGGTTTCAGTGATGAATTTAATATTTGGAGGGGGCCCGGGAAAATTTGTCCCTGGGGCCCTTGCTTTCTCTCTACGGCCCTGTCCAGAAGTTCAAATTTGTAATGTATTTTACCCCCTTCCCTCCCAAAAAACGTTAAAAGGTTTTCACTTATCTCACTGACATTAATGTTTACCCACTTATAAATGAGGTAGAAACTTGAACTTTGGCAAACAAACATTTATCCTATAACCGACGAGGAAATTCCGAAAGGTTTTCAAATTTTTCATTCTTTACTCCTCCCCGAAATAAAAACTTCAGTGGATGCAGAATTTTTTCAGGGTCATTAGGGCTGAATTGCAAGTCTACAACAGTTGCCTTTGAAACAGTTTCTTTTAACAAGTAATATGTCATTCTGTAATGATTTGAATTGTAATTGAATTTTATATTAGCAGATTTTCTGTGTACAGTAAAAATGTAAACGTAGATTATCAAAATGCATATAGGCCTAGTATCAATAAAGTACAAGGTTTTAAAATATAACTTGTTTAAAATATACGAATTTATATTGTGATGTGAATTGTATATTGTATCCTATTTTGTACTTAAAATAGAAGTTAGTAGACTTAAATGTATTAAATATTTAAGAAAGGTTTCTTAATTGTATGCATCATATTTTATTGTAAAATGAAAAACACTGGGACCCAGGATCGAAACTAGGTGGATATATGTGGAATTTGTGGTGGACAAAGTTGGGTCGGGGCATGTTTTCTCGGATACTCCTGTTTCCCCTGTCATATATCACTCCACAAAAGCTCCATTCATATACAAAGGAATTATTATTAGAATGAAAAAACACTGTACTGTAGGAGAAAATAAGACTATTTATATCATAGTCTTGTTTACAAAAGTTTTCCAAGTGTGTATTTTTGTAAAACACTGTGTTAAAAAACAAGGATCGGTGAATAGTTTTGCTGGACTACTTTGTTCAGCTTGTCTAGTTTGTTCAGCAACTTCCAGGGAATCAAGTCCCGGCGGTAATAAGATCCGTAACCATGACAACGTCTTTCTTTGTATCAACAAATCAGGAAGTAATCTGGATACTGATATCCTGTGTCTGCAAATACAGTACTCTATCTTAGAGCTCAAGTACACGGTGAAGAATGAAAACGGCAACCATGATTACATTTTAAATTAAATTAATTATGTCGTGAGCAAAGGTATTGAAGAAAAAATCTCTAAGTAATTTCAAAATACAAAAAAATTATAAATGTCATTAATAGGGCAAGGCATTTAATGACCATAAAATAGTGAAAAAATGCAAAATAAAAAATTCATTTATGACCTAAATATAGTGAAAAAATTACATTTCAAAAAAATGACCAATAAATTTTCCATTATTGCTTATATTTAGTTTTTTTTTTAAAGTAGTCTTTTACTTAAAGGAATATAATGCGTTATATATGAATTTACAATATTAAACACACTTATTTTATTACTAAAAAAGTAAGTAAATCTATACTACTTGGACATCCTTAGCGAAAAAAAATCCTTCTGAACTGGCATACACATCAAATTGCCCCTAGTAAGTATGTTCCATTTAGAAAGAAAGAAAACTAATTCTTTATTGCTGCAAGACAAACTGCTATGGTGTTTACAACAAACCTGAATTAAAATTAACGATGAACACTTGGCGGAAATTTGAAAATGACGAAAAATGCAAAATAAAGCAAGAAAATGCAAAAAATATTTCCCTTATTTAATCAATTATTTCATGATACACATTTATATATATATTCGAGCTACCTTTTAACCTTCATATAAAAAAGTTGCAAAATCATCAAATGTCTTGCCCTAGTCATTAATTAAAGTGCATGTGTGACGAATGCCAAGATATCAATTAACTTACAATGTTTTCCTTTGTAGCCAGGCGTTTGGAGGACAAATGAAGTTCAACTTACCTAAAACAAAAGAAAGACACACAATTACTAAGACTGTTGATAATTAGCTAAGAATAAGGACTGGCATCTTAAAATAAACTTGTTACTGTACTTTTCAAGGAAGTCATAAGTGTGAGTATAACGGACAGGTTAGGCTAGCGACTGTAGTAGAAAGAAGGAAAATATTAAAGACATTAATACCTATATATTAAATTTAAAGTTGTCACTTTATTCCCTCATGTCACTTGAGGTTACTGACAAACACGTTATGTTTTTAAATATATAAATTATCTTTTAATTACCTACATTATTATTATTGGTGAAAAAATCGTGCAACTTCTCAACAGCTGAGAGCTATTTTAGATTAAGCTCATTGCTCAAATAATCTTGTGTAATAACATGTATTTATTATTATACAAGAGCCGTCCACAAATTAAGATTCCCTGGGGTCATTTACAGAAACAAAACACAATTTCATGGACAAAAAAATATTCCAAAAGTTACTGCAAGTGCTCAGCTATTTTTCAAAATATTCGCCACCGGAACTGAAACATTTTTCTTACTGTGGAACCAACTTTTGAACACCTGTGTCGTAGAAGTGTGCGCCAGGGATTTGAACCACCCTGTGACGAACATCTCCGCCTCTCTGTCATTCTCTGTCATTCCCTGTCATTTCTTTACGTGTAGGAAAATATGGAAATCACTGGGAGCGAAGTCCAGGCTATAGAGTGGATGTTTTAGCACCTCCTAGCAAGTCTCCTGCATAAGTTCGGTGGGAGGGTTTAAACATTCACGTTAAAGCCCGGACTTCGCTCTAAGCGATTTCCATCTTTTCCTATACCTTACGAAATGACAAGGAATGACAGAGGCGAAGGTAGTTGTCACACGGTGGTTCAAATCCCAGGAGACACACTTCTACGACACACACAAAAAGTTTGTGCCACGGCAATACAATTTTTTCAATTCCGGAGGCGAATATTTTCAAAAATAGCTGAACATTGGCTGTTTCTGTTGCAATAAATATTTCCTTGAAATTGTGTTTTGTTTCTGTAAACTGTCCCATGGAAACTTACTTTGTGGACGGCCCTCGTACAAGATTTAAAATGCTTCACCACACATATAAATAATTATTCATAATTTTTATACTCCTTTTGCCCATAAGCTGCTTATATACTGTATACCCAATCGCTGTGATTAATAATGATTAGGGGGCGGATTTCTATGACCTAAAAAATAGGATATATGCATGCATTTATGACCTAAAAAACATTAAAATATGACCAATAAAATTTAAAATATGACTTTACTACTTACACATTGTGTATAATTTTTTAAAGTTTCATTACAATACATTTTATTAAAATATAGTGTTAATTATTTAAAATATCTGTAAATTCTCAAAAAGTACCATTATAATGCAAGATATGAAACTTCAAAATGTCTTTAATATGCACACAAATATGCCAATAATATGACCTAACTGTGCATATTCACATTAAATATGCTACAATAGTTGAAAATTTCCTAAATATGCAGTTAGGATGCACACCAGGATGCTTGGAATTGGGTTTAAATTAGTCGGAAATCTGAAATAATGCAAAGGGGGAAAAATATAACATGTCATAGAAATCCGCCCCCTAATAATGATTTTTGATCTAAGAAGCTACAGGTTTCAGTCCTTGTAAATTTACGTAGAAAAAGGAAAGTAGGTGCGATAAATTGAAAATTATAAAAATAAAACGATGCGATTGGTTGAATTTCCACACATTCTTATACTAGATTGGTGACTGATTCAGGAGAGGAATAGCCAGTGTATAAATTCATTTCCGAAAGAGTTAACACACTTTCAGGTCTGGTTTAAGAAAAGAAGCGGTCTGAAAGGAGAACACATAAATATAGAGCAGGAAGACTTTACTACTTCAATTAACTTGCTTTCGTTTGTTTTTATTGCGCCCTGGCGCCATGTTAAGCGTTCCTCTCAGACAGCATCAATCACGCCATCAATGTCAGAGCCGTGCATAACCTGACCACGCGAATCAATCACAAAGTATGTACTGTTTGGCCTTGCTGTTTGCCCACATTAACGTTCCACTTCCAAGAACTGAATATCATGATCAGAGAACGGAAAAAAAAAAAGCCATTTCAGAGCTGAATTTATGCACTAATGTAATTTACGCACCAATATAAGCAATCATGAAGTGAAATCATCAGTGGGATTTAAGTTTGAAGTCAAAGGGGGAAATTTCAGTGAAATAGGTGGTCTCCATAAATGACAATCCTAACTTGTGGATAAAAAATCCTTACATTTTGTATGAAGTAATAATATATTGACATTATATATCTGCTTTTATAAACATTTTTAAGGTGACGAATTTATACGTCAGTAGCCGTGTAAAGGTTAAAGAAAAATCTGAAAGGGGAAAAGTTATTGTCAGAAATGGGGAAAAGGGGTATGAAAGTATTGATAAAGGTACATGTTTGTTTCACTTGTCATTTAATATCAATGAAAAAAGTTGAAATTGCAAAATTATCAATGGAAATCCTGATTAAGGAGAAGAAAAGTCGCTGGGCTACAAAACCGGAAGGTCGCGGGTTCCATTCCCGATGAGGTCGTTGAGATTTTTCAATTGGCCTAATCCTTCTGGTGGTACTATGGCCCTGGGATCGACTCAGCCTCTAACAGAAATGAGTACCAGGAGCAATCCAGGGGTAAAGGCGGTCGGTGCATAAGGCAAACAACCTTACCACCTTCATGTTCCGAATGTCGAAAATGCCGGAGCCTCAACCTCCTGGAAATATCTGGGCCTCCATGGCCTGTATAGGAGTCACTTTACTTTTACAACAAGAAAAGTAACTTGCTGTAAAAATGTTGAAGGCAAAAAAAATTGGTCTTACTTTGTCCCAGATATCATATAGCCTAAGTTTACACTTGCCACTTCTTATGACGTAGAAAGGTCATTTTCAGCATGCAAAAATATTTTCGCAGATATAAGTAGAACATTGACTCCCGAAAATGTGGTTGAATTGTCAGTAGTAGCCTACACTGTGCCATTCGAATACAAAACGTAAGTTTGAATTTTTTGATAGTGCATATTTGTAGAGTCCCCCCCCCCCCTTTCAGGGTGCATATTTGGTCATTTGATGATGTATGCATATTTTAAGATTTTATAATAATGTCTTTATTGCAGCCAAATGAATGAATGGAGCAACAGTGCAATGGCATATGGCTGAGGAAACACGAGCACCCCGAGAAAACAGCCCCGACCCCATTTTCCCCACCATAAATTCAACAAGGATCCATAAAGATTCGATTCGGGCTGAAAGGCGAGCGGTCTAACCACTCAGCCATGAAGGCGACTTCGTATTTTATTATTTGAAAGAGCATGGAAATATGAACTCCGCCTGCCTGCTCTGTTTAGACTACCCGCAGAACCTTGTTATGCATGGTAGTCTAAACAGTGCAGACAGGCGGAGTGGAAGTTTTAGGCCTAACTTATTAACCCGTCCTTTATATGGGTGAAAAATAATTTTACACGGATTTTAGCTTACCCGAGAAACCATGAGGAAGTAGCCGTACTTCGTTTTTCTTTTAATGAGTTTGACATTTTTCCAGAGTTAAGAAAAACGCCTTTCACCATCTAACTCTATGCGAATCAGTTTATGTTTATTGTGCAGTTTTATTTCCTATAGTCATAGTCAAAATACAAGAAGAAACTCCATCTTTCGTTTCGCTGAATCAAAATGTAAGACGACCAAGGGGAAATTACATGGTCAAAACTATGGTCTGAAATCGTATAACAATTTTATTGCTGAATTCCCTGAATATGTAAATTGCAATCTTAAATATTTTAAGACGAAAAAAAAAAAAATTAGATAATATTAATAGCACAACTTTAATTTTGTTTGATCTTTTGAATGTTTCAGTCCAATTTATTCTATTTTGTTGTTGTAAATGCTATTTTAACCACTGGTTAATGCTGAAAAATTATTTTTATTTACATTGTACTCATAAATTTAGAATTTTTCGTGTATAGTATACTGTGCAGTGATATGTAATTATGTTTATATTAATCTACTATACCCCTAAACACGAGCTTTGCTCGTATAGGGGCACGTTTGATTTTATTTGTTTTTACTTGTATTAAATGTGTAAGAATAATAATGTAATGTTAATAAATGTAAATGTAAATTTCAATATTTTAGCTGAAAATTACGTGACAAAACACCACATTCCCCTCCTCTTGATGAATGTTTGTTGATAATTATTTCGATTCGATAGTACTGTAAAGTGCTCTAACCAAGTAGCCTATGCTTATCTTCTATCGGTTCCACAAGTACCCCATGAAATATTGATGTTTATCTGTTTATATTGTTATTGTATCACGGCTAGTGTTCAGGTTTAACTGATATTGACTTTTAATGACACTAAAAATAAGAGAAAGTTGTCTCCAATCTTCGTGTCACATCCCCAGAAGGTATCTAACCCCAAATACAAAATTTTGTTTTCATGCGATTTTCCGTTCTTGAGCTAGGCTGTTCACAGACACACAAAGACATGTTTCTGAAATAGTATATTGCGATACAAGTGTCGTAAGTGGTGCTTACGGATTGAGGAAAGAGTTTTTTTTTTCAATTTCCGAGATCCGTTATGCGCTTACGGCACGAGTATTGCATGCTATTTTTTGCACGATGATTATTTATATCAATTTATTTATATTAATTGAGATATCAGCTGAAAATATTAAGTATGTACACTATTGAAGATGGATGTTATATTTCAGAAAGTGATTCGCATGTATTTGTTGTTATGGGAACCGAATATTTGTAAATAAGTATGGAGGAATCTCTTTAAATAATTGTACAAATTGTAGTATTACGATAAATATATCAAAATAAAGGCACGATGATTATTTATATCAATTTAATTATATTAATTGTGATATTACCTGAAAATATTATGTATATACATTCTTGAAGATAGATGTTTATTTCAAAAAGTGATTCGCATGTGTTTGTTGTTATGCGAACCGAATATTTGTCCGGGGGGGCCTTGTCCATAAAAGCTTGTATTATGAGGTGTGGCGTAAGTAAATTCATAACAGCACGGAAACTCTTACCGCACATAGCAACAAGATTGCATGCGGGAATGTCAACTTACGATCCTCGGCAACAACATTCGTAAGTACCACCAATTAGTTAAGGAGTGCAAAAACAGTATTATTGGGTTCAGGAGACCTAAAAATGCGTATTTTGTTAAAAACTGAACTTCGAATATGGGGGTCGAACACAACACTTCCTCTAACTGTAGTGCCTATGGTACCGACAGAGGAAGTAAAAAGTGCACTTAGCTGCAATAAAATGAAAAATAATAAAAATAATACAAAAAATTATAACGAAAGATACTTGCGATTACTTGAAACATTTTGTCTACAAAATCGACAGTTCGTCAGCAAAACCATTGACTCCGACTTTCAAGATCTGACACTTTATGTAAGTGCAGTATTGCACAATTTAGATTTTTTAGGAAATTACCTATTTCATGATTTATCCAATCATCCGGATATCTGAATATCCGGATCGGGTCTGGTCCCAATTAAACCGGATAATTGGATATCTACTGGCTTAATCAGCACTTGCATGAGTAAATTGAAAAAAATTACTTACTTACTCAACTTTCTCAATGGCAATAGACAATTCCTCTGCAAGCTAAAGGATATTATCTATTTTACGGAACCTTCGGGATAGGATAGGGAAGTAGGATTTGCGAGGGATGTTTGGATGGGGTTAGCGCAGAATAGGGTTGAATGGCGGGCTCAGGTAAGCGCGGCAATGAACCTTCGGGTTCCACAAAATAGATAATGTCCCTTTATCTTGCTGAGGAATTGTCTATTGCCATTAAGTAAGCAAGTATGGAACCCGAAGGTTAATTGCCGCGCTTGCCTGAGCCCGCCATTCAACCCTATTCTGCGCTAACTCCATCCAACCACCCCTCGCAAATTCTACTTCCCTTAAATCTATCTATTCCTCCCACCTACTACGTCCAAGTCTTCAAAGTGGTCTCTTCCCTTCGGGTTCCCAGTCAATATTTTTTAGATATGTCATTCCTCCCCATGCGTGCAACATGTCCAGCCCATTTCATCCTCCGTGATTTAATTACCCTTACTATATCCGGTGAAGAATACAGGTTATGAAGTTCATCGTTATGCAATTTTCTCCTGTCCCCATTTTCATCTCTTTTAGGCCCAAATGTTTTCCTAAGCCCCCTGTTTTCGAACACACTCAGATTATGTTCTTTCCGAAAAGTAAGCGACCATGTAATACAACCGGCAGGATATTAGTCTTATAAATTGGAGATCTGCTGTAATAAATTCAATAACTGGTAGATGCAGAGAATAAATGGAGAAAGACGAAGAAAGAGAGAACGAGAAATAAATAGAGAATTAAATGAAACTTTGAAGTGCAAAAGATTAGAGAGAACGAGAGAGAGAAAATAAACAGAGCGGGAGTGGGAGAGAGATGGTGCATCAACTCGTGCAATCGGAGGAAAATCGCAAGGGAGCCCCGTTTGCTGGTAATAATCCATTTTATAGAGCAATAACAATTACGAGAAACAAACCATGTTCTGTCTCGTAAAGGTGAGTTATACAGCCAGATGTTGGCATTAAAACGCTGACTCACAATGTTTATACATATTGTTTCAACAAGATTATTAAGACGGCCGTGACATTAACAAGAGACAGTCACACTGCGAATTCCTAGCGTTAAATGTGTTCAGGACAAAATAAAGGCACATTCAAAATTAAAAGCAAACTTGGTGTCAACATAAAAGACTGTATCACATGAACCAACGTAGACACTAAGAACAGACAAAATAATGCTCCCTACAAAATAGTCACTACGAGAATAGATATTTATACATCAAGTCCGCTAAATAGTTGATTAGCTTCATTTTCTCCAGTGGTATAATATATAACTAGTAGTTTAGGTAAATTCCGCCTATATACCACTAATATTAAAAACAAAAAGCTGAAGTTTATATGATGTAAATTTAGCTTTTATTGTGTATTATAAAATACTAATATATTAAATTAATTCATCGTTTTAATATTCTATCTTCGCGTACGTGGTGCATACAATATTTTTTTAGTAAAAGCTCTGTAAATTATACGGAATGAAATAAAATACCGTATAATTAATTATAAAAGGCACAGGCAGCCATTTTTTGACGCCATATTATCATAGCCGCCTGAATCCTATGCTATGAATCAATTAGAAATGCAGATGTAGGCAAGATGTCAGTGCGGGTTTCTTATGAATATTTTGTCTTAGATCAATATTTGTTGTTATATTATTAAGTGTTTTATAAACAAACAAACAAACAAACAACAAAACCTGGTAAAGTTTCTGATTAATGTAAAGAGACAATGTTACCTTATTTTTGTCGTTTTATGGTTAAGTATTTTGTTACGGTTGGTATAGGCATAACTGGTCACTACCATCTGGACTTTTCAATTGCCATGACGACTTTACCGGCCAAGTACGGTAAAAATTACTTTACCGGCCTAGGTTGGTAAAGTGCTACTTTTCGGCGTGTTAACAGTCCAACCAGCAGCTGTTTTGCAGAGCGTGTACTAAAAAAAACCCCTTTTTTTATCATCCGCTCGGCGGTACACACAAAGAGTATTGTGCCTCTGCACAGAACTTCGCCCTATTCATATTCCTTTGTTTACAGCATATATGGGCAACGCCCGGCCCGCGGGCCGGATGTGGCCCGCCCCGACTTTTGATCCGGCCCGCGAAACATTTTAAAATCGCGCTCGAAAAAGTAAATATTTTCGGTTCTCGCCAACAAGAGAGTGAGAGGGGGGAAACAAAAGCCAGAACTACGAGGGTGTTCCTTCCGGTCAGCGCTAGAAAAATGCTGCAATAGGCCTAAATCAAAGTATAGAACCAGACTTACAGATGACAATTTGGAAAACACTCTGCGCTTGTGTATTAGTGGGATTGATGCCAACATTGATTGTCTTGTTTCTCAAATTTAAGCTCAAGCTTCTCATTAATTTCTGCTGATTGTAAGAAAATACCTAATCGGTTCGATATTGTTCTCATTCATGTAACTTTAACATTATACTTTATAAATACAAAAAACCGTATCATGATTATTTTTTCACAACTACTTATTATCTACGGCCCGCGACTTCATAAATATCGTAAAGTTTAGCCCGCATCTTTCCAAAGGTTGCCCATACCTGGTTTACAGCAACAGCTATTCGCTTCTGAAAATCAATGGCCAGGTATCTCAAAAGCTGCCAAACAATATCACAGTTCGAGCGAAACTTAATCAAGTTATATTCGCCTATATATAGGAATTCTTAGCAGATAACGAGTGACATTAAAAAGTAAATAGGCTATTTTAGAATTTTTCAGTACTTCTGATCAAAATTGTATTCACTTATTTCAATTTCATTTATTATTTACTTTTTATTTTATTTTGTATTTAAGTTCAATTGTATAATCTATTAAAAATAAGTTTATTTTATTTTTTTATTTGTAAAGTGTTCATAGTCGCTTTAACCCACGCGGTCATATCGCGACTTATAAATTATGCACAAAAATAAACACGTGACATTGGTTTACACAATAGAGAAAACATTGAAATAGATTACATTATTACATAGGCCTAAATAGATTTCACTTAGAAGTCTAGTTTAAAATCAAGTTGTATAATTCTTAATATTGTTAGGTTTCTTTACCACTTTATACCCTCAATAAGATGCGTAGGAGTATAGGCACACGACACACAACTTATTGAGGGTATAATGTAGTAAAGAAACCCAACATCATTAATATGGCCCTCATTGGACAATAGTATATTGCGATATAAGTGCCGTAAGGCACGTTTACGGGTCGAGGAAACAGATTGAAAACCCGAGGCGAAGCCGAGGGTTTTTAAGTTTTCGAGACCCGTAAATGCCTTTACGGCCCGTGTGTTGCATGCTATTTTTTGCACGATGATTATTTATATCAATTTAATTATATTAATTGTGATATTACCTGAAAATATGTGTATACATTCTTGAAGAGAGATGTTTATTTCAGAAAGTGATTCGCATGTGTTTGTTGTTATGGGAACCGAATATTTGTCCTGGGGGCCGTGTCCATAAAGGCTTGTATTATGAAGTGTATCGTAATGAATTATGACGTGGCGCTAGCACCGTAAGTAATTTAACCTCACCGCAACGGCCATAGCAACAAGACTGTGTGGGAATGTCAACTTACGATCCATGTAAACAACTTTCATAAGTAACACTTACTAGCTAAGGAGTGCAAAAAAATTATCAACAATGAATAATTCTTGTTTCATGCAATTACATTGTGTTTCATTTTAGTTCATGTAATTCTTGCATTTCATGTATTTCATTTAATGCATCCCCCATGGCTCAGTGGTAGAAAAGGTCAGGTTAAATAAATAAGTAAATAAATATACAGATCATTCCAAGTCTAAGTCGATAATTGTGGAGAATAAACAGAGGTTACCTAATATTCTTATTTGATAATTTATCATTGATAACAATTTTCTTTTATTTCTTAATATTCACTTAACGATTTAATTCCCAGCAGCTAAGTTACGATGCGAATACTTGCGCCTACGCGTAAGCTATATATGATTCGATCGCCACCAAGATTGAACAATCACTAGTTTCTAAAAGGGGAAAAGGTAATCTGTGCCCCCAATCTACACGATGTAAACTGCGCCACCGACATTTAAATGGCGTCACCGTCATACTAACGCACTAACATTTTCCTTCCCACTTCTCCAGACTTAGGACTGGCTATGAAATTGCATAGGTGTGGTAGCTTTGTCATTTTAAAAAATGTTAAAAACAATACTCTAATTTCTTGTACATGAACGCTTCGTCACTTATAAAATTGTTAAAAACACTACCCTAATTTTTTACATGAGCACTTTGTTCTCATATGACGCCTTCTTAATAAAATCAAAACGAGATATTTCATTGTTTATATATTGTTCTCTCCACTTGAGTAGACGAGAATACTTGTCATTTATTTTAGCTGTTTTTCTTACAGGTATCCCTTATTCAATATTTCTCAGTTTTATGTAGGCACTTGTTTGGAACTGGAGAAGTGCATCTAACACAAGGAAGATGTTGGGAGAAGCGTGGTAGAACATCGAATTATATTTTGCGTGAAATGACCTACATATTTCCGTGGCGCAGTTTACATATCTCATTTTTATTCCATTTCCAATTCGGTGTCAACCGTGGCGCAGATTACATACACCCTTTAAAAGTTGGTTTCTCTTGCAGCTTCAAAACAGCTGTTGTTAGTGTATAAGAAAATCCCGGAAAAAGAAAAAAATCCATTTCTTTTTTTTCCCCCTAATTTTTCTCGATTCTGTTGAATCCCATTTCCCACATATTGCAATATACTACTGAAACCCCCTAAGCCTAGTATCTGCGCTCGTGGCATTTTGTATGATAATTCTTGTCATACGGGTTTTCCCTCATCAGCAGGCACCGTGAATTCACAATGAAGAATTTCATATGCATGCCATATTATCCGCTCCCTAACTTCAATATTAATGAGAGAATAATTGTGCTAGACTACAAGACCTGTCTTTGCATTGTATGAGAATGGCTAGCGTTAAACTGAATGTAGTACGGTAAGCTCTCGATTATCCGTTTTGCGGAATATCCGCGGTTTTGTTTTCCTTTCCTTTTTTTTTAAAAGAAAATAAATTGCAGTAACCGAGCGAGGTGGCCGAGATGGTAACGTCTTGGACTCGCATTCGGGAGGCCCCAGGTTCAAATCCCGTGGCCGGCCAATTTGACAAGGGTTTTTTTCATGGTTTTCCTATTCTTAAAGGCAAATGCTGAATTGGATATTTACATACCATAAATCATCCTCATCATTTCATCCCGTACCATATCCATTTAAATTAATATAGGTTGAAATTTACTCCATAAAATACACTAACAAGAGAAAATAACTGACAATCAATAGTTCCACGGCCTACCCTACTGTATAGACACAGATTCCGAACTCCTGATATGGCCTCGTAGCTACAAGGAGTATAAATACAGCTGAAATATCTTAAGAAAAAAAAAATACCGTAGTCCTACTAAAAAGAAAAATTCGGCAATCTTTGAGTAAATCTATTAGCTGACAAAAGAAAGGAAACAGGTGATAATGTTGTCTTGGAGAGAGATAAGCATTTTCAATATGACAAATTAAGTAAAATACGCTATTTTAATTCAAAATATTGAAATAAGCAAGCAAAATCGCGTTTGTCTCAGAAGAAGCAAAATAAGCACTGTCAGATAAAATTAAAATTACTTGTCAAGGAATGTCTTACGAAATATAACATTTTTGGTTTCCATGATTGACAATTAATGTAACATGTGAATAAAAATCCTCATATTTTACATTAAGTATTACTTTACTAATCTTATATCTCTGATTTTATACAGTTTTTTGAGGCGACGAAGTAAAGTTAAGGATTGAGAAGACAAACTTAGGATTCACACGAATTCATACGTTGAGTCACAAAGGAATGGATTTATTTCTTGAACCGAATCATAATTCGTTCGTTCAATACAATCTTTCGTTCAATGTGAACGACTCGTTCACGATTCACTTCTCTCTAAAGTGTAATATTGTGGGTGCCACTTTTTAATGACTTTCTTCCCAAGAACTTTCCCTACCTGCTGCCACCCTAATCCTCTTCGACCTGTCAATCAGTGAACAGAAAGGTTTGGCGTATTTACACTTGTCTGCAGTCCAGAACAATGTTACCAAATACGTACCACAGCAAGGTTACTTCACTTAAAAAGTGGTGAATGACAGCGGCAACACTGAAGAAATCCACGAGACTACAAGAGCACCTGTTCTTTGTCGGTATTGGTGCAGATTTTCTGATTAGGGAACAATACTATTGTATTTAATAGTCTATACTATTGTATACTATTGTATTATAATGGGTCGTCATTATTATCACATTGTAGACCACTTTTTATACAAGAAGGGATTTGTACTGTATATAACTTCTATGTTATTATGAAAAGACTCAATAACAAATATTACCACAAACGGAAAGAAAAAATGAAATTTATAACTTGTATGTTTTTTGAACTTTTAATGTTTTTAAAGAAGAATGTATCTAATTATGAACTTAGGAGTGGTATTCATGCACACAACACTAGACATAATAATGCCATTCAAATGCCATTTTCTAGACTAAGCAAAGTAAATTCAAATAATGTGTTTAGTGCTGTAAAGGTTTTTAACAAGCTTCTTGATACCATAAAAGACCTAAATGGGAGTAAATTCAAAACTAAAATAAAAATTTGGTTGAAGAACAACCCGTTTTATAATATGTTATTAACCTTTTGTCATTTGTTTGGGCCAGTAATGATTAATTTTGGCTTCTTTTATGAAATCTGACATGGCCAATTGTACATTTTACTTAAAGGCTTAAATAAAATTATTATTATTATTATTATTATTATTATTATTATTATTATTATTATTATTATTATTATTATTATTATTTGGGACGTCTTCTTAAAATGACATGAATAATATACAGGGTGTCCGGGAAAGACCTGACGAAAAAGAAATAATTATATATATGAAACTATTGCATTTATTGACGTGATGTTTTCACGATTACAAAGAGAAACACGATGAGTTTTAATAAGCCTCTATGTGAGCACCATTTGTGGCCCGATACTCAACTTCGTGCCACACACGCGAAAGCATCTCCGGTGTGACTAGTGCTATTGCATCGTAGATTCGGCCACGCAAATCTGCTTTATCGGTCAGAGGCGTGCAATAAACTTTGTCTTTCACAAAACCCCAGAGAAAGAGATCCAGTGGGGTCATGTCAGGTGACCTTGGTGGCCATGGTGTAGGTCCTTCTCTCCCATGGACTGTGGATGTTGGCATTTGCAGTTGTCTTTCCGTCTCACGAATGGATTTCCTCGGGCTTCTTACAAAAGCAGCCCGTACCCTTTCAAAGTCATTGTCGTTTATGCGCGATTTCTTTGCCTTTCCCTGCTGTGACTCAACATTACCTATCTCCAGAAATTGCTTGTGCCAATGAAGGATGCTGTTTCGGGCGGGAGGATTTCGGTCTTTGTTTGGAAACGACGTTGTAGCCTACGCACTACTTACATTCCCAGTTCTCAGACTGACTACACGCGCTGCGCAGAGAAAGCTTTTTCTCGTTTCTTCTCGTGCAACAACAATGTGCATGCTCATGCGCATTACGGGATGCTACAAAACAAAACTTTTTGAGTTTGTCTTTCTAACTGTGAAAATACTGAACTGTAATAGTTTCTGATATATAATTATTTCTTTTTCGTCAGGTCTTTCCCGGACACGGTGTATATTTGATTCAGATACCACATTTTAATCTTGTTCAAGATCCTTGCGCAAGTTCTTGTTCAAGAACTCTTGACAGTGGAATATCGGCCTAACTACTCTGCTAATTGGTTACAACCTTCCCCTACAAACGACTAAATTAGGAGACTGATATTCCAGATTTATTCGAGACTGCAGGAGACATTGAGATGTCTAGTTAACTCACAAGTTTAATGATATAGATTCTGCAAGTTACATGGTAACACATAGCAATTATACCCGTGTTTGGCCTGATTAGTGGCGAAATACGAGCTGCTGTTGTTTTGTTTAATTAGCCCACTAGGGTTAAACGGACAAGTTCAGTCTACTTAACTGTACGAATCAAGTTGCATAATTAGTAATTACTTCGCATCAGACAGCTTGTTACTAAGGCTCAGATCCACACTAGAATTATCCGAGGAAGATTCAGATACATAGATTATAATCTATGTATCTGAATCTTCCTCGGATAATTGATAATTGACAATTATCAATAGACCTGGGATTTTAAGACAAATGCCTATTTTGTTCCTTATGAAATAACATGAAATTTTTTTGTAATATGTGGACGTTTCATGATAAATCACTTACATTTATAGAGTTTTGCAGTACCCTAAAATGCCTATTTGGACCTTAAGAGCCTATTTTACTATTTTAGTGCATAAAATGCCTATTTTGTACATTTAAAACAACATTCAACTTCTGTAATGCTTACATCCCTCAATGAAAAGCAGAACAGCAGAGGTGGGTTTTTCACAGAAACTTGATTATTCCAACAACAAAAAAAATGTCGCTAAAGGAATGCTGATTGACGGGGGAGGGGGAGGATTAAGGAGGAAGGACTACTGTGTCAAGTCAACAGTGAAAGAACATCTGTTTAAGTGAATATAGTTCGTGTTGCCTAATTTTGCAATTAATTCTGTTAAGAATAGGTATTCCACGTTTCTTGCAGTAAAAAAAAAGACCATGTTACAGTTTAAGTGTACCTAGGTATATTGTAATATTTTAAAGTCTATTTTCTAACTATTTACACATTTTTAAAGCCTATTTTAGGTGCCTAAAACTAACTTTTTAAGAGCCTAAAATCCCAGGTATAATTATCAACTAGAGAAAAACCAGTAGGCCTATGTCGTTCTAAAAAGCTAGCTAGATACGAGGGCCGTCCATGGAGCAAGTTTCCCTGAGACCGTTTATAGAAACAAAACAATTTCACGAAATATTTATTGCAACAGACACAGCTAATGTTCAGCCATTTTTCAACATATTCGCCATGGGAATTGAAATATTTGTCTTACCATGGCACCAACTTTTGAATACCTGTGTCGTAGAGGTGTGCTGCCTGGGATTTGAATCGCCGAGTGACAACCACCTTCGTCTCTCTGTCATTCTCTGTCATTATTGTCATTTCTTGAGGTGTAGGAAAAGATGGAAATCACTGGGAGCGAGGTCCGGGCTTTATGGTGAACATGTAAACACCTCACAGTCTTGCTAGGCACCCCCTCCCCCGTCAGTCAGCATTCCTTTAGCGACAATTGTTTGGAATAATCAAGTTTCTGTGAAAAATCCATCTCTGCTGTTCTGCTTTTCATTGAGGGATGTCCATTATAAGACTGTACAAATTACAGAAGTAGAATTTTAGTTTTAAATGTACAAAATAGGCATTTTAGGCACTAAAATAGTAAAATAGGCTCTAAAGGTCCAAATAGGCATTTTAGGGCACTATAAAACTCTGCAAATGTAAGTGATTTATCATTAAACATCCACATATTAAAAAATTGTCATGTTATTTCATAAGGAACAAAATAGGCATTTGCCTTAAAATCCCAGATCTACTTATAATCAATTAAAAGATTTCACCGTAATGGCTCTACTATCCCATTTTAAATTAAGCTACGTTTTAAACTGCAATGATCAGTGGTGGTTGGATACATATACTAGCCGCCACTGCTGGCACGTTACAGCAGGAAGTTGGAGCTGTAAGTTGCGAAGGTCGCGTCACGGTGTTATAATGAGGGGAAATTTGTTTTGCGACGTGTGCCAGGACTGTCTCATTAAGTAGAGAGCAGGTGCCAGACGCACTGTTTACAACAACATGTCAATCTGTACATCCAAGGCAATTTGGCATTCGTAGCGTTCGATTCAGCTGAAACACTAAATAAATTCAAAGAAAATAATATTTAATGGACTTCATCATCTTTGAAAGCATTTTTCTAAAGAAAATATTTCTCAAAGAAAGTCTGACATAGATAACATTTCACCATAGAAGACAGAGTACAACAATAAAAACATATGCACGTCAATAGTTACAAGTTACACGGCCTTACAGTTCCTTAACATGCGATATGACTATGAAGTTAAAGGGTATATAAATAAGCTAAGAAAACATTCGATTTTTTTACGATGTAAGACCGTTAAAAAATAACTTCCGTGATATTGTTAAGTTATTACAACGGTCGAACATCGTACGACGTTTTATGTTGTTTTGAATGGTGAATTTTAAAAGAAAAAAATAGTTCCCTAGTGCTTAGAATAGTAAAGAAAGAAAGAAAAGAAAATTCTTTGACAATTTTGTATGTAGCGGAATTCAGGCTCTTTTGGTTGGCAACAATTTATTTGGAAACAAATGAACATAGCTTCTAAATTTGCTGAAAGTACGAAATCGTGAGCTATTCGTGAAGAAATTTATATCTCTCTTGTAGTTATAGAATAAGGCAATAACGAATTATTCTGGAGTAATTGTTCGCTATGATACGGAATTGCAGACTTTGAAATGAATGGGAGGAAATGAAGGTCGTAAAGAAAGTTTGGAACGGAACTATATATTCGTAAAAAAAAACATATTGGGTCAATCCATTAGAAATGAACCAAATTTAATAAAATTTGTTGCTCGACATTTTTGATTTTCCTAATTTTTTTACCAGTTATTTCCCAACTAAAGGTGAGTTCAAAACTATGGTAAAATTTTTTTTGGGCTCATACTTTTTTTTGGCGGCCATTTTAAGTTTGCTTTTTAACCATATTTCAGTCGAAAACATGTTTTGCACAAATGTATGTAACTCTGTTAATTTTATAGATAACAAGACAAAATAAACACCAAAATTATCAGAATGAAATGCTCTACATTTTTGTTTTAACACAATATTACCTAAGTAGTGAGGAAAGTGAAGAAAAAAAATCAAAACTACAAATTGAAAATTGATTTAAAACGGGAGTTTTGGTGCCGCAAAATTATTAGAAGGAAGAAAGACTCGCCCTTACTTTTTTTTTCTGGTGTAGATCTACCTAGGACTACTCGCTGTAGAAGTTTAAAGCTTGAGAACTTTTCGGGTTTATTTATACAATTTTTCAAAAACGCCCAAAACCGTATTTTGGCAATATTTGAAGTAGAATATCTCAAAAGGGCCAAAGTGAAAAATTATGCAATTTTTACAGATAACACCTCTTTATAACATAAAGATGTGATACAAATTTGGCGACTGAGACTCAACTGGTTCCAGAGTAACAGTGCTTTGAATTTGGCCAAAAATTGCGTTATAGGCACACGAAATTTAACGGTAATTTAATAGTAAAAATTCACTTTGTAATTTTAAATATAAAATTTTTGTGAGCCTAAGTTTGTTACACAAGAGAGTTGTATAGCCTATGTAGGCTACATTTCATCAGTTAGAAGGAAAAATTTTTGGTTTCCTCAAAGCTTTGAAGAGTGTTGAAAGTTCGGTGCATAGTTTGCAGTTATGGCCAACTTCGATGCACTGTAACTCGGGAACCAGGTGAGTCTCAGTCACCAAATTTTTATCACATCTTTATATCATAAAGAGGTGTTATCTGTATAAATTTCATAATTTTTCACTCAGTCCCTTTTGAGATATTCTACTTCAAATATTGCCAAAATACGGTTTTGGGCATTTTTGAAAAATTGTATAAAAAAACCGCAAAGTTCTCAAGCTTGAAACTTCTACAGCGAGTAGTACTATAGTAGATCTACACCAGAAAAAAAAATTAAGGGCGAGTCTTTCTTCCTTCTAATAATTTTGCGGCACTAAAACTCCCGTTTTAAGTCAATTTTAAATTTGTAGTTTTGAAATTTTTTCTTCACTTTCCTCACTACTTAGGTAATATTGTGTTAAAACAAAAATGTAGAACATTTCATTCTGATAATTTTGGTGTTTATTTTGTCTTGTTATCTATAAAATTAACAGAGTTACATACATTTGTAAAAAACATTTTTTCGACTGAAATATGGTTAAAAAGCAAACTTAAAATGGCCGCCAAAAAAAGTATGAGCCCAAAAATTTTTTTACAATAGTTTTGAACTCACCTTTAGTTGGGAAATAACTGGTAAAAAATTAGGAAAATCAAAAATGTCGAGCAACTTGGCCTGGTTCATTTCTAATGGATTGACCCTATAGTTTATGGACCAAATTTTTATTGCCGAAATAGTTATTTTAAGCTATTTTGAACTGTAAATGGTTAACAGGCACACGATAAAGAGCAGTAGTAGTAGGAATTATGTATTTGTAATGGTTAAAATTAATGAGATGGATAATGATTAATTTGTACGAAAGGGAAGAGAATGACATTGGCATCTGGTGATATCCTCGGTAATCTCTGTAACGTGCTAGCTCTTTATTCTGTACCTTAAAGGCTAGTTTACACGACGAAATTAGGTTTCGTAACTAAGTTTCGCAACTGTTTGTTACTTGAATGCGCAAGCGCTAGATGTAGGCCTACTGGCGACAATGAGTTACGACACTACGCAGTTTCGGCCGATTCCAACTTTTCACGAAACTATAATAGTAATTTTGAGATTATAGGCCTACGCTTATTTAGCTTGTTCGCATTTCGTAAAATGAAATGGGGAAGTGAGGAAGTTGTGAAATGCCTGTATTCATGCGTATTTCAAACATTTATATGGGATTTTAACAACTTGAACTTCAGAAATAACATGAAATGTATGGTATTGGAAAGAAAATGTGTGTAACTAGTTTCACGAAATCTCTTTCATGAAAGTGGTTACGAAATCTAGTGTCATCGTATAAACTAGCCTTAACGGGATCAGCCCGTAAAATGAAACTTCACAAAGAAGGAGTAATCACAAACAATGAATAATAAATAATCCTTAAATGCACGACACTCATGTAAATTATAAATTAGTGCCGGACTGCAAAGAAAACAATAAACACAATGATTAGACCCACAGTTATTTCTCAGTTATATTCCGTTACTTTATTACATACCAGCTGAAAAAGCCCGGCGTCGCCCGACTTTTGTATTTTGTAATCTGAAATTAACTTATGGAGGACTTTCGATTTTGAAACTCTAGGTCCTTACATATATATTTTAATGTTATTTATTCACATTCAGCTTCCCTTAGTTAAGGGTTGCCCTAAGACAAAGCGTAGGCCTAATAGAAAAAAGATAATTTACACCACAAAAAAAAAAAAAGTGTTTACAAGCATTTGCAATAAACATTAAGGAAAACTCAAGAAAACTTATGAAACAACAAGAAAAAAACTAGAACACAAATATATACAAATTAGGAATATAAGTGATTCCTGAGTATAGAGAGGGAGCCTTTCAGGGCTGTCAGAGACACTTCTTTTATGACAATGCTGTTGAGATGGAAGAATCTGCAGAAATCCACAAAGAGTGAAAGAATTGTTCCTCTTGCACCCACCATTAGACCAAAGATGGTAATAGAATTTTTTAATTTTTAATTTTTGGATTTTTTAAATCTTAGATTTTTCATTTCTAATTTTGAATTTTGGATTTTTTAGATTTTGGAGTTATGAACTTTTTAACTTTGGATCTTTGAATTTTTTTATTTTGGTATTTTAGATTTTTTATTTTTGATATTTTAATTTTGGGTTTTATAAATTTTGGATCTTTGATTTTTTTATTTTTGGGATTTTTTTAATATTGGGGTTTTTTTTTTTTATTTTGAATTTTTTAAATGTTGGATAAGCCTAATCATTGAGTTGATTGTTTTCTGTGCAGTCCGTTCCGTCACACCTAACTAATTTCGTGACGATTTTGAGCGTAACACTAATTTTGTGACGATTTTGAGCGTTATAGAAGCTCTCGATTTACCCCTACCGCGGATAAAGAAGATTCACTTCAAAAACAAATTACTGAGCGGATATATTACAAAGTTTGCACGACAGGTATTCATTATTTACTCTACGAGGGGTATTCCGAAAGTAAGTTTCGTCAATGTATGGCAGGAGCGGCGTGTTCACCAGGGGAACCAAACAAACGCCAGACGAATCCCCACCCGTGGCTGGTTCCACGACGGAAGTGGCGTCAGCGGAGGAGGCATGACGCAGGCGCACTGCGCCGTAGAAGAGCGAGTCGCAGCAGACTGGCGTGCCCGCGGGTATTAGTGTACCGCTCAAGATGGCACGAGAGATTTGGCGCCACTGCCATGTACCGCTATCTCCCCTCTTTCAAACGAGCCATTGCTGCAGCCGCTGAACCTTTTATTGTCCGAGATGGAGCTTTTTGAAATTGATCTCCCGATTTCCGTCCCCGCAGAGTGCGGCCTCCACGAACCCATCTCGCACAAACCTTATGGAACATCAATTTGTCACTCAAAATGGTCTGTATGGAACCTTTAGTAATGTCAGGAAGCTGAGGTGGAGCAGGCTGTGCGCCAATTCCTTGCATCGCAGGGCACCGAGTTTTACCACAGTGGGTTCTTCAAACTGATCGCACGCTACGACAAACGTCTCAATGTCGCTGGCGACTATGTCGAAAAATAGTGCACGGTGTATAGGTCATGCTGCCATGCTGTATTGCTTTTGGGTCAATAAAGTGTCCGTGTGACTAACTGACGAAACTTACTTTCGGAATACCCCTCGTATTTAATGGGAGAAGCGATGGGTCTGAGAAAGACAGTAAAGGCACAGTAAATACTAGTCTAGTTAAAATCAGTAGTTTAAAAGCCAACCTCTTGAATGTAGTCATTAAAAGAAGCGAGTACGGAACGATGTTTAAGATGAAAGTGGAGATGTCTTTTTCTGTAGTCGTCAGCGAGTTTTTCCGTTAACGAGCTGGCAATGCCAACGACGGCAAGTCCTTTCGTTTTCATCTTTCGCTTCTCGACAAATTAAAGGAGAAGATCTTCAAACTAAAAGCGTAAAGAACTATCGATCCAAGTCCATAGTAGGCCTACGCCTTTTACTATTTCCAGTATGAAGTGATTAATTCCGAAGAGGAAAAGTGCTTAGATCGAAGTACTCGTTCTTCAATTACGAACTAATACAAAAGTTCGATGAGCTCAGAAAAAATAAAGATGTGTGTTTTAATTTAATAACTAGACTTCGGATTTTAGGTAAAAACCTATTTTAATCCTTAAGTGATATATGGACGAAAGCTTGTATATGCATGTTTCATAAGTGACTATGCCTAAAACTGATACTCTTATAGGACCTAAAACAGCCTATTTTTACATTACAGCCTAATATTGCCTTTTTGCTTGTTTTTCCTCTAAAGTTAAAAATAATTTTATTTTGCTATAAATTCTAGCATTTATTTTCAGTTCGTACTAAATTTTTAGCTCGGAATGTGCAGTAAATGACACATTTATGACGTGGTTAAATAGTAAGGAATGTTTTGTCATCAGTAGAAAAATTCCTTGGAATTCCCAAGAAAATGTAGTGTTTTTCTCCCGACTCCCACATCCAGAAAAAAAAAATTAGTTCTCTGTATCACTGAGAGATACAAGGGGTTGAATATGCTAGCGTGCGTAGCTTCTGGGCGCATGGATTAGGTTTTCACTGTTATGGTAGTAGGCCTAATACAGGCCCTATTACTAGGGTCTATATAATTCTGTGTACCATAGGCCTATATCTGTGTTTTATCATGATTATTGAATAATGGTGACTTCAATAAATATAATATTCTGCATTGCAATTGAGATATTTCAGAAAATTGGCAACTTAACGATTTTATAAGAGACTATTTTACGATTTTTAGAACCTTTTTTCCAATTTTTAGAGCCTATTTTAGGTACCTAAAACAGCATTTTTAACGACCTAAAAGTCCGAAGTCTATTAATAACAATAAAATAATACGAGGGCCGTCCATAAAGTAAGTTTCCCTGGTGGCGTTTACAGAAACAAAACACAATTTCGTGGAAATGTTTATTGCAATAGAACGGATGTTGGAAAATTTTCCTTTGTAAATCGTACAATTACAGACTGGAATAATTTACCTGCAGAAGTTTTTCAAGAAAGTCCTCTAAGAGTGAAAACATTTAAAAACAAGCTGACACATATTTAATTAGTAGCTGGATGATAATTTAGAAGAATTTAGGAATTACTCAGTAATGAGCTACGAAAGGGTTAAGCATAGGGATTTGTGATTTTTTATTGTTGTTTGTTTTCTTTCCCTCTCTTTGGTGTTTCTTTCTTTTTCTTCTGTAAGCTTTGCTTTTTGTAATTCTAACTGTAAGTTATACTTATTGTAATAAATTCTAACTGTAATTTTTTGTTCTGCCACCGGGCATTTGCCCAATTGCAGAACTGAAATATATACAATACAATACAATACAATACAAGAGCAAGTGTTCAGCTGTTTTTCAACATATTCGCCACCGGAATTGAGACATTTTTCATCCCGTGGGACCAACGTTTGAATACCTGTGTCGAAGAAGTCTGTCTCCTGGGATTTGAAGCATTGCATGGCAACCATGTCCACCTCTCTGTCATTTCTTGAGGTCTAGGAAAAGAAGGAAATCACTGGCAGTGAGGTCCGGGCTGTAGAGGGGATGTTGAAACACTTCCCAGCCGAACTTTTGCAGGAGACGTGCTGGGAAGTGTTTCAACATCCACCGTACAGCCCGGTCCTCACTTCCAGTGATTTTCATCTTTATTCTACCCCTCAGGAAATGACAGAATGGGAGAGAAAGAAGAGAAAATGAAAAACAAAGAAGCCGGTAAGAAGAAGAAGAAAAAAAGAATGTAAGAATAGTAGAATCGCAGAATACGAAAAAAAACTTATAGCCTATGCTGTAGATAAATAAATAAAAAAGAGTGAAAGTCGAACATAAAAAGAGAAAAAGATAGCAAAGAAAGAGTAAAGAAAGAAAGGAAGAATGAAAGAAACAGGATTAAATAATAATGCCAGTAGACAGAGAGACAACAAATAAAGCATAAAAAATGAAGAAACTAGGACAAAGAGAAGAGAACAAAGAATAAATAAATAAATAAACATGGTATAAATACAGAAATATAGGAAGAAAGAAAGGAAATATAAGATAGGAAAAGAGGAAAGATAAATAAAGGAAGAAAATAGAATTAAATCGAGGGAGCATGAACACCGAAATATTCCATCACGAGTTTACGCACGAAGACTTTAAAGAGTGACATCCCTAACAGCTGTGCCCGATTCACGTAATTGCCCTTGATTCTCTCACCAGATTGGGGAAGGTTACAGGATGATGGGTCGATGTCTTCATATAGGCTAGTACGTACGCAATGGGGCCTGATCGATGCTGTACGCGGATTCGTTGCCTAGCAACAGCATCTCACGATCTCGCGGGCACGTTCTGACATCTGGCGGGCTCTACCAGCTGACAGCCACTTATTAGTTACGCAATTTGCCGGCAGTGGCAGCACGCCACAGAGGAGGCGTGTACTCGTTATTGAATTATTTGCACTTTTCGTGTCGCCTGCCATCTGTTATCAGACTGGGTGAAACGTTTGTAGGAAGCTGAGGTTCTCAAGCTAGGGTTCGTGGTCCGATCCTGAAAACGTGTACTTTACAGAACATGGTTGTGCCAGTGTGTCAGAACAAATCTTCACTAGATAATAAATTATTTTAAAAAAGCCCATACAATTATTACAATTTCATCAGTGCTTTAGTTAGGGGGACGTGGTATTCCCAATTATATGACTTTAAAGTTTTTAAAATTAAATTATATTGCCAAAAACTGTTCTGTCGAAACTATATATTTTCATCAAAATGCTCCTCAAATTTCCATTCTCTGAACTATCCGATAGTTAAGGCGAGTCCCCAAAATATTTTTTTCAACTACTGTATAGCACTGCACAATAATTTCGTAAGCTACTTCATTAACTTGTCATACAAAATGTAAAAATGTTCAAAAACGTGATATTATATTTAAAAGATATCCATGTTTATAGTAAAAAATCTGATGTGAAAGTCACATAACTTCCTCTGCACAAATAAAAGTTAGCAGTATTCACATATCCTTTTACAGAATCGCAAGACACAATTTTACGCTAATTATCCTATAAATACCTCTTCTTTAAATGATGCGACTAAAAGCGCAGGCTATATAACAAACTTAAAAAAAAAGAACAAGTGACTGCAGACATTTATTGAACTTTCCGCCGTAAATAATAATTTCCGAAATTTATCGAATATTTCCCTCAGATACTTCTTTACTCTATACCTGGCCAACAATACATCTTTCTCACTTCACATTCTTATATAGAATAAGAGGCCGTGAAAGAGCGCGTATTCAGTTGTTCATCACGCAAGACAAAATTTCTACAAACAGTGGGTGAACAGTGGGTGGCTTGTAACTACCCTCAGAGAATTTTTCCGAAAAAAAGTTTCAAATAAAAGTTTTAGCTCTCAGTAAAAGGAACACATGTGCAAATTTTAAAGAAAATCGTTAGAGCCGTTTCCGAGAAAATCGCGAAAAACGAAAATTTCTTCATGTAAAGTCCCCTTAAAAATAAGAGAAAATAGTCGCCAATCTTATCCTCACATCTTCAGAAGCTACCTGACCCAAATACGAAATTTTGTTTTCATACGATTCTCCGTTTCGGAGCTAGCCTGTTCACAAACTTCCACACAGACAGACAGACACACAGACACACACACAGACATGTTTCCAAAAATAGTATTTTTGGATTCAGGGGGCCTTGAAACGTGTATATATGCTAAAAACTCAACTTCGAATTTTAGGGTCGAAAACAATACTTCCTCTACCTATAGTACCTATGGTACGGGCAGAGGAAGTAAAAATAAATGTTATATCTTCTTTTATAAAACTATGACATTATCATTGTTCAAATATTTACTACTGGTTATTATATGTACAGTCGCGATTAGACTCCCATGAGTCAAAGCGACAAAAAATAAATCATAAAAAAAATTGTTAAAAAGTATAGAACATCATACATTTAAAAGTTTAAAAATAACAAAGTTATTATAACAAATATTTAATAATAATAATAATAATAATAATAATAATAATAATAATAATAATAATAATAATAATAATGATAATAAAAACTATACCCCCAGCCACGAGCAGTAGCTTCCTCGGGAGTGTCTCACGTAAATTTGTGAATAGGCCTATAGGCCTAGGGAACTTAATATTGTATTAGCTTTCAGTTTTTTACTTTCTCTACTCGTACCATGGGTAGTACAGATAGAGGGAATATTGTATTTGACCCAGAAATTGGTCCTTGAGTTTTTAACATAAATACACGTTTTAAGGTTCATGAATCCATAAATACAGTAGAGCCTCGGTAATTCGAGCCCCGGTATTTCGAGGTTCCGTGTAATTCGAGCTGGTCTTAAGAAAATTAAAATTGTCCATAAAATTAGAGTAAAATACAGTTTTTATACGGTGTCCGCAAGTAAGTTTTACGCACTTCCGAATGTGTTACATTTGGAGCTTTCTTTCAATTTTTCCATGTCCAAAAATTCAGGTAAAACTGTCCCACTTATGGTTTTTGTTCATAATACACAGAAATAACCTTGACTTAAGACTGCTAATGCATTTCTATTACAGATTGACAGAAACCGTTAGGTTCGATTTTTCTTTGTCGGGACCTCGTGTCAATCAATTGTACAGTGCATATTTCCCCATCCTTTCAGAAAAGAATACTGTATTGTTACAGTAATCCCTACAATGGTATTTAAAAGTGTTTTCCTAGTAGCATCGCTTTCCCGTTCCACTCCATTAAGGGTCAGACAATGACTTAATCCTTAAAGGATGACGATGTAGCAAATTGAAAATGTTTCACAATATATACATACAGGCGTAACACAGGTATGTAGGCCTACTATACTGTTTATTTATTTATTATTTAAACCATTATTATGCTCATTAAACATTTATTTGCGATTTACCCATTGATTTAGTGAAATTTCCGTATAATCCGAGTTTTTTGTAGTTCGAGGTAGCCTCAGCCCCAATTAGCTCGAATTACCGGGGTTCTACTGTACTGTACTATTTCCAGATCAGCCTAGCTCCAGAACGAAAAACTGAGGAAAAAAAGTTGTGTTTTTCGAGTTAGGCACCTACTGGGGATGTGACAAGTAAACTGACGACGACTTTCTCTTTTAATGCCACTTGACATTAAGGAAATTTAGTTTTTTTTGTGTTTTTATTGAAAACTAATATAATGATTTTGTTTTAATTTTGTACATGAGGTGCTTCATGATACGAATATTAAGACAAACGTTATTACGAGACTCGCTAGTAATGGTTTACTTTGCTCACATGCATAGTTATCTGAGCTATGGGACTCTATTGTGGGGCAATCACACCTCAGCTTTGAAACTGTTTATTCTTCAGAAAAGAGCTGTGAGAATGATATGTGGTGTACCTTCGAGAACTCACTGTAAGCCACTTTTTACGGAACTAGGAATACTTACCTTGCCATCAATGTTTGTTCTGGACTGCCTTTTGTACGTTAAACACAACTTGCATAACGTTTCCACATGTTCAGCAATTCATAACTATTCTACCCGTAATAGATCCAATATTTGGAAGGAAAGGAAATAGACATTAAATCCATGTCTGGGATATTAATACAAGTAAGTATCAGCTTGAAAAATTTCATGTCATAACCGGGATTTGAACCGTGTTCAAATCCCGGTTATGACATGAAATTTTTCAAGCTGATTCTTACTTGTATTAAGATCCAATATTTATTTAAGAAAATTTAATTATAGCACAACTATGAAGTTTTATATGCTTGGCTTTTAAATTTTATAACTTCTTACCAACTGAAATAAGAAATATGTCATTCAATATGTTTAAAACATCAGTCAGAAAGACAATGTTGGCAAACCCACTGTATAGCGTCCATGACTTTTATAATATTAAATTTTAAATATTTCTTAAATTACTGTTTTAATAATGTTATAAATTAAATTAAATTGTATTCTAAACCACGACATCTCAATCTGTACATTATGTATGGCAATGAGGAAAATAAATATTATTATTATTATTATTATACAAGAGCTAAAACTTTTACTTGGAACATTTTTTCGCAAAAGGTCTCTAAAGGGTAGTTTCTTATACCGTAAGTCACTCACTGTTTATAGAAACTCGGTCTTGCCTGGTGAACAATAAAGCTCTGCATCAGGTTGAAACAATTGAGGGGGTCAGCGCAACAGTGGTCTATCCCACATTTTTTATAGTTTAGAGAAAAAAGCAAGTTCAAGTTCTACATTGTAATTTTTCATACAATTTGAAAAATGCAGTTTTATTGGTAGTGAAGTGTTCTATGATGCTTGGTCAACTTAACTGCAATGTTACATAGTCTACTGTTCAGAGTGTCCAGATATATTATCAATTTTATGAGACGCTGCAACACTGTTTTCTTGGTTAGACCACTGTTACCCGGACATTTATTTCAAGTTGACAGAAAAGAAAAAAAAAAATATTTCAATAAATGTTGGATTTTTGCTTGCATTAAAATATTATTTTAAGAGGAAAGGAGTTGTATTAATTTTATTTATAAGTTCCAATGATTGTTCAGTTCTACACACGATGAAATAAATGAAAAAGCTCACTACCATTCTCCCCAGTTTCTTCAACACTTACCTCATTTACAGAAATCAGATTATCATGAAATTAATTATAAATGAACGGTACATATTTCTGAAGACCGTTAATAGTCTCTAGTTACTTTGGATTTATTTATCTTGGTTTCAAAATTTTTGGTTGCCCTTACACAGGAGGAATTCTATTTCAGGGAACAGATTATTGACTTCAAAACTATCTACAACAAACTTAATTTGTTCAACCTCTATATAAGAATAAAGTTTACCTCCAAGCCATGCAAATAGCACCACTTACTAATTTTCCATATGGGAGGGGTTAGACCACTGTTGCGCTGACCCCCTCAATTGAATAAAAGCTCTTTGCAATATGGTCTCTTATACTATATCAGAATGTGAAGTGATAAAATCGTACTGTCCACGCTAGAGTAAAGAAAGTTACGTGAGTGCATTAATAATTAAGGAATCGCGCACAATGTGCATTATCTTAATCTAAGACTTAACCTACTGACAAACACCCAGTCCTGAACCCGGGAAAGGGATTTATCACTACTGAAAAATCGCCGACCCGGCCGGGAATCGAACCCGGGCCGCCGGAGTGGAAGGCAGGCGCGCTACCGACACTTAATCAGATGAAGAGAATGTTGGCGAACAAGTGAGCGAAAGCATTCTGTAACAGTATAAATAGGAACCTCAAAAATGTGTCATGGATCTATTTTTTCTTCACACATACCGGACCTACGTTACATCTCCTGGTTGGCAACAGAACTGGAAAACAGACAGGAACCGGAAACGGGTGCTTCGCGCCATCTGCTGTTCCATTAAGTTTGCGTTCCGCCTTCGGGCATCGGCTATGTACCCTTCAGAAATAAACAACTTCCTCCTGTAACATTTAATATGCATGTTTACGTATGTAGAGCATACTCTAAACAACGACATTCTTTAAATTAGCTTAATTATTATTATTATTATTGCTGATGTTGTTGTCGTTACTTTTTATAGTTTCGGCCAGCTGTAGATCACGTTATTTCAACCCAGAGGCGTAACGAGGGGGGGGGGTTAAGTCTGCTTATAAATTACTTAATATGAGTATAAAGCGTGGGAAGCTTAAAACTAGCTATTGTGCATCTTACTTTTTAAAATTTTCCGGGGGGGGGGGGACCCCCTCTCCCTGGGGGGTCCAGATGTTATAACCCCCCCATATGGTCGGCCTGGTTACGCCTATGTTTCAATCGTTTGCTTCCTTGAGCTTTAATTCTTCCTGTGCAACAACAACATTATCATCACCACCACCACCACCACCATTATTATTATTATTATTATTATTATTATTATTATTATTTTATTTTTTTTAATTTTTTTATTAAGGAATATTCCACAATACAATGGTTTTCCTTCATCCCCCAAGAATCTTTTGCTTCCATAAGTCCCTGTCCATAGCATCTTCATCACTTAATCCTTTTCTCGCCATACTCCTTTTCACCCCATCCATCCAACACCCTTTGGGCTTCCCTCTTCTTTTTCCTTCTACTTTCCAATCCAAAATTTTCTTGGGTATTCTATCCATGTACATGTCCATACCATTTCAAGAGTCTTTCTTCTACAATTTCCAAAGTATTCTTTTCAACTTCTATTATTTCCCTTATTCTATTATTCCGAATTTTTTCTTTCTAATATTATTATTATTATTATTATTATTAGTATTATTATTATCACAGTCTATATTATAAATTATGTAATTTTTCATCTTACTTCAGATAGATCCCCAACTTTGCACTGATACTAGATTTTAACAAAATATAGTAGTTTTAATAATTTAATAGATTTGTCGGCCAAATAGATATTTTTTAAGAAACACAGTGTTCCGCTCTTTGAACATATAAAATTAGAAAGCTTTTACAATTTAATATTTTAATAATACGCCTGTTGACCTTTTATCGGATCTTATTAATAGCTGAAGGCCTTTAATACAAATTATCGTAGCTTATACTATTAACTACAGGACAAGGACGAACTATCTACCGTCCCTAATATATAGCCATATACTTGAATCCGTAACTTTAGGCTATATTGTATTGTATCAATATTACTACTACTATTATGTTTGAATTATTGTTAAACTGGTCCATAAATAACCCGTTGTGTGGCAATTGAATAGATATATTATTGATTTAGAAACTGCATTCAGTCAGGACGTGGGATGTACGTATTGTTTATACTTCTGTTGTCCACGTGGGAGTCCTTGTTAATTGTTCAAGGCTTAGTAAATCGCGCTCCAAACAACATAGCCAACTCTATTCAGGTACAAGCGAACACAACGCAAACATAACTCTGGATTCTTTATTTGAAAAAACCGGCAAAATCAATGTATCCTGTAGTTTGACGTAAACCTTTAAATTCTGGAAAAATACGAGTCAAAACATGATTTCTTTTTCTTTGAGATATTTATTTATTGAATATACAGTTTTAGGTAGATTTCGAATAAAAATCTACCTATTGCAATCGATACCATGTCATGACTTTCGAAAAATTCTTTCATATCTTTACGTTTCATGCCTCCCTAAGTCCGAAACCACCGCCCGTTCGAAAAAAAAATTGTGATATTTATATATAAGTTATATATATATCTTTACACGCTAGCGGCCGTAATTTTGAAGATATTTGAACCAAATTTTATTATGTTATTTCTAGGCCCAATAGTTCGGACAAGTTCGTTAATGACCAAAATTGGCCCAAGGGGAGGGTCGGGGGAAGGGGTTGAAATTTTGAAAAATTTATATCTTGGCTCCTATGAAGTATAGAGGGAAACTTTGTTTGAATAAATTAGAGTATTCCCTATGGAGTTCACAGTGACACCAATGATTCGGGGGTTTTGGAGGTACGAGTGGGGGTGGTTGGTGGGGGGATGGAAATTCGAAAAATTTTTGAAACCACATCTTATGGGGTATCGTTGAAAAGCTCTTGATGAGTACTCTACAAATCAATAACTGGTTTTTCGATAGCTCTCGTATAAGGTGAGATTTAGCACTTTGAAATCTACCTCAGCCTGTAGGCCTGCCTAAAGGGAATTTTTATGAACCCTATTTTACCCGAAGGTACATCAGGGTTATAGCTTTAACAAATTAAATTTTTAATTTACATATTTATCTTTCTCTGTTTGGCTATGATATACCATCCAGTTCTACAACTAGCAGTGCTGAGCATTAACACCCAATCACCCTGGTAACTTTAAACTATAATCGATTATGTACATAAGAAAGAAAATAATAAAATTGTCTAGAACAGCATTTTCTTAGGATAGTTATTTCTTAAAGCACATCCAGGAGGATATGGTGTGTTGGAGGTATCCTGTGTCGGTATAACCCTTAAACGCATTATGTATCCTACAGGATACAATAATCTGTCTTAAATTTGTTATAAAATAAAATCAGGTAAACTGATGTAACAACGTGCCAGAATGCTTTTGTTTAATCAGTTATAACTGCAATTATGATATGCAGAAAATTAAGTTTTTTTAATCGATTTCCGAGTTAAACTTTAAATCGATACATTAAGCAGGACTTACGGAAGAACAAAGGTCTAGTTTTTTAAATCAGATTAACATCGTCCAGTATCAGCAGAACTATACATATTTGTGATATCTTGACACTTGCACACTCATATAAAAATTTAAAAAAAAGTCAAATTGGCCGGCTACGGGATTTGAACCAGAGACCTCCAGAATGCGAGTCCAAGATGTTACCATCTCGGTCACCTCGCTGAGTGTAAAAAATCGAGTTTGACAAGCATATGTGAAATAATAGTGTATTTGTATTGCAATTTCCAAAGCCGTATATGAACAATGTAAAACAATATTAGTTCGTAGGCTTCTACGGCCGGTGTCATACATAAACTGATTGTACTGGCTATCCGGGTTGGGCCGCGTCGTGTTTTTAGCGTCTAACGTTTCGGACATCCTGTCGTGTCCTTCTTCGGAGAAAGATTCGCATTAAAAAGAAGTGCCTGTGAAGAATAAACAGTCGCAGTTGTCTTGTCATGAAGTCAGTGGGTGCATTCTTTAAAGTTTTAATTGTTTCCCGCCAGATGTCACTGATCTCGTACCCATCTTCCCTGTTTATGTTACGGGGATGTATAATAATTTCTATGGCTTCTGTAACAAGTCTAGAGAATCATCTGTTTTCATATTTTAGTTTAGTTATTTTGTGGCCCGTTTCGTCCTAATGAAACGGAGCACATCAAAATAATTCGACGGTTTTAAAGTAGGCCCGCGGGCCTATGGTTGGCAACCCCTGTTTTAAAATGAGTTAAAACATGATTTCTTTTTCTTTGAGATATTTATTTATTGAATATACAGTTTTAGGTAGATTTCGAATAAAAATCTACCTATTGCAATCGATACCATGTCATGACTTTCGAAAAAATCTTTCATATCTTTACGTTTCATGCCTCCCTAAGTACCACCGATCCCCCCTCTGTGAAATATATGTCGGTTTGTTTTATTAGATTTATTTTTTTATTTTGTATTAGAATAGTTAATATGGTTGTTGGAATTTACTTTCCTTTAAATGATTTAATTTATTTTGTTGAATGGGAAATTATTATAATAAATTCTAGTTGTGTGTTCTTGCTAAATCTCTTTTCAGCTCAAGAGGGACGATTCATGTGTGAAGTTTCGTTTTGTATGTGTTTCGCTTCAGATATCTCCTCACTGCAAGTCTGGAAACACATCAGTAAACGCGTGTAAACTTCCGCAGCCAAAGAAGCAGCTTACATCATGCCATGTTTATAAGCAGCTACTAGAAAGAAGTGGCCGAGTTATAGAAACGGACAGCTCTAGTGTAAATACATGTATTGATCTCGTTTCCAAATATTCTCCACCCTCCCTCTGCAAGCTATATCTGTCTGGCTACGCTCCAAATAGGCTGCGACGGAAGGGTTTCCACCCTCAATGAGGATTTTTATGACTGAGGATTTTCAAGTGACGAAAATGTATTTTAAAATTAAACAGTTTTGTCAATAGGCAGCTCTGAGTTCAGAACAGCCATTTACTTTTGAAGTGGCGGACGCAGAATTTTCTTTCGGGGAGGTTTTGAGGAGATAGAAAACTATAATAATAATAATAATAATAATAATAATAATAATAATAATAATAATAATAATAATAATAATAATAATAATAATAATAATATTATTAATAATAATAAGTTCACTTATATTTATAACATTGCAGGAGGAACACTAGTTGAAAGTATTTGAAAAGAAAGTTTTAAGGAAAATATTTAGACCAAAAGAATGGAGTTTCAAGGGTTAATGAGATTAATTATTAAATGCAGGGAGTTAATATGAGCTGAATATGTTGCTTGAATGGGAGTGGAGAGGGGCATTTATGGTCATTTTAATGAAAAGACCAGAAGGAAAATGACCATTAGGGGAACCGGGAAGAAGATGGGATGATAATGCCAGGAGCAACTGATTGTAGAAATTCGAAATGGACACAGTTGACTACGGACTAACGTTATCTGCATTCTATAGTTCATTATGCTCTTTTCCAGAGAAATAAGCAATTTAAATACTACCGAACACAGATATAAAAAGGTGCGAAAAATCTACCGCACTGATTCACATTTATAGCCTATTCTTTTTACTTTTTCCAAATTTCGGGGGGGGGGGGATATATCCCCCCGATCCCCCCTCTGCGTCCGCCACTGAAATTGAGATAATGAATAAAAAATGTTTCCCTCTTCCAATATTGAAGCAATCATCATAATTGAAACTTTTATTTTTATAAGGGTCTATGTGACAAAATCACGATTGTGTAGAAAACAAGACACAGAGCCAAAGAGAGAGATCCAGCGCTATATCTTGGAATTTATTGCTATTAACGTGGCTTTCCTTGGACCTTGAACCCTTCTGAAATGCATTGGTCTGGGTACATAGATACACTTAAAATTATCAGTTGAAAATCATGATTTTGGCACTTATAAAACTAAACGCTTCAATTATATTTGTATTAAGTTTATAAATAATGAAGTATTATGAAGCATGCTATATGTCCGATTTCTCAAACAGTTTTCTAGAATAGTTTTTGTAGAACAGGAATGAATTGTTAAAAAGAAACAACAAAACAGAAGTTTGACATTTTTTGAATGCTCAACATTTGAAAACAAACTAAATTGCATAAATTACAATGTACATGGTGTAATTATAATTACTGTCACCATTTACATAATTACTTCTTTTTTCATTTTAACCATTACCGCGAGTACAGAAATGCCCCAACATATTGTGATAACGATTTTGTATTATTTTTGTATTATTATTATTATTATTCAAAAGTCCACTTGAAAATAATACACAATGATGAAATATAAGACAGAACAAAAAATAAAAAATAAATATAAATTCTCATTAGGCCTGTTTGTTTAGTTTTTAAAAGTGTTTTGTTAGATATCTGAACGCACATGCTCTACGATTCCTGCATTGAAGGGGATGCCTTTATGCGTTGAGAATGAGCGTATAGGCACTCTTAACTCATTTTCGCGTTTTTTAACTTATCCTCTTTTGCAATGACCGATTCAATTAAAATTATTGCATGCGTTTATTTGATTATTACTATTATTATTAATATTATATAGATTATTAGTTATATTATTAGAAGGTAATATACAAAGATCCACCAATAGCCCAATTTATTGATCATAGTTGAGAAATCTTATTCATTTAACATAAATATTTTCTTGATGATAAAAGTATAATATTGTTACATAATTTATTGTCGTACAACAGTACAATCACGATGAGTCACAAAATTCCCGTCACTCTATTGGAATTGCCACCGTTTAAATCGTACTATAGAATCTTAATGTAATTAATTATTTGTTAATAGTTTCAAAACTAGTTCAATTTCTTTTGATATTTAACGTTTTGTTCTCTTATTAAGTGCCAGTATGGTACTTTATGAGATTGTGTGGGGGACGAAAAATGTCTGTCCGTCTGTCCGTCCGTCCGTGTGTCTGTACGCGCTCTAACTCAAATACGCTTTATCGAATTTTAATGAAACTTGGTATACGCGTTTATAATGTCCATGGGAAGAACCCTATTGAAATTGGACCAAATCGGTTCACCGGTACAGGAGTAAAACCCAATTTAGTGTATATTTTAAAGGCGCCATAACTCACATACGCTTTATCGGATTTTCATGAAACTTGGAATACCTATTTATAATGTCCATGGGAAGATGTCTATTGATATTGGACCAGATCGGTTGGGCGGTACCGGAATAATGCCCAATTTAGTGCCTTTTTATGGTAATATATCACAAAGGCGTGGATAACTCAAATACGCTTTATCGGATTTTCTTGAAACTTGGTATACGAATTTATGACGTTTTTGGGTACAAGCCTATTGAATTAGGGCCAAATCGGTTGATCGGTACCGAAGTAACGCGTATATCAATATTAATTTTGTAATCAATATTCTTTCAAGGCCCACAATGTAAGCTTATTAAAAAAACTTAACAAATTGCCAATCGTTTATTCATAGGCCTATTGTTAGCAGCCTTCATTGATTTGTTTCTTCATAACGATGTCAGTGTGGCTAAATAATAACTTAAATAAACGATTTATAACAACTAGCCGTTGAATATTGATATTATAATGTGTATTCTATGGTTATGTAGACTACCGATATTTACATTAGGCTATATTTTACTGTGAGTATTTTTCTTATCGTTCCTGTGTAGCAATATACCTAATGTAATTCCTGACAGATAGATTTCATATGCTTATTATTCATTCATAACCTTTAAGGCTGCTTTAAATTGAAACAGAGATATCAGCGAATCGTAGGTCTATTGCATCATTATTATTATTGCCGGCACATTTTGTTTTTGGAGTTAACTCGGACATCTATTACAAAAATAACTTTTATGCATGGGCCTATCATAATTGCGTGTATCACTGATTAAAAAAAAAAAACATACTGGCACTTGGTTATATCAGTTTACCTGATTTTATTAAACTTCAAATTATCTATTTTACTTTCACAATTGTACACATATTAAAGCATTTATGTGAATAATATTTTTACAAGTGATCGAATATCAATGTATAGACTACAGTGGTTGCTGATGACCTAAATATTAAAACAGCGATATTCCATATATAACACAATAATTATGCATTTGTGCAAGTATAAATATCTTAAACTTACAGACTGAGTTGGCTGGCAGATGTTAGGAAAACAAACGAAGTCTCACTTACCTGAAACAAAAGAAATTTAAACATCAGATTGTCTTTCTTTCATACCTTGTTCTTTTTAACATCTCTAGAAATATTCTGCTGTAAGTTTATTCAATCCAAAAAATATATAGTTCCAATACAGTCATTTTTGTGTGCTTGAAATATCAAAGGTGCTAAGTGCCAAAGAGAAGAAATAGAACTATTCCAGAAAAACCAACATACAACTATCGTTATGACTAGAGACCGGATTTTAAAGGGAATTCCTTTTTTTTTTTTATATTTCATCACAAAACGTGATAAAATTGAACAGGACATTACTGAGTAAATTTAAACGGCAAATTACCTGGTTTTAACGTCCCTTTTTTCCTTTTTTAGGCCCATTTCCCTTTTTTTTTTAGGAACTTTCCCTTTCCAGTCCAGTACCTTTTTTGCTGATTTATTTTGAAAAATTCGTAAATTTCCCAGTATTTGGCAATATGAAAACATTAAAAATTGTTTACACTGATTCACAATTGAAAAAATAATTCCTCCCAGCAGAATAGAGCGTTACAGGGAAATCACAGGCTTGCCATTACCTAAGTTTCCTATTATAACAAGGTGGGGGACATGAATTTCGTGTGCTATTTTCCTCTGTGAGAATTTCAACAAAATCAAAAAAATGTCTTCAGTCATTAGATGTTACAGAATCAGCAGCTGTAGTGCAAGCAAAGGCTTTACATAAAAGAAACATGTAATTCTCTGTTCAATTTTTACACTCTCTTACTTTTATATCCCTTTTTTCCCACCTTTTTTTGGCAATAATTTTCCCTTTTTTCGTCCTTTTTTGGGTGAAAATTTTCCCTTTAAAATCCGGTCTGTAGTTATGACCATTCATTCACGCCATCTGCCGATGCTGGTTTGAACTGCTTACAAGGATCATGAGACTTGGCCCTATTGATATACTTGGCACCTATCTAGACTATGTGAAAATATTTTCCGACAAAAATGGCACTTAGCAAGCACCTTTGATACTTCAAGCACACAATTACTCGTTTGAATCTTAAACCACTTTACGCTAACACGATAGTAGGCCTATTAAGCAATTTAAAATAACTTTTTTTTTTAAACTCTGTCTTTAAATGTTAGTGGAATTCAATAAGTTGTCAGTTACACACCAAGTAGAAAAATGGACAGAAAGCCTACCCTCTCCTCTCTAATAATAATAAAAAAAAGTTCTTGGAATCTTTGACTTTTCGTTTCTTTTTAAAATTTTGTGCTAAGTATTCTTTCTTGTTTAAAAATAAGCTATTTGTTTACTAAAATCTGTTATCACAGAGATTTAGTTTTCTGGGCCCCTAACATATTTAAGAATTCTTTTCTAGTACTAACTGACCGAGCGAAGACAATATCACAAGAGAAATTAACTCTATCTCGGAAGCTGAACGTATGCGCGTGAAAGGAAATTTCCTAAAAACGTGCCAGTATTGTGTGGATACAAGAGGAAGACATTTCCAACATCTCTTGTGATTAGGTACGTGGTTATTTTCATTGTAATTTTAACTGTATTTCTGAGAACCTGAATCATTACACCGTTAGCGGTTTTATTTGCGTAGACATTTCACCCGATCGCTCGGGAGTTAGAGCCGTGGCCTCCGCGACGCAGAAACCCGCACGATTGGCCAACTCGTACTTGAAACACACTGTATATCCAATAAGGACCCTAAATATTATTTAAGAGAACTTGTTTGGAAAAATAAATCTTCATATTTCAAGAAAACCTCTCAAGGGTCATTACAGGAGAAACATAAGTCAAACTCAGTCAGATGTTCACTTTCATTCAGTACATATCGTGGAATTACCACGAGTCTACCTAAAACTGTTAATTAAAGTTTCTAACATTGTCAGTTCGTAGAAGGCTTTGAGGAGATTCTTTGAAGCTCCAAAATGAAGTATAAAAATAAAATACGAACGCGTGACATGTCAAAGGTTCTTTGTAACAAAACACAATCATGACGGTAACAGGTGGCCATTCCGCAGAGCAGTTTCTCCATTGGCGGCTAGTGCACTGTTCAAGGAGAACAGTATGAAACACATTTTATACGCTTTTGAAGCTAAATACTTGAATATCTGGTGGTTACGGTTTAAAAGATAATGTTATGGAAAAGTTTTATTATTGTAAGATTGCTAGTTTTTGAGTTATTAAAAAATCAATACCGGAAAAGTATGCACGTTTAAAATGGAACTTTTCGCACACAGCATGTACAATGCACGCCGCTTATTGTGATCACTTCGGGACGCAGTTAATCTGATAAATTTAACCGATTGATAACAGTAGCCGAAGGAATTCAATGGATGTTCTACAAAACAGAATTAGAAATATTTATTCATGAAATAATACGTAACTGTGAAATCACTGAACTACACATTTTAGGTAGATTTCGAAGAAAAATCTACCTATTGCAATGGATACCATGTCAGGATTTTCGAAAAATTCTTTCATATCTTTACGTTTCATGCTCCCCTGAGTACGAAACCACCGCCTGTTCAAAAAAAAATAAATTGTGATATAAATTTATATATAATATCTTTACACGCTAGCGGCCGTAATTTTGAAGATATTTGAACCAAATTTTAATATGTTATTTCTAGGCCCAATAGTTCGGACAAGTTCGTTAATGAGCAAAATTGGCCCAAGGGGGTGGTCGGGGGAGGGGGTTGAAATTTTAAAACATTTTTATCTCGGCCCCTATGAAGTATAGAGGGAAACTTTGTTTGAATAAATTAGAGTACTCCCTATGGAGTTCACAGTGACACCAACGATTCGGGGGTTCGAGTGAGGGTGGGGGTGGGGGTAGGGGTGGGTGATGAAAATTCGAAACTTTTGAAACCACGTCTTGTGGGTTGTCGTTGAAACGCTCTTGATGAGTACTCTACAAATCAATAAATGGTTTCTTGATAGCTCTCATATGACGCGAGATTTTAATGTTTGAAAATAATAACACTTAAAAGAATTATTATAATATCATAATTTTGTCTTGTTTAGCGGCTTTGCTAATTTTATTCATTGCTAATCTTGCGCACGGCCTCCCAGAATATTATATCCTATTCTTGTTGTCAAAACAAATGATTGTAGGCTCTTCCTCTTTACTGAATTCAGTTCTTATTACTGCAGGTTTGCCATGCCAAGGCTAAAGAAGAAGAGTGCTATGCAGCGACAATAAATTAAACCAAAAGCACTTCGAAATCTACCTCCGCCTGTAGGCCTGCCTAAAGGGAATTTTTTTATTTTCCTTTAGGAGTCTATTAACCAGTACTTCTACTCAGTTACAAGTTACGATTATTTGTGGAAGTCTATACTGATGTGTGGTGAACACCGCGTAGCAAAACATCTAACGCCTTTCTGTTCAAGTCTTTTCATTTTACACTAGCCATCACTGCATTACAAGTGTTATCTTCATAAATCAAAAGCTGTAGTTTAACTGTGGGTTGAAAGATGTTTTAAAGCAGTCGTCTAAAAGTTGCGGGAAGTTTAAATTTATCTCTATATATATAAAAGGCTTTGTCCTGACTGACTGAATGAATGACTGACTGATTGACTGAATGACAGGAATCAACGTACAGCCTAAACTATAACAGGTAGAGACTTGGAATTTTGACAGTACCTTCGTTTTATAATGTAGGTGCTCACCAAGAAAGGATTTTGAAAAATTCTGATTCTAAATGCCAAAACTTAAATGTTTTTGAAAATACTTAATCCCTTTTTACATAGAATTATCAATTCCAAATCACAGAATATATTGTTGCCAAATGGTATCAGGTGGGCTTGGAAGAAACAAATGAAATGCACTTTTGACAAATAAGAGAAGTTATCAAAATAATTCATGTTATAAATAAATATTACAGAATGAAATCCACTAAAATAATGGAATCACATAACTTTCTCTACCCTGGACATAGAGAAAACAAAACGAGGTATGGTAATGTGTATATTATTATATTATATTATATCGCAGGTTTTTGGAGAGAAAAGTATGAAGGCTTTGTGGTAACATAAGAGTGGGAAATTTCCCGCCTCGATATTACAATTTTATGTTACTGGAATTTCTGTTTCTTCTTATTTAAACCTCTACCAGGCTTGCTGTGCACTGTACAAGCGATGGGATGCAAAATTCTAGATCCTCTATGAGCCATAAAAAACTATATCAAGCGTTTTCTGAGGGAATAGTTTGAGTGTAATAAGTCGTTCTTCCTATTTCTACTTATAAATGCCTATATAAGGACCTAGAATTTAAAATTGAAAATCCTTCATAAGCTAATTTCCAATTACAAAATACAAAACCCGGGCGACGCCGGGTCTTTTAAGCTAGTCTTGTATAAATATGAACTGTCAAAGGGTCGAGCCTACCAATAAATCTAGAAGACAATTTATTAAAAATAAAAATATATTTTTTCCCTTAAGAAAAACAAATTCTAGTATGAGGTCAAAATCAATCAGTGTTGGCAAAAATATCCCAATCTTGAGCATTTTATAAGCTACAGCAAAACATTCAGTTAGACTGATGTAGATTAATTTAATTAATCTAAAGTAATTCCTCATTCTCCACCACAACAAAGAAACCCTTCCTCTACCCACTTAAACGTAATATCCATTAGCCAAGACCGGAAGCATAACACAGTTGCTTGTAAGCTCTTTTGAATACCAAACTATAATCACCCTGACTACAGCACAATAGCAAAGCTTCTTGCCTCTCTGCGTTGTATCTATGACAACTATGCAGTGCATGGCCAACTGTAAATGCTTCAAGAGTTCAGCCTTTTTATGAAGTTTTATTTTGTTTCTTAGAACATAAACTGTAATGATTATGGACTGTTGTCATGGCAATAGATAATTCCTAAGCAAGCTAAAGGGGTTATTATCTATTTTAAGGAACCCGGAGATTCATTGCCGCGCTTACATGAGCCCGCCTTCCAACCCTACTCTGAACTAACTCCATCCAACCATCCCTCGCAAATCCTACTGCCCTCTAATTCTAATATTGTCCTCTCACCTACGTCTTGGTCTTCGAAGGTCAATTTCCTTCGGGGTCTCCCAGTCAATATTTTTGAGATATGTCTTTTCTCCCCCATGTGCAGAACACGTCCGGCCCATTACATATTCTATGATTTAATTACCCTTACTATATTCGGTGAAGAGTACAGGGTATGAAATTCTTCAGTATGCAGTTTTCTCCAGTCCCCTTTTCATCTCTCTTAGTTCCCAATATTTTCCTAAGCACCCTGTTTTCTAACGCTCTCAGATTATGTTAAAATTTAATTTTTTGATTTAGGGACCTGAAAACGTGTAGGTCTATTTATGATGAAAACGCAAATGGCGTTTCAGTGACGAACAAATAACATTTGCTGCAATGAAGAAAAAGTGGAGGGAGGCAAAGGGAAATGGATGAAAAGACATTATCGACGGAAAAAATAACAACATAATCTAGGAACTTTAAAATATCTTCAGTATAAGTAATTTTCAAAATCATTTTTTTAAATTCACTTATAAATATTTTTAAATCCTAGATTATGTTGTTCACATGATATTAACAAACCCACAGAAAAATAATCAGTCAGAAATATCTATATTTGTGGAAGTTATCAGGGAAACGGCTGTTCAGTGCATGAAACATGGCAGCCATTTTGAAACGATAATTGCCCGTAACTGTAACAGTCTGATTAATTTTGAAAATAATATGCAATTGCAGAATTAGTCAATAAAGAGTAAGTCAGATTGCAAGACTGTAGAGCAATTCATTGCTGATAAAACAAAAGTAATGAAATTTACATATTTCTCACCAATGAATTTAATCGAAAGCTGTATGTCCCTCTTTAAAGGACACTTCCGCATGGACGTATTTTACGTTTTAAAAAATACACTGGCCAGTAATAATCTGCGACATTCATAAAGTCATTTGGAATGAGTGCAAATGTGCAAATGTGCAAAGTGTGGTCTCTGGGATGGACTGTGGCCAGGCAGGGCTGGTGTGTATAGGCGTTGGCAACATTTAAAGACATCTGGCAAACTGCATCATCTGCACTTGCAAATCGCCACAAGTGCACTGCGCCAGATTTCACACTTGTAAAGAAACTTTAAACTCTGCTGTTATGTGAACGATCTTATTCTATTTGCAGAGCATGTACACTATACCCAAAGGATATTACAAAGTTGTAACAAGTTATGAAAATGTCTCACGATCCAATTTTTGGTCCACATTTCTACAAACCACCAAACTGGTGCGTGTGACATCAACGGCTGCCATACTCGTATATTTTCCACCCAATTGTTTTGCATACAACGAAATAGGAATGCAGTGTGTCCAACTGAAAAGTTTTAATATATTTCACCGAGTGAAAAGGGGGGTGTGGGGGGTGGGCGAAGCTAAATACAACAAATTATACTAATATACCGTTAATAACAATATGGTACAGTTTGGAGTTTTTTTTAATCACTGCTTTCATCTGTAGCAACTGAAAGCGGACCTTAAATAAGAGTCTGAACAATCTGAAAACCTGCAGAGTTCTTTAGAGGAAAAGTCCAGCTTAAATTTAAGTTTTTTAACGTATTATCTATTAAATAAAGGAAATAGTATATTCTTTTTTTCAAAATGGCCTCCTTCTCACCCCTCATAGCCATTCCGTTCCTCCACAGCTATAATTTTTTACTTTTTATTGTTATAAGTTTATTTTCTACATTTATAATTGATTGTACACATTATACAATTTAATATAAGAATATAAAACTCTGCATGTTTTCAGCTGAAATCTGTGATTAGACATGTTGAAAAAAGAAAAAAAGCTTGTTATTTTAATATCTTCTTGATAGGCTATGTGTAGGCTATATAAATTTAATACATTCTGAATTTAACGTTTTCACCATAGACCAAATTTACAAGTATGTCATACTGAATTATTTTCATAAACATCGTGACAATTACAAGTCAGAATCTCACGTATATAACACGCGAAGGAATCAATTTAATTTATTACTTGAACCGAAAAATGTTACAACTGCTGGAGCTAAGCACTGTTCAAGTTTTGGCCCAAGACTTTCATTCATTACCAACCATCCTGATCTAAATAGCTTAAACAACAAACAATTTAGGTCTAAAATTAGAAAATTCATATAATTATTACTTCTGTTTTCTACTATTGCTGTTATAACATTTTCCATATTAAAATTTAAAATTTGGAAAGATCTTAATTTTTTTTGTTTTTTACTAAAATTTGAACAAATAAATTGTTATGTATTAATATTGTATTACCTCGTATCTTTGTATTGTAAAAAGAACATGTTCAAAACCTTTTATACATAATATTCTGTCATACTTCTCTAAATTTTGTATTGTTTTAAGTAATTATTTAGTATAAGTTTTTCTCATATATAGAACTGAACCACCCCCGAACACAAGCTCTGCTTCTTCGGGTGGTGTATCAACTTTTTATGTATATTTTTCGTGTAATTTGAAACAATAAATTGTAATTGTAATTGTAATTGTAATGTAAAAAAGTTCAAAGTACAAAAAAAAGTATATCACGGTCTACAAGTATGAAAAAGAGAGAACAATGTACATTACAAGTTGGTTAAATAATTCTGGAAACTGTTCTCTACTCGCTGAAAAAAAAGGACAGCACTAAAAAAATGACAATTAAAGAAATTTTTAAATAGCCACCATTTTAAAGGACAGTCCTTTAAAAAAAGGACTGTTGGACACACTGGGAATGTTTCTAATTTTCTATTCATGAAATTCAACCAAGAGCATCATCGTCTCCCCCGTGACTGAAATGAAGTATGGTAAGATATGAGCTAGTAGGTGGATCTTTATTAAGTGCCACAGTGGTATTTTATAAGATTACATGGTGAATGGGAAAAATGCCTGTCCACCGTCTGTAACACTAATAATAGAATAGAATCTACTCTTATACAATTCAACGGCCCTAAATTGCGTGCTTGCTCGCTCGCCCGCTTCGTGAGACATCGGGTATACTCGGCGATGTTCGTCTCTCGCAGTGTAATCTTTCATAACGACTACAAAATTAGGTAAACCGCTATTATATAAGGTCTAAGTGAAATGAACACAATGAACTAATATTCTAATTTTATTTTTACTTACAATTTTCATAGCTCTGAACCACAAACATTTTTAATAATCTACCAGTGTAAATTTCTTAAAAATCCTGGAGTCAATGAATCATGGCGGGCGAAGCACCGGGGGCACCAACAGTAAAATATTGATGGTTTAACTCTTGAAATATCGCTGATAATAATCCAAACAAACCATTCCTTCCCTTGAAACATTATATAATTTCTGAAAATTACACTGAATTGCTAAAATAAAATTCACATAATATTCATGTCAATAAACAGTTGAGAAACAATACGTATTATGTGTTCACAGGTTTCTTTGGAACTGCATAATCGATTCTGATATAGTTTTCCCAGGGGGCGCTTTCTAATTTTAGAATGTACTCTGAAACCGGAATTTTAGCTGTTTCATTAATATTATTAATGGCTTAGTTTATGAATGATTCGCGTGCAAGTGTTAATAAATATAATGCTTTAATAATTATTATACTCTTAATTTTTAATTTTTAAATGAATTATCGTGGGCGAAGCCACGGGCACCTCCTAGTATAATACGATACAATATAATAATGCTGTAAAAAGATGAAGAAAGAAAGAAGGAAAAACTAAGGGAAAATATAAAAATAGAAATAATTATCAAAGAGAAATGACAATAATAGTGCAATACAATATAATACAGAACAATACAATATACAATGATTACTCCCTCCGCACCTCCCTCCGTTGCCTTTTCTGAGCTGCCGAACTTGAGGCCCGAAATGAAGTAGAAATATATCAGCTTCCTCTTAAGAGCAGAAAGGCCTAATAACTTTGCGCTGCGATCATTCCTTGAATAAATTCTAGGGAAAAAGCGAATGAGTCAAAATTCCAAAGTTTCAGGAATGAGAAAAAACAATTTATTTCCACAGCATTGTTGCACTATTTAGTTCAGTCCACCAGATATTTTTACATAGTATAAGATACTGTGTATATAGTACTGTGAAGATACTGTGTATATAGTATAGATAGTATAAGATACTGTGTAAAAATATCTGGGTGAAATGATCTAAATATTGTAAAAATGATGTGAAAATAAATCGTTATTTTTCTCTCCTAAAACTCTGGTATTTTGACTTATTCGCTTTTTCCCTATCACTCTAGAATTATTCTATCCTTGAATAATTTAGGCCATAATCTTCAAATTAATTTTCATATTGACGAAATGACTAAATCAGAGGGCAAATTACAACTTTCCTACGGCTATATTACAGTTGCAGTTAACTAAGCCTCAACCAAGGTCTTATTATCCGCGAGGCAAGAATTAAAACCTAAAAATAGGCCATGGTCTATTTTTCTCACACTGTTTCAAAATAATTAACTAATTATTAAATACAAAATCGTGAAGTTTTAGGATTTCATCACAAATCAACTACTTAGTATCTCCTGCAATATCAGCTGCTGATATCAAATGGGGAGAAACACAATGTAAGAACTGTGAAAGCCTTATAAATTGCCAAGATTTCTAAGAAGAGAACCTTTCTTAATATCTACTTCCCTGTCTGTAACCGAGGAAATTGACGACTCTACTTTGTGAACAAGAGGCTTATTGGACACGGCGCTTATCGGAAGGGAAGAGATGAGAAAGAAGGGGAGAAAAAAAACATACTCGTATTTCCGTAGAAATCCTACAATTCACCTACGAGATGGTTGCTAATATTGACCACTTTATCAAGCGAACCAATAGTAGCAGGACCATAATATGTGCCACATTAAATTATTATTATTATCATCATTATTTTACTATTATGCTATTACTATTATGCTACCGCTTATTGTGATCACTTTGGGATGCAGCTAACCTGATAATATTAACCGATTGACCGATTGTGACGACAATATCGACCTGAATCAAGGTAGGCGTATTAATCTTACTGTAGTTAAAAATCGATGTAGGTCTATATTTAAAAAAGATATGGTTTCAGAAAATTGGGCAAAATTCATAAATAAACTGAAATATTTCCATGAAAATGTTTTGTTGAAAGAAATATTCTATCAATACGTTCTCAATTTCTGACTCAGTAAGTCAATCATTAATTTATCAAAATTAATGGAAAAAAAACTTTAAATATTTAAAAACATCGATGTCGGGGAGAAACATCGATGTAGCAAAAACATAGTCTGCTTTCCATCGATGTAGTAAACATTGATCATCGACATGAAAACATCCATCGATGCTCAAGCCTAGCTCAAGTTAAGTTATCAGTGATAAAAAAAATCGAGTTTTTTAGGCTCATGTAATAGAGCATAGTTTTGTGAACATTTTGATCTATAGGTCTTATATGTTGCGTTATTATTAAGCCAAGCAGAGCGACCTGGAGCTTTCTAAAATGGATAAAACACCATAAGGCACGTCATTTTCTTTTAGCTCTCCTGTAAAATTACATTTTTTGTACTTCAGGTAAAATTTTCTGAAAAGCTATTCATGCTAAAATAATGAAACTTTCAGGAATTCATTATAGATGGATGACAAATCTCCCTTAGCAGAATTATGGGAAAAGTCTTGACTATACAGAATTTTCAACTATTTTTGTTTAAAAAAAGTATTTTTTTAGTCGAAGTTTTCATGCAGTAATATTGTACATATTAGACTGATTGTGCTAGGGTGAATAGTAGTACCTATTGTTAGTAAGTTCCCAAAGTTTCACAAAAATCTAAACTACAGAAATTGAATAAAGCGTACCTATGTCAAGGGAAATAACTCTAAAACAAAATTATCACCTATGTGTTAAAAAATTCTTTCCTACCAAACAGCGAGTTCTAGAACAACCATTCTCTGCTTATTTTAAACTACAGAGTGCACTTGCAAAGCATAAAAAAATTCAACTAAAACTGACTGTTAACACCTGAGTTACGGCTTCTTGAAAATACGCTATATTTTCTACCATTTTGATAGCGGTAACTACCATCTCCTCTTAAGTAACAAGAATGGAGGTGCTCCAGTTAAGGGTTAAGCTGCCTTATACATTTATCGGGAATTTCAAAAGCATTCCGTACATTACAGCTGGTAAATATTTTGCGTCAGAAATAAACAAAACCTCCCACTATCGCGAAGCGGAATGATCAAGGAATTGTTCCACGACAGTGAGCGGGTCAATATATTGTGTTGTTTATTGTGAATTACACGCCAGTCTAGTTCCTGTTCACTTTTTATTACTATGTAGTCATTCTAGAGGTCACCCAGTTTTTTTTGCAAAGCGAATTCCTTGGCGACAAACCTGTGCAATATTTCGTGTCTACTACCACGCGCCTACACTGTCTGCCAGCCATCCTGGCCGGCATAAAACAAGTTTACTTTAACATTCTTCATCTTCTATACAATAAGAGGAAGTGTTTGTCTGTCTGTCTGTCTGTCTGTACGCGATGCCCAGCAAAATTTACTGAAGGCAGAGATCTAAAATTTTAAACATAGATGGAATGAAGGGTGGCCGAATGCAACTCGAAGCCGGATTTTTATTTTAGCTTTTGTTCGCGAGTTATGAGTGAGAAACGGGCAAAAAATATGCATTTTTTTGCGCTTTCGAAGCATCAGTTTTCAGTAATACGTTTCAACTGTCAAATGAATTGCAGGTGGCTTTGCCTATTTTTGTAATACCTTGGAAATAAAAGCATCGAGATCGCTTGAATTTTCTAAGCCTGGTCGATTCATTTGCTTATTATGTCAAGGCTCGCAGATATCTGAAATTTTCAACAAAGACGGAAGAGGGATGATGAATTAGGCCTAAATGGGCAAACATTGTTTTATTTGGACGAAACTCACTAGGCTTATGCAGGGGTTTTCTGGGCCAGAGAACTCTAATCTGAGGTCGTTTTCCCATGCTGCGCTTTTTAATCGTGGAATTTACTTCAAAGGCGGATTTTTAGCAGTTTCATTAATTATTAATCGTTTAGTTTAGGCCTATGAATGTTTCACGTGGAACTGTTAATAAATATATAATGTTTTAATGATTTAGCGCTTAATTTTTAATCAGCCAATTAATTATCGTGGGCGAAGTCGCGGGATTTGCTAGTTGTATATGACACCGAAACGGGGGATTTACCACTAAGCTGCATGGATCCTAGAGGTTCCACACAAAACTTGCACACTAAAACGGGAAGTTTATAGAATTCCTTTAATATAGTAAGTATAGCAAAATACAGATTTGCCAAGCCACCGTCTTCGATATAGAAGAACTTTGCTAAAGGAATAAAGAAATTGCTAATTGACAGAAATGTAATAAAGAGGTATTTTGACTGGGAGACCCGAAGGGAAAAGACCACTTGGAAGACCTAGACGTAGGTGGAAGGAATGTATTAGGATAAATGTAACAGAAGAATGATTTTCGAAGGATGGTTGGATGGAGTTAGCAGAATACGGTTGAATGGCGGGCTCATTTAAGCGCGGCAATGAACCTCCGGGTTACGTCAAATTTATAATATTAGCTTGCTTAGGAATTGTCTATTGCCATTCAGTAAGTAAGTTGCTGTTCATACAGGCGTCGTTTCCACAGACCAAGTGAGGAAAGATACTATTGAAGAAACGTTTGGAAATAAATCGGCCTACATCCCGGAAAAGATGTCTATTTTCCAGATTCCATCTATGAAAGCCTAAAATAGCCTATATGCATTTACTTAATTATTGCAAAGAAAGAAATAAAGATTAATTAGTAAGAAAGTAGTGCTATTTTTATGGTTGTTATGTGCCGAAACCAATTATTATTAATGTGTTACAATTATCTAACACTAATTTTCATAGAGCCATGGCACACATTCATGGAATCAGGCCAAAGTTAGCATTTTTATGTTATTTCTAGAACTACTTCATAAACAAAGAAATAAGTATGGCAGGTAGGAAGCTTAGCTGCTCTTATTTCGAAAGAAGGCATCATAAAATTAATGCAAGTAGGCCTATGCTCTGCCCGGTATGGGAAAAGCTAGTTCATTCTAAAGAACTGATCTATGAGTTCAACATAAATAACGTAATACAGTGTGAATACGTGAGACTTGATTCATTCCTTCTTTAGAAAAAGAAAATATTATTAGTGAGTAGTTTTCTCATAACTCTAACCATGCTTTGCTCCTATGTACTCGTATTACTCGAAGGCTACTACTAATTACTATAGCCGTTACAATGTTTAACAAATTAGGCCTACCATATGCGTACCATTAGTTTCCACTAAATAGATTTAATAGACTGTTATTTAAGATGTAAGATCGTTATATAGAACTAAGATGCAAGCCCCAAGATAACAAAACGAGTGGTAGCGAGTTTAGTTATTAGCGTAAGGCTGTTAAGTTCTGATGGTAAATCGAAGACTAGACACAAAACTGTTTCAGAATCACAATATAACAGCAATCATCACAGGACACGGGAATTTTGGCGCCTACCTACAGAGATTAAAAATTAAATTGCATCCAATATGTATCTGTAAAGGTATCCAAACAGTCGACCATATTATACTACGGGATTGCGAAATGTTAAAAGCCGAGAGACAAAAACTCAGAAACTATATACTTAATGCTGGAGGACATTGGCCTCTAAATAATCACGAACTTATGAAAAAACACGCTAAAGAATTCCAAAAATTCATGAATAAAATCATAATATCCATAATAGAAAATAGAAAATGTGTACTTTGAAACGTGGTGTCTATTTTTTTTAAATTTATGTACAAAAAGATTGTATATTAATTTTAGTGCATGTAGTATTACATAAAATTGTAATGGAGCATGCTGTAAATAAGAAAAGGTACGCAGGCGAAATAAAAAAAGTCGAACATCGTACGTCGTTTTATGTTATTTTGAATGGTAAATTATTTTAAAACTAAAATAATCTTACTTCGCTTGTGCTTAGAATAGCAATCGAGAAAGTTGAGGTAATTTCTTACGTAGCAGAATTCAGGCTCTTTTGGTTGGCAACAATTTGTTTAAAACAGTTGAACTTACCAGAAATATCAGCGTAAAATACTGAATCGTAATCTAATTATAATCCCGATGAGGTCGTTGGAGTTTTTCAATTGACCTAATCCTTCTGGTGGCACTATGGCCCTGGAGACGACTCAGCCTCTAACTGAAATGAGTACCAGGAGCAATCCTGGGGGTAAAGGCGGCCGGTGTGTAAGGCTGACAACCTTACCACCTTCACGTGCCGAATGTCGAACCTTATCCTTCGCTATGATAAAGAATTGCAGACATGAGAAATTAAGGTTGTAAGTAATCTTTTCATTGAAAATAAATATTGTGTTGGCTTACGTTTCAGTACTGTCAACAAAAATTCTACTGCCGGTATGTAGAATATGGACCAATTTTTTTTATTGCCGAAATAGTTATTTATGTTATTTTGGATTGTAAATAATTACTAGTTACGGTTCACCCCGCAAGATGAAACTTTTTATAGAAGCGGAAAGTTCTTAAACAATGTTTCAGATTCTAAATAAGATAAAAGTGTTTTATGTGACTCCTCTTCAAACATCTCTTTTTACATCATTAGTGACTTGCTTGAAGTACCTGTAATAGATATACCATTCTGATATTTTCTGTATAATATTTTATCTATAAGCCTTAATGATCTTGAAACAAACTATCGTTGCTCATTACTAGAAGGCGGATTTCTATGACATGTCATATTTTTCCCGTTTGCATTATTTCAGGTTTCCGACTAATTTAAACCCGATTCCAAGCATCCTGGTGAAAATGGAACGGCTTTTATTGTGTATATAGGGTCATTCCATGTCAAGTGAACCAATTTTTTGTCAATTTTGAACATGACCATCTCCGATTTTAGTCATACTTGGTTGTCATGAAGTACCACCTGAGATATGTTAAAGTGCAAAATATCAGATTTTTATGTGTTGTAGTTTTCCAGTTATACCCTTCTGAAATATGGAAAAAAACCAAATTTTCTGCATAAGTGCAATCACAAAATGACGCATAAATCAAGCTGGAATTGACATAGATGAGTGGGAAAAGTATCAAAATGTAGCTTATATTATGAGCTTTAATTTGATACGTCACACGAGTACTTTCGAAAAAAAATATTTTCAAGGTTACCCAAAAAAAATTTGAAAACTGAATTTTTCAAAAACCTATATTTTGAAAATTTTGAAACAATTCTCATAGAAACATACATATTTCAGCATCATGTCCTACAAGTTTTGATAAGGGATCGCAATGGGATCATATTTTTTTACATTTATAACAAATACTATGCACGCTGGGTAAGAATATATGGCACCGTAATCTTGCACTTAATTCTAAAATTTCATTACAATCAAAAAGAAAAACTTACAGAAAACATGTTACCTTCCCTTCTTCAATGACAAAAACGTGAATTTATTGTCTACAGTAATTTTCTAGAGCCATGGTTGCCGCATCCATCTCTTCCTTCGAGAGGTAATAACTACGGCCAGTGGGACATGTAGGTTGCACAAGGGTGAGGATCTGAGAGAGAGGCACAGTCAGTTTATTTGGACAGTCACTTTTGAAAGTAAATGATGGAGAAGGACCTGCAGGGTGCAGAAACATCAGTTCCACTATCTGTGCTGTCTCATTTTTGTCCACAACTACACCAAGCCACCAATGATTGTTGTTCTCACATGTAACATATCCTTTTACTTCTGCTAGCTTCAGCCTCTGTTGCACACGTGGTCCTAACACTGAAAAAGTGGATGACTGTTCACTTCTTGAAAATACCTTTGTCAACAACACTTTATCTGACAATGGGATGAAACTGTGGAACTTCTGTGTGCCTGGTATTGCTTTTGTAGACAGAAATCTGTCTGCAAGTATTTTTTCCTCTTTGTTGTATTGTGCTTCATTGAAGAAGAAGAACTGCATGGAGTCGATGTTTTCCTCACTCCATGTAAACAGCTGTGCTGGTGTCATGATTTGATGCTCGTATGGCCGCTGTAGGCTTGCCTTTCCTGCAAGTCTTTTCACAGTACCACCCAGACCGTCACATACTCCTTTCCCATGGGCTGTTGCATAGAAATGCCACTCTGCCTCAATTCCAAAATCATGAACATGGTGGCATAAGTTTGAAAAGTTTTTTCTGTTTTTAAATTGCGCAGCTGCACCATCTGAGAAGTAGTAAATTTTTTTCAAATCTCTAATTACTTCCAACTTCAAATGAGAGATAAGCCTTTTCTGGAATAAATGAACAGCAGTGGTGTCATGCTGTAGACATTCAGAGATACATACAATACTTTTGTAGTGTATATTATGATCATTGTAGTAGACTGCTATAGGAAAAATAGTTGCTTGATCATTGTTCCAATGAAAAGACTGGGCTTCATCCTGTAGTACAAACGAATAATTTTCTGCAAAGTCCATACATACCACAGCTTCATTTACTCCAATATTCTGCTTCAAGTGATTATAATATTCTGCCTGTCTTCTTGCAATAAAAGAATGTCTCTTCAAAATCAACAACTGTTCACACAAAGTTTCTATAAACTCATCTGCAGTTTTGATGAAGGTTACTAAATTACATCTGTCAACAGAAACCCACTGCTTGTATGTAATGTTGTCCACCAGTTCATTATCTAGCAGCAACTGTAACTCATCTTTCAAATTATCTACACCTGGACATGAAGGACATTCATTAAGGTGGCATGCTGTGCCTGGCTCTTCACACATTAACTTCGCTAAACAGGAATTATAATTACTTATATCTGTGCCATCATTCAGTGTAATTTGTTTGGATTTCAACACTTGTAGCATTAATTTAACATTCTGATGCACTGTACAAACGCATACTGTGTGGGTACCACTTCCTCCAGCCAAGACGCAATGTTTAGGTCGTAAATCAGCAAATTTCGAAAATCCAATCTTATCAGTAGGATTTTTGTTTTTGAACAGCTCGTACACTTCCTTCAAGTTGCCCATCACTAGCCTCTTCTGTACATGAATTCTACTACTGTCACCCGTTTTCACAGAAACAAAATCTTTTTTTCCAGGCATAAGACGGCTGACATCATCACTGTTGTAGAACCCTATTACCTTCTCAATCACAGATTCATTTAAAACCTTTCCTGGTTTAGGATTTGGTGTTGCCAGAATACCCTTCGCTTTCACCAATGCTTTAGCTTTTCTTGCCATTCTGTTGCTAACCTGAAATTCATTTTGTATTTCACTGCATGACCAGCTTTTAGGTAGTACTGTTAAAATTTGCAATTTTTCACTAACACTTATATTTTCTTCTTGAAACTTTTCTTTTAGCTGACAAATGACTTCACATGATTCTGATTTATGGTCAACAGTTTTCTCTGTATTTGTACTTGCTGCTGTTAGTACCTTTTCTGTCAAACATTTTTTTATTTTACTGTATTTTTTATCACAGTATGATTTCATTTGCAACTTCCTCTTAGCAACAGGTGACTCCTCTAGAGAGCTTAGAGACTTATTAAGGTACTCTGGCTACTGGTACTAAACAGTCATCTGTTGTATCTGTAACCTGTTTCTGCTTTGATAGTTCTTTCCTACAACTGTCACAAATTTTCATACCTACCACAATGGTGTCAAACATGTCACACATCCAGTCAGTAACAGGCCTCACACTTCTTTTCACACCCTGATGTCTGTCTTTCTTGAAAGGGTTGCAGCAGAAAATCTTTGCTGTTTCACTTACTTTTTCAGCCATACTGGGGAAATACACAATGCCTATTTTAATCACTGAACCCACTACTTTACATGCAGCAATACAGTCTTTGTACAGCCTTTGAAGAAAGGAAGCACACTGCATGAGAGTCAAGGCACAACTGAAGCCGGGTCCAACAGGTTACAACTTGCATTCCCTGGCTGACTCACATGCTTGCAGACTGTGTTTACTCATACCCATTTGACCACTTGCACAAGTTGGTATATGCATGTTGGTAAACAACTCCCTGGACAAAGGAATGGATTTTAGAATTAAGTGCAATATTCCTGTGTCATATATTCTTACCCAGCGTGCATAGTATTTGTTATAAATGTAAAAAAATATGATCCCATTGCGATCCCTTATCAAAACTTGTAGGACATGATGCTGAAATATGTATGTTTCTATGAGAATTGTTTCAAAATTTTCAAAATATAGGTTTTTGAAAAATTCAGTTTTCAAATTTTTTTTGGGTAACCTTGAAAATATTTTTTTTCGAAAGTAGTCGTGTGACGTATCAAATTAAAGCTCATAATATAAGCTACATTTTGATACTTTTCCCACTCATCTATGTCAATTCCAGCTTGATTTATGCGTCATTTTGTGATTGCACTTATGCAGAAAATTTGGTTTTTTTCCATATTTCAGAAGGGTATAACTGGAAAACTACAACACATAAAAATCTGATATTTTGTACTTCAACATATCTCAGGTGGTACTTCATGACAACCAAGTATGACTAAAATCGGAGGTGGTCACGTTTTTCCATTGGTTCACTTGACATGGAATGACCCTATAACAACATATTTAAGAAATTTTCAACTACTGTAGCATATTTAGTATGAATATTCATATTTAGGTCATATTTTTGGCATATTTTGTGCATATTAAAGAAATTTTGAAGTTTCATATATTTTGTAAATTTTGCATTATAATGATACATTTGAGAACTTACAGATATTTTAAATAATTAACACTATATTTTAATAAAATGTATTGTAATGAAACTTAAAAAAATATATACATAATGTGTAAGTGGTCAAGTCATATTTCAAATTTTATTGGTCATATTTTAAAGTTTTTTAGGTCATAAATGCATGCATATATCCTATTTTGTAGGTCATAGAAATCCGCCCCCTACTCAATACTTATATGCAAATAAATAAATAAATAAATAAAATATGGAGAGAACAGGAAATAAATTTTATCTTTGCGATTTTTCAATCAAGTTGACTGTGGAAATTGAATACAAATATTATTACCTGGACCACTTGAGTCCACGATACAAGACAACATCGGAGCGCAAGTTTCTCATGCTTTCAACCTAATTACCTCAAAAACCTTTAACGTAGGCCCTAATCCCAAAACGAAAAAAAAAAAATCTTATATGAACCACTATCACTGGAATCCTTAAAGGTATAATTTTTATTTCTTTTTCGGCTATAATTATATTCCTTTTAGCTGCGAGGCCATATCAGGAGTTCAGAATGTGTGTCTATACAGTAGGGTAGGCCATGGAACTATTGCTCGTCAATTGTCTCCATTTTTTACGGAGTAAATTTCAACTGAAATTGATTTAAAGGGCTATGATAAAAGATGAAATGGTGAGGATGATTTATGATATGTAAATATCAAATTCGGCATTAGCCTTTACGTCTGGGAAAACCATGAAAAAACACATGTCAAATTGGCCGGCCACGGGATTTGAACCTGGGACCTCCCGAATGCGAGTCCCCCCCCCCCCATCTTGTCCACCTCGCTCGGCAGTTATAGGCTGTAAGTTACCCCTTCCACATTTTTACGATTCTCATATGAATCTTTCGTGCTGTATTAATGTAAAATTTATTCACTTAAATCGGAATTATTTCAGTTTTTAGAACTTTAAGAGAAGCATTCTTCTGGAATCACAAATATAGTTGTAGCATAAATGCTATACAATGATGTTAGATTTGGAAATTCACGCATTATTAACTCGCTTTAATAACCTCTGAATAAACCCTAAGCTTGCACAGGACATTTTCGACAAACAGACAAACAGACAAAGCACAGAACACCAATGTTATTATTAGAAGTGAACAGCGCATGTCAAAACTCGGAAACAAAAAGCGATTACAGCGCTCGAAGGGGTCGGGCAGTTAAGCTGTAAGAATAAAAAAAATTACGTGCCAGAACACATGTATGAAAATGCATTCCAAATTCTGTATAACCATAGCCCACTAGTAGCATTAGCGGGCTACGGTAATGACCATAGCCCGCTAATACTAACAGGCTATAGTGATACAAACAATTATCTTTTAAAAGCATTGACACAGAATGCACTAAATGATGAACACCTTAAATAAGAAAAAATAATAACTTGCAAACAATATGCGTCAGATCTTATACAAACCGTAGTGTAGAATACCTTCTAGAATTTCTGCTCCATGCATGTCTCGGTGACTGCTGAAATAAGTATTACTTTAAATGACTTTATAAATAAAAAACAAACATCCTTGATTATTGAATTATATTTACAATAACTGATTTTAAAAATATTACATTGCCGTAAATATTAGTACCTTCCTGTCACTTCCTCAGTCATACACAGCGGTTTGAACCTACATTCTATTTTCACAAAAACTAGGCGAGGCTTCAGATCACTTCCCACATTAGATTGGGAGCTCGCAGGGATTGGGTCTCTGTAAATCACGAGTCCCAGCTGCTTTGGGATAACTTTGTAATTTAATGTCTAGTATGGTTAACGAAATCTTTCTCCAGGAAGTGGTCTCACACATTAAATAATTAGCACAATTCACATTATCATCTAGATTGCACTGATGTTTCAGTTGGTTCACGTTTGATTTTTTCGGAAACCTGTAGAAATGTTTGTTTTTGTAGTTCACGTTGGATTTCATACTGAAGTATTTATTTCCGCAGCCAGGGAACTTACAGGAATATTTCACTCGTTTCTGAAACAAAGAATACGAAACATTAATCTTAATAATTCGTAGAACATGGAATAAATATTAATTCAGGATTGTTTTAAGTAGTTAATGTATTTTAACTTACCTTCGCTACTTGACATCTTTATAATATGTTAATTATATCTCCTCCTTTTCCAAACACTAATGCATACAGATCGTTGCAGAAAAAAACAGATATTACGCTTTTTCGTATATTGCTGCCATATGATTCGAAACAAACCTGCCGCCATGGCAACAGCGATCACAGTGCACCAACCGGTCGGGCAGTGAACTAATGATCTGTTGCTATTCTTTCAATGTTACTTTCACCCACATGACACAAAGAGGGGATTTTATTATCTTTGCGCGATACTAGTTTTCTCACACAATTTATAATCCGTGCCGGACTGCAAAGAAAACAGTTAACACAGTGATTAGGTCCACAGTTTATTTCTTGTACGTCTTTCTAAATTTTTACATGAAATTTAAATATTTATGCAGTTTAATTTGCATTATATTAATACTAGGGCAAGACATTTAATGACCATATGCAAAATAAAAAATTCATTTATGACCTAAAAATAGTGAAAAAATGACATTTTTTTAAATGACCAATAAATTTTACATTATTACTTATATTTACTTTCTTTTTTTAAAGTAATGAATCGCTAAAAGCAATTTAACGGATGAGAGTGCATTATATATGAATTAACAATATAACACACTTATTTTATTACTAAAAAAGTAACACGGTCAACGGTCAGCATGCCTATCAAATTGCCCCTAACAAATATGTGCCATTTTTTAAGCAAGGAAAAAATCTTTATTGCTACAAGACAAACTGCTATGGTGTTTACAATAAACCTGAATTAAAATTAACTATGAACACTTCGCGGGAATTCTCAAATAAAAACGACTGTTTGTTGTCTAAAAGTAACGATTTTTACATGGAAAAGCTTCTCTCTACCTCCACTGAAACATGACCTAAAATGCCGATAGAGACCTAAAAATCCCAAAAAAGACCTAAAATTGCCAAAAATGACCTAAAATGCATAAAATTACCTAAAATTGCCCAAAAAAGACCTATCTCTTGAAAATGAAGAAAAATGCAAAATAGATGGAAAAAATGCAAAAACAAATTGCCCTTATTTAATCAATTATTTCATGATACACATTTACGTATGTTTATTAGGCCTAACACTTTGCACGCAAAACATTCATAGGCATAAACTAAACGATTGATAGGCCTAATGAATGAAACAGCTATAAATCCGGCTTTGAAGTGAATTCCACGATTAGAAAGCGCAGCATGTGAAAAATAACCTCAGATTCGAGTTCCCTGGCCCAGAAAACCCCTGCATAATGAGTTTCGTCCAAATCTAACAATGTTTGCCCTTTATTAAGTGCCAGTATGGTACTTTATGAGATTGTGTGGGGGACGAAAAAATGTCTGTCCGTCTGTCTGTCTGTCTGTCCGTCTGTCCGTTCGTCTGTACGCACCATAACTCAAGTACGCTTTTTCGGATTTTCATGAAACTTGGTATAAACATTCATAATGTCGATGGGAAGAACCCTATTGATATTGAACCAAATGGGTTCACCGGTACCGGAGTAATGCCCAATTTAGTGCCTAATACGCTGTAACGGATTTTCATGAAACTTGGTATACCCATTTATGACGTCCATGAGAAGTGCCCTATTGAATTTGAACCTAATCTGTTGACCGGTACCGGAGTAAAACCCAATTTAGTGTATATTTTAAAGACGCGATAACTCAAATACGCTTTACCGGATTTTTATGAAACTTGGATAAAATCGGTTGATCTGTTTCGGAGTAATGCTCAATTTAGTGCCTATTTTATGGCAATATACGTATTCGAAAGAATTTATTAAAAAAATGAAAATCAGTTATCTTGACAACATAGCCTATTGTTTTACTGTGATCTTATAAGGCCTTGGAAATTAAAATACAGGTAGCTATGACAAAAAACACTATTGTTTTACATGCGCTTATCCAACTAGACCGTTAAAATGGCCCAGGTGGCCGAGATGGTAGACCTTTCTTCTTCCGTAAGCCCTGCTTAATGAATAAATCTGGAGCTTAACTTGGAAATCAATTTAAAAAAAAAAAACATATTCTGCATATCATAATTGCAGTCATAACTGATTAAACAAAAACATACTGGCACTTTTTTACATCAGTTTACGTGATTTTATGAAGACATATATTCATTATCCTTCCGTCTAGGGTGAAAATTTCAGATGTCTGCGTGCCTTGACATTATAAACAATTGAATCGACCAGCGTGGGCTTACAACATTCAAGCGATCGCAATGCTTTTATTTCCAAGGTATGACAAAAGTAGGCAAAGCCACGTACAATTTATTTGACAATTGAAATGTATTACTGAAAACTGATGCTTCGAAAGAGCAAAAAATGCACGTTTTCTTCCCGTTTTTCACTCATAACTCGCGAACGAAAGCTAAAATTAAAAATGTACTAAGCCAGAAAACTTCGCGGGAGTGAACACAACTACTTCCCAAAGTTTTATGGCGATCGGATGAATGGTGTAGTAGTGCATAAAGGACAGACAGATATACATTCGTTTTTATATAGGCCTATTATAGATAGAAGATTTCGCTTTCCCACACTGGAAGAATTGCTACTACATCACCGAATGCAATGTAGAGATATGACAGATTGCATGTCACTTGGTTGTCCTGGACATAGGCGTAGCGAGGGGGGGGTTTTGGGGGTTTGAACCCCCCCCATTGATTAAAAAAAGGAAAATTGTATAATTTTTTTAAGATTGCCCATAAATTGCTTAATACAAGTATAAAGCGTGGGAAGCTTAAAACTCGTTATTTTGCGTCTTAATTTTTAAAATTTTCCGGGGAAGGACCCCCGGAAGCTTAAAACTTGTTATTTTGCATCTTAATTTTTAAAATTGTCCGTGGGGGAACCCCGGGAAGCTTAAAACTCGTTATTTTGCATCTTAATTTTTTAAATTTTCCGGGGGAGGGCCCCCGGACCCCCCTCTCCTTCCATACTCGCCAGACCCCGCGGATGTTATAACCCCCCCCATATGGTCGGCCTGGTTACGCCTATGGTCCTGGATATGTCACAGATACACAATAAGGATCACTTTCTCCACGCATCAGCATCTGACCCGGTTTCAACACCAGTTTTATGTATCAAAGTGTATTTGCACACAAGTTATAACAGGTAATGTAATAAATTGCTAGTGACATTACTGAGAGATGCACATTCGACATATTTGTCTACAGAAGTGGAAAAATAACACTTGCTTATAATAACTTTTTTTTTTAAGTGGAACTTCTTTAGTCGCGCTAGGAGTAAATCACGAAATTAGTGGGGTGTGACGGATCGGACTGTACAGAAAACAATCAACTCAATGATTAGGCTTATCCAAAATTTATAAAATCCAAAAATCCAAAATTAAAAGATCCCAAATCCAAATTTAAAAAATAAAAAAAATTAAAAATTCAAAGATCCAAAATTTAAAAAATCCAAAATTAAAAAATGTATAATTCCAAAATTTTAAAAATTAAAAGATCAAAAATAAAAAATCCAAAAATAAAAAATTTAAAAAGTCCAAAATACCCAACATTAAAAAAGTCCAACAATCCAAAATCGAAAGAATCCAATAATCCAAAATTTAAATAATCCAAAAATTAAAACAAGTTTCACGAACTGTCGCGTGACGTTCCACGACCTCTGTTCAAATCGGCATTGATTCATGACAAGGGTTATACATTCCCTAATTACATTTTTCATGTAGATTTTTTTCCCATTCACTATTGTAGGTACAAAGTAGAGCAAATATTGTCTTGTACCCTAAAATTCAATTTTCCTGCAGTAATGTACGTTTTAGGTCCCTTGAGGCCAAAAATTGGCTGTTTTGGTTGTTTCATATAGACATGAATATAGCTCTACCAAGTGATTTTTTATCTTCGATTTTGGTTTAATTTTGACCCGTGACTTGACACTTCCTGTAGATCTGTATTCCTTTAAGACTTTGAAAAACATACTTGAAACTACTCCCACGTGTTTTCACAGATATTTCAGGGTTTCTTTTATTGTTTTGTACATATTTACAATCTGCATCTGTACAAACCTTTTCCTTGCACGTTTCTTTATTGGTGACGTAAGTTCTGAAGGCCCTGGCTCGCAATTTTTTCTACAATACAAATTATTAGAGGCTATGCCTATTACATCTACTTACAATATGTGGTGCACTTCATCATATGAAATGAAATGTACATGAAATGAAAAGTACAACGAATTATGTTATAAAATACGTTTTGTACTTAGCAACTTATGTCACTTGTTTTTCTTCAGAATCAACAAATTTGACAAGGCAAGGATAACAACAAATGAAATCTTGTTTGCTAGATATATGCTGTAAAACATGTAAGCATAAGATATAAATACGAAAGCAACAACTTACTTAACAGAACTTATGTTCTCACAGTTACATAAGATATATAAATAAACTCACGATGTGTGCAAATGGACGTAAACATGTGACTAAGCTTGTCGCACTATCGTGAACAAAGAGGCGTGGCTTTCATAGTCCGCACGTGAGGACGCATGTCATCACCGTGGTAATAGTAGTTTGTTTATTCTCAGTACAACTCACCCGCAGGGTCGTCGTGAACAATGAATCCTTTATGTTTTGTTTGTTAATTGATACACTATAATGATGACGATGCCAGTGAGAGTTTGTTATTTCACGTGTAGATGTTGATATTATTGTTGCATGAACTTACGAACACTACTTCTCCACTAGCAAGTCACACCCTGGTAATGGCGCATGCTAATGACATTAACCAATCACGTTTTGCTACATGATGCGAATTTTCCGCGAACTCTCTGTGAGTTCTCCTCCCCTTTGTTTTGAACTGGATCAAACTTATTGTTTGTCCCATTCTAGTTTGATCCTAGTCAAAACAAAGGGGAGGAGAACTCACAGAGAGTTCGCGGAAAATTCGCATCATGTGAAAAAACGTGATTGGTTAATGTCATTAGCATGCGCCAATAGCAGGGTGTGGCTAACGAGTGTTCGTAAGTTCATGCAACAATAATATCAACATTTACACGTGAAATAACAAACTCTCACTGGCATCGTCATCATTATAGTATATCAATTAGCAAAAAAAAAAAAACAAAGGATTCATTGTTCACGACGACCCTGTGGGTCAGTTGTACTGAGAATAAACAAACTAACATAAACACGGTGAACACGTGAGTTCTCACGTGCGGGCTATGACAGCCAAGCCTCTTTGTTTTGAACAGGATCGTTCTTAAATGGGATAGAGAATAGTTGGGATATACTCTAGTCAAGGCAAGCCTGTTGTTTACTTTTGCTCCGTAACCTACATATCTTGGACCAAGTATAGCGACCTCTGCTGAAACAGGCAATCGTTAATGAAACGGGGTATACATACACACATCCAGATAGATATATTTAGGTACCGGTTGATGTGATGTCACACACAGATCTTATTTCAAAACATCCTGCGATAGTCAGCAGTGACGTGTGCTACATCAAACAGGTGACAGCTGTCGCAGTCTACAAGCATCTGCGTTTTACTCGCGAATCGAAACCGCACACGAGGAAGCACATCACTTGCCTGGAAGTTAATGCTCCATCAGAAGAAGAAATATGCATGAAAATATGATCTAATATTTGTAAAATATGCTGCTAAACCAACAAAGTATTCCCTATCATTTAGCCTAAGTAATTTTAATTCTTTACGTTCTCCTGTTACGTGAATATCTATCTCTGTATATATAAAAGGCTTTGTCCTGACTGACTTAATGTCAGAGAATCAACATACAGCCTAAACTATAATAGGTACAGACTTGGAATTTTGACAGTACCTTCGTTTCATAATGTAAGTGCTCTCTAAAAAAGGATGTCTAGCCCACGGTGGAAATTGATTATTTGACGACCTCAGTCAGTAAAAAGGAGTTAATAGCAACAGGGACAATGATCTGGTAGAGAAGAAGAGTGGTCTTGAAAATTATTGATATTGTTGAAAAAGGGTGGGCTTTAATAAGGTTTTGATGTAAAAAATATGAATGTATTTAAACCAACTTGCGTTTTCTTAGAAAACACTGCGTAAATATTTTCAATTACTATCAAGAGATTAAGTGCACAAAATTGCAAGGCTATAGGGGAAAAAAATAACTGATAATTAGCCTATTACGCAAGGAGCAATTTTGTTATAAAAATTATTATTTTTTAAAATATATTTTGGAAATAAATCATTCTTGAACCATAGAGCCTACACTTACTACTAAGAAATCATCGTATCTTAAGATCGTGGACAGGCAACTTCAAAATTTTCTCAAATAAAAAATGTCCATATCCCAAAAAATCTGATGTGAAAGTCACATAACTTCCTCTGCCCAAATAAAAGTTAGCAGTATTCACATATCCTTGTACAGAATCGCAAGACACAATTTTACGCTGATTATCCTATAAATACCTCTTCTTTCAATGATGCGACTAAAAGCGCAGTCTATATAACAAACTTAAAAAAAAAAGAACAAATGACTGCAGACGTTTATTGAACTTTCTGTCGTAAAATATAATTTCCGAAATATATCGAATATTTCCCTCAGATACATCTTTACTCTATGCATGGCCAACAACACATCTTTCTCACTTCACATTCTTATATAGAATAAGAGGCCGTGAAAGAGCGCGAATTCAGTTGTTCATCACGTAAGACAAACTTTCTACAAACAGTGGGTGAACAGTGGGTGGCTTGTAACTACCCTCAGAGAATTTTCTCGAAAAAATGTTTCTAATAAAAGTTTTAGCTCTTAGTATAAGCAACCCATGTGCAAAATTTAAAGAAAATCGTTAGAGCCGTTTTCGAGAAAATCGCGAAAAACGAAAATTTCTTCATGTAAAGTACCCTTAAAAATAAGGGAAATTTGTCGCCAATCTACGAATCACATCTTCAGAAGGTACCTGACCCAAATACGAAATTTTGTTTTCATACGATTTTCCGTTTTGGAGCTAGCTTGTTCACAGATATTCCACACAGACACACACACACACACACAGACATGTTTCCAAAAATAGTATTTTTGGATTCAGGGGGCCTTGAAACGTGTATATATGCTAAAAACTCAACTTCGAATTTTGGGGTCGAAAACAATACTTCCTCTACCTATAGTACCTATGGTACGGGCAGAAGAAGTAAAAAGGATAAAAGAGGCTTCTTAATCTTGAATAATAATAATAATAATAATAATAATAATAATAATAATAATAATAATAATAATAATAATAATAACAGCAATAACAATAATGTGTAGTTTTTCACATTTTACCCGTGTTCACAAAATATCCCTTCAGAAGGCCTACTCAAGGGATTTGATATTACGAAAACAAAATTAAATTTCGCAACTTTAAGGTTTTCTCCTTCAAATAATTCAGAGGTTGCGATAAGTAATTGACGAATTTGCTACTCGTTCCGTTACAAGGCTGGCCACATTCCGTGTTTATTGACCAAATCATTATAACACTCCCGTATCAAGTATGAAATGGAGAGAAATTTATTTCACATTAAGTCAGAGTAGAGGGAAATTATATTCACATTACCGTGTAAATAATGAGAATATATTAAGGTTATACGCCTTGACGCAGGATGACGAAGGACGCATAAAAATAGTTCGGTCTGGCATGCTTGCAAATATGAGCCAAAACTTGGCAAACTGCATATTCATTTTTTTAGTCATCACTCCACGTTTGAACAACGCCCTTCCGTTTAGATAATCTGCACACAAGCGGTGTGGTAATACCTGTAGTTAAAGGGCCAGTTGTATAACTAACTGATGGTTATTTTCAGTGATGGGAAGTAATTAAGTAAAAGTAATCGGATTACAGTAACAATTCCTTTTTTTTGGTCCCATTTACTTGTAATCAATACTTTTTCAAAAATGTAATATCTACTTGTAATTTACTTCTGGAAATAAAATTGTAATTGTTACAATTTAGCAGTCGTTAGTATTTGTATTATTCTCACTTGCTATATCGTCAACTAATATCCAAATTAGAGTTAATATTAACGAAAAGTTATTAAATTTTTCCAAAAATATTCTCAATGATAGGTTTTTTTGTTGTTTGTTCATAATAATTTGGGCTTGTGCCCAAAACAAACCAAAAACAAGGAATTTTTAGGCACTGCCATTTTGTAAAATAATTGTAAATGTAATTGTAATTTTACTGATTACTTTTTGAACAAGTAATTTGTAATTGTAATTAAGTAAAATGTCTCTCAGGTAATTGTAATTCAGCCCAATTACTTTCTTTTTGTAGGATACTTTTCCCATCACTGGTTATCTTTAACTAAAAGTTAGCAAACAACTAAAAGTTAGTAGTTACTTATTTTGTACAAGAATAACCGTAGATTCTGTAACTCATAGTTTTAAATAACTGGAGTAAATATTAAATATTTGACAACAGTGCAAAACATGAGGGAAATTTGCAGAGAGTATTATGATTATATATTTGGTATTTGATTTTCAATTGTTTAATCAAAGACAAGGTAAAGTATGTCTTTGGTATTTGATTTTCAACTGTTTAATAAAGATGAGTTAGTTAAAAGAACATTTCATTGAGGCCATGCATATATTTGCTTCGAACTGCTTTAACCTGTCCACAGAGGTGTTTAGGTAGGTAAGTGCAACCTACATCACCTA